>JAEAOA010000628.1:1432500-1435000 GCA_016746295.1 Potamilus streckersoni
TGAAAGTGCCTTATAATGAAATATATTATGTATACAGTACAACCTCACTCTAAAACCAATTATGGTAGCCACAGAATATACTTTATATTCAAACATTATGCACACAGTAAATTCTTAAGCAGTCTATAGAAGCCACATAATATAATACCATAGAGTGAATCAGCTTTACATTACACATACAGTATTACCTCATTATAATACCATGCATGGGAGCCAGAGAATATAATACCTTATTGTGAATCAGTTTTATAATGAAGCACATTATACATACAGGACTACCTTATATTATAATGTCATTCATAGGAACCACATGACACCTTATAGTGAATCTGTTTTATAATGAATTACAATATACATACAGTATACAGTACAGTTATGGACTAGGAGAAAATATTTTCCATTTTTATTTCAGCATACTGTTTATATGTGCTGAAAAGTCTAGTCCCGCTGTGAACACGGGTTGCTGTTCTAATGATCACTCCAAACCAACTGTGGTGCCCCTGATCTGCCAGCACATTATGTGATGGTAGATCTAGGTCTGTACAGTTGGGTTCAACTTATAATGGTGTACACATGTACCTGCTTCACTCATTAGGATATCTTTTACATCTTAATTGATATTAATGGCCATGTCTTCAATGGCTGTGTAAGTACATGTATGTGTCTATGTGTGTATTATTAACTCATGTACAGCCTTTTTTATACTGACAGATTTTGTTGAAGTCTATTTGTTAAGTAAAAACCAAGTTGTTTACTTCATGCAAACCAAATGAAAACCTAACTAAACCTAACTTGCTTTAAATCAGGAACATTTTTTCACTCTAAATTTGCAAATGTTAAAGTGATGGATGAGTGAATTTTACCCTGGTGCTGATAGCTAACTCTCTAATGTTCCTAGCAATCATTAGATTTACGGATATTTATCTGATTTTGACCTCAGTGGAATTTTATTTTTGAAGGCTGACAAAGCATGTGGGTCAGGTTTCCTATCTATCATCATACACTGTCAAAATCCCTTACTTCTGCACCCCAGGATCACCAGGTGTAACCAACAGGAAAGCAGTAAGTGTGCTTCACGGTCCAGTGATTTTTATCTGATAATGAAGGCTCAGTTCTTTGTAGCACCTGAAGGATGTCTAACCAACAGACAAGTCTTTCCCACCTGAGAAAGAATTGTGGAGGGAGATGAAGTTGCATGATACTAGTGTGTTTATGATAATAAATCCTCATTTGATGGACTAATAAGCATCTTATCAGCCAATATCACATTAATATATGTCATATAGTCATAAGTGATATATATGCAGTACTACCTCATTATAATGCCATGGTTGGTGATTCATCACATTAAGAATAAATATCTACCTGAACTTAACCAATGTTGCAAATATCTGATTAGCTGATGTTTATTTACAAATAAACAGATCTAAGTGGACCTTTCACATAAAGGACACTTGTAATTATTGGATGTCTTTCATTACTCCTTTCTAATTTTACTTGCCTATCCAAATTAATGTTATGTGGCTTGTTGGAAATCAAAATGGAAATATCATAGAATATTCATATATTTTTGTCAGTAAGTAAATGTTCATATATACCACTCTGGGAGATCACAGATTCGAACCTGAGCCAAGTCATACCAAAGACATATAAAAATGGTAATAGCAGCTGCTTTACTTGGTACTCAGCATCATGTTAGGATTGGTCTGTCTAGTGTCAGTACAATGTGACCAGTTGGTGTTACAAGTCTCTGCTCTTAAAAAAAGTATCAGAAAAGAGTGAAGACAACAAGTTTTGCAAAATTTAACATATAATTTATTTTCCTAGAATAAAATTTGAAAAATAAGAAAAACAAAACTTATGGTATTTTGAATTATATCCAAATCTAATCCAATAATTAAAGACACAAGTCCTAGTAATAAAAAGTTTTCCTGTGAAGTGCTGATGTGCCAATAGTCTCTTGTTGAATAATAGAAATATTATTCCAGGTTTGAATTTAGTATAAATTCAAATAAATGTCATCATTCAAGAATATCGTCAGAGCACTTTTTGTATTTCCAAAGAAAATAATCTCTCTTGAATTCAATAATTTGAAGAAAATAAAATTCAGCCCAAACTGGTCACAACATAATACAACTTACAATGCTGCATGTTAAAGCACAACTGGTAAAGTCCTCTTTCACAAGAAAATATAGTTCTCTACTTGACATCAAGTCATAATTAGCATTTCCTAAAAACAATCATTACCTAATGGAAAATAACCTTGGACAATGATCTAATGGGGTTTTTTTTAACAACAAAATTGCCTACAAGAATCACTTAGAAATCTCCAAATCCTAACACTGATCAAAAAGGCATGTGACATGCAGACTTTATTCATGGACATGTGATATGCAGGCTTTATTCATGGACATGTGACATGCAGGCTTTATTCATGGGCATGTGACATGCATGTTTTATGATAGGGCATGTGACATACAGGCTTTATTATGGGGCATGT
>JAEAOA010000628.1:1440000-1452500 GCA_016746295.1 Potamilus streckersoni
CCATCACTACTGACCAGTACAACTGGGGGCAATATATCAAATTTTGACACTCTAGATATTCAAGGAAGATGTGTTAAAAAGCTTTTAATCCAATTTAAATCTGGGTAACTTGCACAAAATTTCACTTGCCAAAGAATGATTTTAAGTTGCCCTCTGGGCAATGGAATTCTCATCATCTTAAAGGGCTATCATGGACCTGCTGTCTGAACTGTATCAGTGTGGTGCAATTTACCTAATAACAACACCATGCTGGGGCCCTTCATTAAACATCTTGTAATAGCTTTGAGGGTAGGGTGCAAGAGACAGTTTTTACACACAAACCTAATGTTACATACACATGCCTGCTATAAAATTTCATAAAAATTAAAATGCAATAGTGAAGTCAAAAAGGTCCATATTTTTGGATAGGTATAATTAAGTAAAACATAAGTATATCATTGCCTGAAAGTTAGTAGAAATTCATAGAATAAAAAGTTGATCCAATCCACACCCAAATTTATACATGCAGTTTCATATCAGAAGACCATTTTAGAAAACATATGCATAATTTTCCTAATAATTTTGAAAAATACCATGAACTTTATTATTATTATTATTATTATTATTATTATTATTATTATTATTATTATTATTATTATTATTATTATTATTATTATTTTTATTATTATTATCATTATTATTATTATTATTATTATTATTATTATTATTATTATTATTATTATTATTATTATTATTATTATTATTATTATTACTTTATTTAAAGAGGGTAACTCAATTAGCTAAGAACTAATCTACCATGAGGCCCTCATTCAAAGGAAATTACTTATTTTGCTGCATCTCTGAAGCCACTTGATATACTGGGTTTGGAAAAAGGAAATAAAGTTGGCATTTCTAATCTCAACTGGAATACTATTCCAGAGCAAAGTTCCAGAGTATTGGGAACTTTTTAAAAAAAAATTCCTTATTTGGTTTGAAAATTTTTTAATGTTTGGTAGTCATTGATCACAGGTGAGGAGTATTTCTGGGTAGCCAATAGTGGAATAGTGATTGTAAAAATTAATGAGCACTATTATTGGATATCTTGTATATTAATTAATTGACTTTTCTAACAGATTCAGTCTTTAATAGGTAACATTATTAACATAACAGCTAAATTTTCTTTGCTTATATCTTGCGCGAGAAAGTAATTTTAAAGCAATGGAAGACAATTTGAGCTTCAATATCATGTAAACCTTCATTTTCTTCAGCTGACATAACACAGTCTATAACACAGTTGGCATCTGGAACCAAACTACCAAGATATAACAAGGTCACACTGTAGTTCAGTCCAAAATAACAAGTTACATAATAATTAAATTATAGTGTTCATAAAAAGCCTGGTTATTTTGACCTATATTTCACAGCAAAAATTGTGTTACTTTATCTTCTCTCAGTTTTTGGCAATCTTATATACATGTAATTTTATATTAAAAGATGATATAAAAGAAGGTTTAATACAAAGAAAACACCATCATATTTAATTGTACTGGACAACAGATCATTTCTGGTTCAAAATTTGCTTTTGCTTCACATTTAATGTTATCCTCCCATGCTTCAAAAGTATTGTTTTTAAAACTACTTATTCACAAAAGTTATTTTCTTTCAATAAAATGCAAAGGAATTTCACCCCACAACATTTTTTTTATTTAAAGCTTGTCTCACACTGCATTCCACCACTAGCTCATGTAATATGTGAGTGTCTCAGTTTGCATTCCACCACTAGCTTATGTAATATGTGAATGTTTCACCCTACATTCCACCACTAGCTCATGTAATATATGAGTGTCTCACTTTGCATTCCAATACTAGCTCATGTATTATATGAGTGTCTCACTTTGCATTCCACCACTAGCTCATGTAATGTGTGGATGTCTCACCCTACATTCCACCACTAGCTCATGTAATATATGAGTGTCTCACTTTGCATTCCACCACTATCTCATGTATTATATGAGTGTCTCACTTTGCAATCCACCACTAGCTCATTTAATGTGTGGATGTCTCACCCTACATTCCACCACTAGCTCATGTAATATATGAGTGTCTCACTTTGCATTCCAATACTAGCTCATGTATTATTTGAGTGTCTCACTTTGCATTGCACAAGTAGCTGATGCATTATATGGGTGGTGTTTGAAGCATTTGCTTGCCAGATTATCTATTACACCTAATAAAACACATGTATTTGTGCATATTTTGTTCCAAAGAATTTTCATGTGCTGATACAACATAATATAATTAAACAGCACATTGTGTGATGGAATGGTATAATGTCTGTAGTGCATCACACATTGTGTGATGGAATGGTATAATGTCTGTAGTGCATCACACATTGTGTAATGGAATGGTATAATGTCTGTAGTGCATCACACATTGTGTGATGGAATGGTATAATGTCTGTAGTGCATCACACATTGTGTGATGGAATGGTATAATGTCTGTAGTGCATCACACATTGCGTGATGGAATGGTATAATGTCTGTAGTGCATCACACATTGTGTGATGGAATGGTATAATGTCTGTAGTGCATCACACATTGTGTGATGGAATGGTATAATGTCTGTAGTGCATCACACATTGTGTGATGGAATGGTATAATGTCTGTAGTGCATCACACATTGTGTGATGGAATGGTATAATGTCTGTAGTGCATTACACATTGCGTGATGGAATGGTATAATGTCTGTAGTGCATCACACATTGCGTGATGGAATGGTATAATGTCTGTAGTGCATTACACATTGTGTGATGGAATGGTATAATGTCTGTAGTGCATCACACATTGCGTGATGGAATGGTATAATGTCTGTAGTGCATCACACATTGTGTGATGGAATGGTATAATGTCTGTAGTGCATCACACATTGTGTGATGGAATGGTATAATGTCTGTAGTGCATCACACATTGTGTGATGGAATGGTATAATGTCTGTAGTGCATCACACATTGTGTAATGGAATGGTATAATGTCTGTAGTGCATCACACATTGTGTGATGGAATGGTATAATGTCTGTAGTGCATCACACATTGTGTGATGGAATGGTATAATGTCTGTAGTGCATCACACATTGTGGGATGGAATGGTATAATGTCTGTAGTGCATCACACATTGCGTGATGGAATGGTATAATGTCTGTAGTGCATCACACATTGTGTGATGGAATGGTATAATGTCGGTAGTGCATCACACATTGTGTGATGGAATGGTATAATGTCTGTAGTGCAGTCCATGGAGTAAATCATTTAATTATAAGTTTTAATCAGTGCAGAGTTTTCACACCTCTTTTATGTTATGCTTTGTGGTTATAGTGTTCAACCAGACAATAATTATGGGCACCTTATGTCCAATATCTTACATGTCTAGTTAGCAAAAAGTCATTTGAACCAATTTTTTTGTCATGTAAAATACAGCCCATTCAGGATCTCTGATAAGTGTATTGCTGTAATTATTGTACAATACAGCCAATTTAGGATATCTGATAAGTGTATTGCTGTAATTAATGTACAATACAGCCAATTTAGGATATCTGATAAGTGTATTGCTGTAATTAATGCACAATACAGCCAATTTAGGATATCTGATAAGTGTATTGCTGTAATTAATGTACAATACAGCCAATTTAGGATATATGATAAGTGTATTGCTGTAATTATTGTACAATACAGCCAACTGAGAATCTCTGATAAATGTATTGCTGTAATTATTCCACTGAAATAGTCAAACTTGTCTTAAATGGCAACCAATGTGAAAGGAGCAAAATGGCCTCTAAAAGACATATAGCCGTATAATAACAATTTTGTTTCTTTCAGTATACTGGTTTATGGAATTCTGATATATCTATTAGATAACCATACTTGAACACCAAATCAGTCAATGTACCAAATACTTCTTTGTTTTGGTAATCTGATTACAATATTTTCTTTTCTTCAGCTTCCAGGCTTTGCTAAATTATAATCCAGCTACACATTTACAGGCAGTTCCTCAGTACATCTCTGGCATGCAGACTCTGCATCTAAAGTTAAATCTTGTATATCATCCTAATTGGGAGTGGAGGTTTGATCAAGTGCTCCTTTAAATGCATCCCCACACCTGTCATCTTGACTACAGTAAAAAAGCAAAAACAGTTTTAATACAAAATGGGACAAGTCTCAAAAGATATGTGAATTCCCAGACCAGATTAGACAGGAAAATTTAAAAAATAATCCGAATTTAAAAAGAGATATGTTTCATACCTTGAAAGTAACAAAACTAATTTAAATATGGTTTAATCCTCTGCTTATATATAGGCATTTCTCACACTCATTCTAGGTATCACTTATTATATACCAAATGGCTACTATAATATCAATTCATGCAACTGACCATCACCTCTTGTCAATCATGTTGATCAAGTAGCCAATCAACAAGCATAAATTAGACACACCTCCAGGCATTGCTTACATCCACCATTTTACTTCAAAAAGCTGCTTGTGGCAATATTGAATTGATTATGATAAGTATTTATAATTTTTGCAATGATTTGTTGATTTCTAGATTGATAAGGCTAAAAAAAGTAAATGTGAGTCTTGTAATTCTGACGTTGATATCCAGATCATCTAAATGGAGGAATTAGATTTAATCCTTTCCCAAAACATAGACAATACTTCAATAAATAAGACTTTTTTGTGTCACATGTGTCATCTGCTGAATATGGAAACAATTGATTGCAATTACAACATGTTTATTTGCATAAAAGTATGTAGAAAAGCATGTCCTGTTGATGGCTTGAAGGAAAAAAAATAAATGAAATTGAAAAATATATGTAAAAGTAATTGTTTCTAAAATATGGGTGGAGACCACTACCCCAACTTTCAGGCTTTGATGTGTATTATTTTTCTAGTATAGGAAGCACTGAACTCCAGACTGCATTATTTTAAAGTTTGAAAATGTACATTTTAATGTTGGCTTGTCCAAAAAAAACCAATTTATCATATGGAACTTTCAGACACTTGAGTGACTCTCTTTACTTTCTCAATGGGAGGGGTGGGGATGCAAAAATGTAATAAAAAAAGAAATACAAAAATATTGATTTCAAATAATTATCCAATATACTAAGCATGAATTTACATGTCTACATTAACAGAAATTATTGATTAAAATTCCATTTGATGAATATACATGTAGTAGAACATAAAATAAAATAGTTTACTTATAAACAGTAATTACTTATGATTTTGTTCTTAATTTCCAATTCATTTACTTCCAAGGCAGCATGATCATAAGCCAGATAAAATCAATGAGGATAAAATTATGTACTTAATAAATTAACATCTTTTGCCATGAATTTCTTTGTACATGAATAAGTTTTTGAGCAGCTTTAAAATTGATTTTTATTTTTACTGAGATTATTACTGTAAGAACTTGAACTACAAATATAAATATTGTATCACAGATTTTAATTTATGCAACTTTGAAATTAAAATTTTTAAGAATGATACAAATCATTTTCAATAAACATTTCATTTAAGCTGAAACATTTATTTGCCAAATACAGCATTTCTGAGATTAGCAGGTAGTCATGTCACATGATTTGGTAGGAGGAGCAATCTATCATCTCATGTAAGGTCAATTTCTACCCTGCATGAAGTGTGTACCCCACCCACTTGAACCATGGAAATGTGAACATTTTTACATGAATCCAACAATAATGAAATAAATCCTTTTCATTCAAGTTTCCTATTTTTCCCTAATTAAAAATCAATTCTGATGTTTGACCTATACTGTAGAGACACAAAAAAATGACTGTAAACATTAAAAGATGGACATTTGCCCCACACTGCAGAAATGAGAATGACTATTATCAAAGCTAATGAAATTTCTATTTGCATGCCAATCAATGCAATAAAATAATTTTGCAGAATGCCTCCCACTACTATATCTACTTTGCCTAAAATATTTGTAGATCATTTCTGTTTCCATGGCCATTTAAATTGCAACCTGCTATGCTAGCTAGAGGTCAAACTCAATAAACTTAGAAATTCAATATCACCCCAAAGTAGGAATGTTCCTATGGTTCCATCCATATCTTGCCTGTATCTACTATCCTAATAGCCCTCCTCTCCCTCAAATAATTCCCTCTGCCCCCATCCCTTCCTGCTGGTAAAGTAATGTCCATAACTACTAGCCAGAGATTAGTTTAAATACAGGAATCAGATGGACACTAATGGTTCAGTCAATCATTCACAGAGGGGTGCTGATGGAGATGGTGTCATAAACCATTTCTGTGATTATTCTATTAGCATTCCATAAACTAGCAGTCTCACATTACACATATTTTTCCTTTTATATTATTATAAAGCTCCTAAAAGGCATAAGCAGCAATTCAAAACAAGAGGCCCAAGCAAGTCTCATATCATTCATCTGGGTATCTGACGTATGTCATGTGAATGCATATTTACAAACATTAAAACTGTAGACAGGAAAGAAAAGATTGGTGTACATAATTACTAAATTGTCAATTAATGTTTAATTCATATATCTTTTTGCTGTGATCATGGTTATAGGATGAATTTCTTGAAATATAACGGGAAAATCATTTATACAGCATTATTCTCTTCTGAGTATATCCCTGTCTGTGTAGTCTAGCCCCTATTTATAACTTAGAAACTGTTCTTAGCACTACAGATCATCAAAAAATGTAATAATAATTGAAACCAGAACAAAAGTTCCACTGTGCCTCCTTATCTTTTAGCTGTGAATCATTTATATTAATTAGCTGTTAATCCATTATATTAATTATCTGTTAATTATATTAATTAGCTATGAATCAATTACATTAGCTGTGAATCAGTCACATTAATTAGTGGTGAATCAATCACATTAATTAGCAGTGAATCAATCACATTAATTAGCAGTGAATCAATCACATTAATTAGCTGTGAATCAATCACATTAGCTGTGAATCAATCACATTAATTAGTTGTGAATCAATCACATTAGCTGTGAATCAGTCACACTAATTAGTGGTGAATCAATCACATTAATTAGCAGTGAATCAATCATATTAATTAGCTGTTAATCAATCACATTAGCTGTGAATCATTCAAACTAATTAGCTGTGAATCAATCACATTAATTAGCTGTAAAGCAATCACAGGTGCAATCCTGAAAAAAAATGCCCTTTATTATTTTTTCAATCAATATTCTGAGGAAACCTACAATATATTCCTTAATTAACACCGCACTCTATTTATGTTTTTTGTGGGTTAAGGTCTTATTGCTGAAATAACAGCACTGTGTCGACTAACATCAGAACAAGAATATCTTACATACATGTACTTAATATTCAAAACAAAGGATGTGTAGCTTTGTTTAACATAAAAATGACTCATGGATTTAATGTACTTCAACCGTGATATTTATATTTTGGACGTCAAGGTCTTACGGCCAAAATAATGGCACTGTTTAGTGTGTTCAGTGTCAAATAACAATAAGTAAATTCTGCAGGAATATCTTACAAACTTGGCAGCCCATAATCATTGCCTTTTCTACAAATTAAAGTCATAATGTTGCAGTCAGACTTTATTTACTCTGACTTCTTTTTACTAACAAATTTAATTCTCATGAAAGCTAATGGACACGTCTTAAGTTCCATTGGCCTAGATTTCAGTTGGTGGATAGTGAAGAAAGCTGGGAATGCCTTAATTGGATAATGTCAAAGTATGGTAATTTAACAAAACAAATAAAAATACATTAATACTGAAGAAAGGGTTTAAAACCTTTTTCCATATCAAGGTAAATATAGTCACAATCAAGTAGTCCTTCACCGACATTGATGGCATCAGAGTGTGTTAAGGACCATTGGCCATTTTTAGCAATACCCAAGAAATGAGATTGTTCCTTGTTTTTTGCCCCACAGAAGGAGTTAACTTTACTAAACCAGGAAGTGATCCAGAACCCATCTGGGAATGGAGGGGTCATCTTGTAACATTATGAAGAGAAATGAGGCCTTCCCTTCTCCCTTTTTAAGTGCAGCGACTTTCTATCAAGTTACATGCTTGATCTGTAAATAGACAATATTTTAAAACATCCATCCAGGCATGTACATACACATGATTCTACCAGTGGAAGGATCCATCCAGGCATGTACATATACATGATTCTACCAGTGGAACGATCCATCCAGGCATTTACATACACCTGATTCTACCAGTGGAAAGATCCATCCAGGCATGTACATATACATGATTCTACCAGTGGAATGATCCATCCAGGCATTTACATACACCTGATTCTACCAGTGGAAGGATCCATCCAGGCATGTACATATACATGATTCTACCAGTGGAAGGATCCATCCAGGCATGTACATACACATGATTCTACCAGTGGAAGGATCCATCCAGGCATGTATATACACATGATTCTACCAGTGGAAGGATCCATCCAGGCATGTATATACACATGATTCTACCAGTGGAAGGATCCATCCAGGCATGTACATACACATGATTCTACCAGTGGAAAGATCCATCCAGGCATGTATATACACATGATTCTACCAGTGGAAGGATCCATCCAGGCATGTACATACACATGATTCTACCAGTAGAAGGATCCATCCAGGCATGTACATATACATGATTCTACCAGTGGAAGGATCCATCCAGGCATGTATATACATGATTCTACCAGTGGAAGGATCCATCCAGGCATGTATATACACATGATTCTACCAGTGGAAAGATCCATCCAGGCATGTATATACACATGATTCTACCAGTGAAAGGAACATTATACCATTTTAAGAGCAGTTATACCATTTTATAATTGAATTCATGGACTGTGGTGAAAAACACTCAAAGCATCGACAGGGTAGAAAAACACTCAAATAATGCATGGACTGTGGTGAAAAACACTCAATGCATGGACTGGAAAGAAAAACACTTAATGGGTGTTCTGTTGGAATACATTCACTTGATAGCGCAAGGTAAATGACTGGCTAAAAAGATGTTTAAAAATGATAACAAGGTGAATTTGCACTTGTGTACCATTATGAAAGTCCTTCAAAGGCCAAGGTATTCCACACGATGACTAGGATCGTGTTCTTTTTATTTTTATCATGGACTGCAGACTGGTATTCCTAAATAAATCATGGACTGCAGACTTGGTATTCCTAAATAAATCATAGACTGCAGACTTGGTATTCCTAAATAAATCATGGACTGCAGACTTGGTATTCCTAAATAAATCATGGACTGCAGACTTGGTATTCCTAAATAAATCATGGACTGCAGACTTGGTATTCCTAAATAAATCATGGACTGCAGACTTGGTATTCCTAAATAAATCATGGACTGCAGACCTGGTATTCCTAAATAAATCATGGACTAAAGACTGGTATTCCTAAATAAATCATTACAATATTATCAAGTAATGCATTACTGGTTTATAATCATGTGTTTATAAACACAAAATGGTAGGGGGTAGACATTTTGCTTTTCATCAGACACATTATGTGGCAGGAATGATGGTTCAACTGATGGATACAAATTCATAGATTTATTTTTCCTATTACAGCTGGGAACAGTTAAAAGGATAAAATTACTCTTAGATGACCTTAAATGAAAATATAAAACATAGCAAATCTTACATGTCTTCAAGAAAGGGAACATACAAACATAGTAAATCTAGCACATCTTCAAAAAGAGCATTTAGGCTATATAAATCCTAGCAGAAACCAAGCTGATTGTTAAAAATATTACCTATTAAAAACCAAAATCCCGCAATGTACAAAATATCCAATAACAGTGCTCCATGTATATTTGGAGTCACTATTCTAGTACCTGATCACACGGATCACCTGAAATCCAGACAGTATGTAAAATTTGCTAATCAAATAAAGAATTATTCAAAAGAAGTTTTAATTTATTATGACTCTGATCTTAAAATAAGTAAAAGAGAAGTGTTAAATTAATAAAGTTTTGTAAAATTCAACAAATAATTTATTTCCCTAGACCTCAAAGTGAACTCACAGTATTGTGAATAAAATCTAAAAAAGTCTAAAAAGTTCTATCACCTGACATAAGGAATAAAGTTTTAATTAAATTCAACTGGTGTTTGAAATAATTGTGCCTGAAAACTTGAAAGTACTAATGTACTAGTGGCCTGATGTGTAATGATGTGCCAATAGTCTTCCAATTAATTGCAATAATATAATCCAATATATCATCATTTTCTGAATTCATTATAATTCCGAGCTAAAGTTTCTGACCAAGAATATTATTGAGTACTTTGTAATTCCTGAGAATAATAATTGAATAAATAATTGCACCCAAATCAAAAACTGAACACAACAATGAACATGATTCTGATCCTGATGTTATCACAAGAATGATTAATCTCTAATGCAAACAAAATGATAAACCCACCTACTTGACCTATGTAACAATTACCATTGTCTGGAAATACGTCACCTAATGAAATTCTCCAAGCTGGAATATTCTAGGTTGTCTGTTATTAAAATTATAATAAAAAATGTGGCAAACATTAGGTAAAACAGGTAAATAAATGTGGAATACCAATATCCTAGATCCTGGTGCAAATAAGCATGCTCTATTGATAACAATCCTAATATTTAACCCATTCTCACAGAGAAAAATATTAACTATGTATTATTTGTTTACTAAATAAAAGTTACTAGTCAGGTACACAATCAACTTGATTTTGGACAAGGTCAAATCCAAAATACAATTATTTATAACATATAATTATGGGGACAAAAAACTAACAATATAATTAAATATATATAACAAAATACTTACAAACTTTACTCTGAAATTTTATTCCAGTTGATATAGAAATGTCCACTCTATTCCATCTTTCAGATTCAGTAGCTTCAGAGATGTAGTAAATTAAAATGAATACAACTGTATTTGTGTTCATGAATGCCTCTGAAAATTATTAATAATAATTATTGGGTAATAGCTGCAAATTGCATATAAACTATGTGGTTTCATATATATGAATAAAAGTTCATGTTGGGAAGAGAAAGGAAGAATGTCAATATATTGTTGTATATAAATACTGAACATGCTTGCTTACAAGTCTAACTGCACACTGTACACACCCAGATTAGCTGTTGCTTAATGCACCAGTAGATTTGGTTCTATGTATTTTGTTAGGAGTGTTACGTATGTGTGATTAAATTGCTGGTGTGTTAATTTTAAATTCATTTTTTAAATTTTTTCATTGAGTTTTGTTGTGGTGATTATATTCATGAGATTCCATATTTTTCAAGTCAATTATGTTTATTTAGAATGTTTAACCTATAACATAAATATTTTTAGCTCACTCAGGTTCATGGAATTTGTAAACATTGATTGATAGTGATTGGTTATTTCCAAGGTCATGTTGGCCCATGTGTTGCCCATGTGTAAACAATGTTTTTTAATTGGTTTTTCATTGTCGTAGGTGATAAATGTCTTATACTAAGTGACCATGTGACCTAATGTGTGATCTAAAATTGTGTTTCAGACTTAAATTTTTATTGATTTTTGTGTTAGTCATAAAATAATCCCTTTCTAGATGATAGGCATTTTTTGCTGTTGCAAGATGTTTTTGAGTCTTTCTGTTCTTCAAAATTAATAATTAATTCTCTAGAAAACTACAGAAGTGCTTCATATTTATAAAATTTCTAGGATAAAGATATTCAGTGAAAATTCTTTAGAATTCTAAGGCTGGTATATTATTCCCATAAATTAAACTTGGAACTTTTGACACATCAATACTGCATTCATCAGACATCATTGTCTACAATCTTTTAACTTGTTGGGATTCAAACATGGATTCATTTAGGACATTTTAGTGACAGAACTTATATTTTTAAATTCCAGAATTAATGTTTGGATTATTTTCACAAACTGAAAGTCCTTTCTCATATTTTATTGTGTTTTGAAAGAAAAAAAAAATTATAAAGCTTGTTGGCTTCCCTATTTCTTTGTTACATTGAATGAGCTGAGATTAGCAACAGGAGTAATCAGTAGAACAGACAGCACAGACCCTGATGTGCTGACACACTATGCTACAGCAGACAGCACAGACCCTGATCTGCTGACACACTATGCTACAGCAGACAGCACAGACCCTGATCTGTTGACACACTATGCTACAGCAGACAGCACAGACCCTGCTCTGCTGACACACTATGCTACAGTAGACAGCACAGACCCTGATCTGCTGACACACTATGCTACAGCAGACTGCACAGACCCTGATCTGCTGACACACTATGCTACAGCAGACAGTACAGACCCTAATCTGCTGACACACTATGCTACAGCAGACAGCACAGACCCTAATCTGCTGACACACTATGCTACAGCAGACAGCACAGACCCTGATCTGCTGACACACTATGCTACAGTAGACAGCACAGACCCTGATCTGCTGACACACTATGCTACAGCAGACAGCACAGA
>JAEAOA010000628.1:1457500-1813746 GCA_016746295.1 Potamilus streckersoni
ATGAGATTATATGAGTATATATGGTAATATAGTCCATTTATATGGTTGGATGAGACTATATGAGTATATATGGTAATATAGTTCATGTGGGATGAGACTATATGAGTATATATGGTAATATAATATATAGTAATTTGACAGTCATTTTTTATTCCTTTTACTACTTATGTTTCTTTTCATCTAAAACATTTTATCTAGAGCCTATCTCTTCTCACCTCCATTTAATGTTTCTTTACATGTGGAATGTATTTGCTGTTAATGCCTCAAAATTGCACTATCAATCAATATAATGGGACCATAAAGTCTGGAAATATGAGAAAGGAGAGTTATGAAGTGAATTATATTTTTAATTTCATACTGCGGCAAGTAATGATTGCAAAACGTACATTTTCACGCTGTGATGAAAACAAATCTAAGAGAGTTCACATTGAATAATATACCACAAATAGTTCTAATAATTACTGTAGTATACATGTACATAATTTAATGGCTCAATAGTGCCAAGTAAGTTTTGGCATGCCAAGGCATATACACATTAGACATAGTCGTACATTGACACGTTAAATAATAGCAAGAAAAATCCTTGAAATACACTGTCAGATTTTTTTAAACATAAACCACACCCTTTTAAACCTTGACCATCGCAGATCAAAAGTCAACAGGATGGACCTATGGCAGAAAGGTTACCTTACCTTGCCTTGCATGAAGCATCCTAGGACAAAAAAGATGCCTTTTAGAAAGCATCATAGGACAATACAGGTGGTAAAGCTACTTTACAAGAGGTATCCAAGAACAAAAAAGCTTCTTTGTTAAGGCAAAAGGACTGCCTTACAGGATACATCCTAGGACAAAAAGGCTGCCTCCACTGGTATTCTCTTACAAAAAACAGGAGGAAAGTAATAGGTGTTCTATATCCCCCAGCACTCTGTGAGTAAACAAAACAACAGTTAAAATTGCTTTACATTTTTTCACAGCCAGACAATCTCAAATAATTACACTTCTGTCGATTAATTTGTGCTTAACAATAGTGGTCAATGACATTACATAAAATTAGGCCAGAACATATTCTGTCAAAGAATCAATAGCAGATATATTTGGATCTGCTCTACATGACAATCATGAATTGTAAGATTCAGTCCTAATAAATAAATAGTTCAACATTAAAATGTTCAAATACTGCATGATTTCTACAAAATATATGTTTGCTCAACATCCGGTCCGCATCTTAGAATTTCTAAGGTAATATGATTTTAAATCGTTTCCATGAAAATGATAAACATTCATCACATAACCAGTCTAATCTCATGTTCCCGTGCAAGAAAGCAAATTACAATTTCAATATTAGTTTCCTAAAGTTTCAAAGTTTAAAGTAGCAAAAGCGTATATCTCAAAATGTAGTGGAAGAAAAACACGTAAAGAGGGTTATTTCTTAGTAACTGCAAAATTAAGTGCTGAAGTAGCATACATAAAGCACATAATATAATAATTTTGTTCATGTAGGGTGAAAGTGTACACCCTAACATAAATATCCAAATATCAAAAATGGTGTGGCAAGGGCAAAGGAAACTCATAATGTCATGCGCAGCTCAGCAGTCATGCAAACTTTTCAAATTTCTGCGTCAAGTCTGTTCGCCGGCCACGTCGTAGCAACTACACAGTCATCAAGTTAAATCTTGCATATCGTTAAAGACTCATAAATCGTATAAAATCTAACATCATACAAAATATATTATCACCTATATTCAATATCAACATCTGAATTGTTCTAAACTTGACTTTGTCAGCTGACACTATAAAATACGTCTGCAGCTAAGATGGCCGACGCTATATCACATGACCGGTTCCATGCGCAATATTTGTCATACTTCAAACTTTTAAATTAAAATGCACTTGTTCATTGTCGGTCGACGTCGTCGTTGGCATCCATCCGTCTTCGAGAGACGATGATGTTGCTTCAGGTTGGGTGTCCTATCTGCACCTTCGCGAGTGGCTGATGAATCCGTCGCTAGAGTGACAGTCTCTGTTGCTCTTGCTGCTGGTGAACTTTGATGCTTGTTGAGACTGTTGTTGTTGTTTCGCCTTCCTCTTGCCTCTCTTTGTAGCGAGGTTATCTTTTCATCGGCTTTCTGAGTGCCTTGTCTGACAGCAAGGCGCCAAGCGGAGCGGTCGTTAGCACAGTTCTCCCTAGTACTAATATTAGTACCTTAGTCCTATGTTGTGGACACGATCAAATCTCAACAGACATAGCCCTGAGAATCACTAGGTCTTACTTGTATCTGGCTAGTTCATTAGACTGTGATTTTTGAAAGCTCCTGCTTTTGAGATACCAAGTCAGGAATTATTCTCCAATTATTGCTGGTAATTTGTTTAAAGTCCCTACTGTGCATGAGAAGAAGCTGAACTTGTAACACTTGGTCGATGCTGACTTTAATTGAAACATTTTCCGGTGGTTTGCTCTAGTTTGTCTATATGCCAGGGTCAGTTATTTGTCCACTGGTATGTCCACAAGGTTGTTAGCAATCTTGTACAACATGATCAGCTTGGCCTTGGTTCGCCTGGATTTGAGTGATTCCCACTGGAGATGGTTCAACATTGCACTGACACTGATAGTGTTACGATATTTATTTATAGTGAATCTAGCAGCTCTGCTCTGAACCATCTCTATCTTATTTATTTGATCTTTATTATGTGGGTTCCACATAGTCTAGCAATACTCAAGACCTGGTCGAAGAAGAGTGAAATATACTGCGCTTTTTACTTCTTTATTGTTGATTTGGAGGTTGCAACGCAGGAAACCACGACCCCAAGATTTCTTTTTTTTTGCCTGCTCATTTGCTTACTTGTGCCCATTGAGGGTATATTCGTACAAGATTGGTGATTTCTTCCTGTAAACTCTTCGGATGCTGCATTTTTCTGGATGGAACATCATACCCAAAGCCCTTTCCCAGGAGGCCAGATGGTTCAGGTCTTCTTGAAGGATCTTACAGTCCTTGGCGGTATTTATTTCCTTGTCGACTATTCAGTCATCCGCAAACAGTCTGGTATTGAATCTGACGCTGGCAGGCAGATAATTAATGAACCAGGAAGAGGTCAGGACCCAACACATTCCCTTGAGGTACCCCACTAACAACCTGTACTGGGTCTGATGCTGCTCCGTCTACTATAACTCTCTGCAATCTGTTCCATAGGAAAACTTTAATTCATTTTTGGGTGTAACCCCTGACGCCATAGTGATCCACCTTACTTAGGAGCCTTTCAAGGGGGACACAATCGAAAGCCTTACTGAAGTCAACGATAGCAAGGTCACACTGCTTCCCTCTGTCCAATGATTTGGTGAGCTCATCCACTATGGTTATGAGCTGTGTTTCACAGCTTCGTCTGGCATGAAAACCATGCTGTCAGTCTGTTAGAATGTTGTAGCGATCTAGATGTTACATTATGTTACTGACTATGATGTGTTCAAGCATTTTCAGCAGAAACACGTAAGGAAGACCGGTCTGTAATTGCTTGCCTTGAATCTTACTCCATGTTTGAAGATAGCCGTAACGTTTGCTGTTTTTCACACATCAGGGACATAACCAGTTGAGAGGCACTTCTAGTAAATAAAATTTAAGTATGGTGCACACTCTTCTGCTAGATCTTTCAGGATCCTTGTTGGAATCGTGTCTGGTCATGTGAAATTATGTGGATTAATCTTCCGCAACAAGCTGTATACACCTTCTTCGGTAACGTGGATGTCAGGCATTGGTGTGTACCGGTCTCAATCATGTCCGTCTATTATATTGAAAACTTCGGTTGAACATGAAACTCACAGACGATGACAGTGTTATGGCCATCCTAAAGAGTCAGGTTAGAAAATATAAATCAATGAATGAATTGACTAAGTTCTTGGCACCTCTTATCAAATTAAAGGTTTCTGTTAACGAAATCGGGAGGGGGATACAAACGGGTTAATTGACTCGGTCTATAGACAGATTTTGCGGCACCCTTTTTTAATTTTTTTTTATGAATAGTCAAACAAAATTGACTTTGAAGTATACAATCATAAACTAATAGAACTAAAAATTAAATCAACAAATAATACTAAATTGGGTAAGGGTGTACGAAAATTAAACAATAAGTTATTAGAAAATGACGAATTTAATATTGAACTAATAAATCTATTAAAAAGTGTCGCATTAACAGAAAAGAAAATACAATAGAGCAGTGGGATATTCTTAAAAATAAAATAAAATATGTTACCTTATCCTTTTCTAAAAGAAGAAGGGAACTAAGAAATAAGGAAAAAGAAGAAATAGTCCGACAATTAAAGAAACCAAATGGGATAGGAAAGGAGAAGATTTTAACGGGAAAATTAGAGAATATATGTGAGGAGAATAAAGGAGGAGCAAAAATCAGGGCAGGAAAGTTTTCAAGTCTATATAAAAAAGGAGGGATTATCCTAATAGGAGGATTTTAGGAAGGGGGAGGACACAAATTTAAATGCTATAAAAGATGATGGTAATAATAGACAGACTGAAAAGCATAAGATATTGGACATAATTAAAAATATTATATTGTACCATATAAAACTCAACGGATAAGTGAAGAACAAATAAACAGTTTTTTAAGTGATTTTAATTGCAATAAAAAACATCAGAACATAGGGACCTATGTGATGGATACATATTTTCACAGAAGAAAGTATTAAAACTATAAACTCCCAAATGGAAGACACCAGGAAGACTTGAACTCTAAGGGTAACTTTATAGAAAATTTCAACGTGAGTTAGCGCCAGTCATGGAATCTTTGTAGTACGATATACTTTTTAAAAAATGATATAATGACTTTTCAGTGTGATAAGGTTTAATATCACTAATTTATAAAGGATAAGGGGATAGAGAAGATTTTTTAAAAAATGGAGGCCCATCTCCCTCCTTAATAATGATTGTAAAATCTTAAGCAAAGTCTTCGCTAATAGAGTCAAACAATGTATGGGGAGTATAATACAAAATAGGCAAACATGTGGGGCAAAAGGAAACGATATACAAAACAATATTTTAAACATTAAGACTATAAAAGATTTTGTTAAAGAATCTGGCAAAAGAGATGTCATTGTACTTCTAGACCAGAAGAAAGCCTTTGATAGAAGTGAGCAAAACTATGTAAAAAAAAAGTACTAGAAAAATTTGGTTATGGAGAAAATTTCCACAAATGGACTCAAATCTTGTACAGGAATATAACTGCAAGATTACAGGTTAACGGAAATATTACGGAAAAATTGAAATACAGAGGTCATTACGACAATGATGCCCTCTGTCAATGCTATTATATGTCATGGCCATAGAGATGCTAAGCATGAAAATAAGGACTAACAAACTTATAGAAGGAATTAAGATACCAAATCAACGAGAATTTAGAATGCTCCAACACACAGATGACTGTACAAACTTCAAAAACGACCTGAATTCTTTTAAACGTCTCGAAAAAGAATATGAAAACTTTGGTAAAGCATTTGGGTCAAAGATTAACCATGAAAAAACGGAAATACTTAAACTAGGAAACTGGAGAAGAAACCACCCTGGGCTTCCTCACAACTTTTTAAAGGACAATGTCAAAGCTCTAGGACTTTATTTCGGGAAAAATGAAGACAAAGAAAACTTGTAAAAAAAATTAAAGAAAAAGTAAAAAAAAGCATGTCAATTTGGGCATAAACGCACTTAAGTATTATGGAGATAACACAAGTTGCTGAAACATACTTTTACTCAAATATAAACTACATTTTAAAATCAAAAGATTTAAAATACCAATTTTCTAAAGAATATAGATAAAGAAATAATGACCTATAATTGGGGATATAAGCTACATTATATTGAAGAATATAATTTGTACAGAGAAAATAAAAGGGAGGTTTGGCTTTTGGTTCAAGAAGGAAATATTTTAAACCGCCTTTTAAAAATTAAAACGACTCCGGATATGCCCTGGGAAGCCCTATACCTCTAATGGTTCGGCTTTAACATTAAGAACAGGATGGATAGTTTTAGAAACAATCGACTAACTAAAAAATTAATAATTGTGAATAAATTTAGACTTATAAAAGATGTAAATACTGAATTCAAAAATAGTTAAAGAAATATGGGAAGAAATAATAATAATAATAATAATAATAATAATAATAATAATAATAATAATAATAATAATAATAATAATAATAATAATAATTAGAGACTTTTATACAAAGAACACAAGAAAGGGACAATTGAGGGGGTGGGATTGGTCAAATGCATGGAATAACTGAACAAATATCAAATCCTTAAAAGTACAAAGCATTCTTTTCAAATATTTACATAACGTATAGTTGGCCGGGAAGTCGCAAAAAGAAAAAGGAATGATCAAAAAAATTCCAAAATGCCCACTTTGTAAAGGTAAAGACTTCAACAAAAATCATATGATGACAGAATGTGGGGAAAAAAAGGGGAAAGAGATAAAATAATAAAAACTATTCAAGGATCAAACATATACCAGAGAAACCAAATATTATACATGGACAAAGATTTTAAAAAGAAACCTGCTTTGATATAATAAATTTTATAATTGATAACATAAGGGAATGTGGACAGGTAATAGTCATTCATAAAACAAATCTGTCCCCTAAACAGCAAGTTTTTAACCTTCTTTTATATTATTATTATATTTTTCCCCTCACTAAAATCTACTAATCAACCCTTAATTGTGGAATCTCAGCAGTTAATGTAATTAAAGTAACATTTATATTTTACAGTTTTTGTAGATAGGAAGGGACAGGGACTCTGACCATGGATGAAGAAGGAGACAGAAACGTCGCCAGGCTATACCACAAGGCGCCACGCGAAGTGGGAAGGCTGATGGAAGAGCCTCAGAAAAGTCCATGTGCAGAATATGGGCAAACTGTACATGGGGAAATATTAAATAAGAAAAGGGTTTCATAGAAACAACAAGGAATAACAAAACTTGTATATCATAAATGCTCTCATGCAACTTTATATTTGGAATATAAATATTAAGAGTGTATGTAAAAAAGGCTTGGTCTCTGTCAAGAGAAGTGAGTCAAATGAATAAATAAAGACACATGGCTCCTTGCAAACAGACTTATGACCAGCCTCCTATATTCAAAATCTAGAATATGAGAAAAAACACAAATTAGCATCAACCAAAGCTCCAGGTATTTATTTTATAAATCTATTACACCATTTCTCATACAAATTTCTAAATTTTAAACAAAATTGAATAAAAATAATTTGTCGATACTTTAATAACAACTCAAAAACAAACTTTTTGGTATAATATGCCGTACTTACATATACACATATATAGCATACACACATCATAGCAATACACACATAACACTCACAAGACGTAGGGGACCCCTGGCAAGGGTCACTGGAAACAAAAAACGGGATTAAATTTTCTGATTTGATGAATGAAATCGGAGAAGGGATGTAACCTTTTAGATAACACTGGGGAGAAAAATAATTTTCTACTCATTGCATTTTTGCAGCTCAGTAAGGACTATCAATCACACTAACACCGCAACAACAAACTGTGTTGAATGTTTGGACAGAAAATCTTTTCTCCTTGTTTTTCAAAAGGGATTTAGACAACAATAGAAGATTTTGGTTATGACAAAGAGGATAGAGTGGCTCTTATTTCTAGAGTTCTCTTACCCTCCATTTAAGACACCTTCACTTTTGCTAAAACCCAGCTATAAAATCATATATGTTATAATCTATCTACCTGCCTTGGGAATATTACCGCGGCCATGTATTTCATGTCTAAAGATTGCCGCAGACTAGTGCTAAACTCTTACGCAGGGTTACATGACAAAGCAGAGACCGTAATCTTGAACCGGCAAAGGCGATAGATCGCACCATAAGAACAAATGCTTGCAGTTATCACACCTATGTGTTAAAGCTTGGTCCAAAGATAAAATGGAAGGCCTTAGAGTGAGCGGGGCCTGTTTCCATCTGTCCCCACTTTGATAGACAGCGAGAGGGAGATTGGATTGGATTGGATTGGATTGGTTCACATCGATTTCCAGTTGAATTGAGATAGAGGATGGGATCACAATTCAGATCCGAATGATACTTCAGACTTGTAGAGAAAATTTAGCATTCGCATTGAAGCGATTGTGGATCAATAGAGTTTACTCCGAGAAGAAGCCACTCTTAATTTAGCGGCAAAACATAGAGGTAGATTCTAAGGAAAGACAAACCTTCGAAAAGATCTGTAAATTATTGCTCGATTTTTGCAGAATATATCGGCATTATACTTGTAATTATTTGTATTATGTACGCTTAATTACTAGAATCGTTAGTATATAGAATTCCATATGTAGTGTTTCATTTATATACTTATTTGAGAAATGGGCTTAAGCTTACGTAGAGAATTATTAAATGCGAGGCAAAATTATGTAGATTGTTAGCTTGTTGTCAGAATTGATTTTGTAATTCGCTGTTAGGTTACTTTGTAGTAAACCAGTGCATTTATTAATGCGGTATGTTAGAATTTACACATGTTTCAATTGTGAATTTGGAATGGTTGAAGTATGCAAGATTGGTTACTATGGACGTATACATATATCAAGGCATGGATATTTCAATATTTGTGTACTTTGTACGAGTTGTAAGGTATAGGAAATGCATCTGATTATTGTGATATCGTATAGTATAACGGGATTAAGAATATGTACTGTTGTGGCGGAATTTATTGACGTATGTATAAGAAGTAACTGATACCGTGCTGTATTATGACATTTGCTTTACCATGCAAGAACGCATGATGTAAATTAATTCGTGACCGAAGAAATTTAATAGCTGTTATCTGATGATAGGATGTGTGAAGTGTGAGAGAAAAAAACTAAGGAAAAAATATTGTACCATCCTTGTGTTTTCTCAGTAAGCTTTTTAGGGGACACATAACTTCGGGTTCCATTGGAGACGGAATTGAGGCTGTAGCCTTGACAGTCGAAGTCGACAGAAGAGTAGTCGTGGTAGAGAAAGTGGAGGAGGAGGAGAAGGAGTCTAGATAAAGTCAAGGAGGAGAAGGAGTCCAGAGAAAGTCGAGGAGGATTCTCTAGAGAGAGTCTAAGAGGAGGAAGAATTTGGAGAAAAGTCGACGAGGAGAGAGAGAGAGAGAGAGAGAGAGAGAGAGAGAGAGAGAGAGAGAGAGAGAGAGAGAGAGAGAGAGAGAGAGAGAGAGAGAGAGAGAGAGAGAGAGAGAGAGAATACACAAGATCAGTAGAAATACAAGGGCAGGTGAAAATCAATCTCACACTGTTAATCAAGTGATGCAATATGCTTATTAAAGGAAGGAGTGTAATTGGGAATTGGAATCATTAGATTATTGCATTGTTATTAAATTGTTATTCATTGAATTCCAGCCTTGTTTGTATATCTAACCATCTATCCGTCGGCATTGCTGACTTGGGGCTAATAGCTTTACATCTCTCAGTCACTATGTTTAACTTCTAAGAAAATAGAACCTGGGTGGGACTTCTATAATAGTTTAAATAAAACATTGGGAGTACCCTACCCCAAACCATAACAATCGCCTCAGACATCAAGGTAGTAGTTATGGAAAAATCGGAACCAGTCTAGAAAAGGGTGAAAATAAAACAGCCACGACAGATTGACAATGAAGAATAAAACCATTTTGAGAGATTATCTTGCTTGTAACTGACAAAAATAATATTTTTCTGGTGTAATATCAGTTATTTTACAAGCTTGACATATAAACTATTAGTACTGATAGTCATTTTAAGTGCAGAATTGAAAACACATGTGGAGAAAAAAATGCAGCGGTTCATATGGTTTTCTAACCTCTTCAGCTTGCATTAAGGATGGGCCTGTACTGAGGTGTGTGTGTGTGTGTGTGTGTGTGTGTGTATATATATATATATATATATATATATATATATATATATATATATATATATATATATATATATATATATATATTCATTACCTTGATTATTCGTGAAACTTTACATTCAACAACTTTTCTTAATTTCACCAAAGTTTAAACAGTTTTCCCAAATTAGGCCCTAATCATGGACAAGTCATTGATTTTACATTAGAATGTTAGCGTATGGGACAATAATAAATGTGACTGCATTAAAAAAAAAGTAAATTAATATGTGTATACATGGTAAAGGGTAAAAATGTTTCCAATCAAAATGTACCTAACTCAAAACGTATTAAAGTCAAAATGTAACCAAGCCAATACGTAACCAGCTCAATGCCCAAGGCATGGCTGGATTTAGATTGTTTACAGTGACCAAGAATTACGATTTTATAGTCTTAACCTAAGTAACAGAGAAGAAAAAACCCAACAAGGTTTGTAAAATTCAACATATAATTTATTTCCTAGAACGCAAAGTATAAATTTAAAAAGAACTTACATTACTTTGAGTTAAATCTCAAACAGTCCTAAACTTACTATAACAAGTCTAAATATATAGAGCTCCTATTGAATGCCAATGGTGTTCCCAATAATTTCTAATCTTGAATGTGTTGATGTGTCTGTAGTCTCAAATGTGCTTCTCTGCCAATATCCTGGAATGTAGTAATGTTTTAACAATATTTTGATGTATGACAATTAAATAATACTTGAATGAATTCGTTATAATTCCAAAAATAATGATTTGGTCCAAGTAGTTTTCATGAGAACATCGTAAAAACAGTGAATAACTATAATATATAAGTCTACCCAAATTAAAAACTGCACACAAAAATAAAACTGATTCAAGCTCTGACGTTAAGGTATGAATTAATCATTTCGAAGTATACAACATTAATATAAAAATCTAAGACACAATAATAGAGCTAGGATTTCCTTTATTAAACATTGGAAATTGTCCAATTGGAAAACTAAAGTCTTAGGTACAGATTCAGATAAGCATATATGCTTCCATCAATAATTATTTGAATATTTGATCTAGAATATTATATATTTTGCTGTTTACAAAATAAATGTCACTGGTCAGGTACATCATTAACATTTTTAATTTTTTACTAAGGTCATTTACAAAATAAAGATATACATAACTTATAATAATGGAGAAAAGACAATAAACAATACAATTATACATACCACAAGGTAGATATTTATTTCGAGTTAAAGTGAATCAAAGACATAGGAATCAATTCCAGTGATATTTTGTGATGTTTAATCTTTCAACAAATTTTAATCTGCCTAACTACTTATATCAGCGTCCTTAATATAAAAGATACATGGAAATTAATTTTATTTTACACTTGGCCATTCGGATCTCCTTCGATGTTTAGATATCTTTAGATCATCCAATAAAAAATGCTCAGCTAAGCAGCTCCATCCGCATCGCCAGTTATCTAGTGCAGAGCAAGTGTACTCTTACTTCTCAAAGCTCAGCGAAGCTAAAAACAGATGGGTTGGAGGAAGAGGGAAATACAAGTAAAAAATTAAACTAAGGGAGAAAGTCACCCAGAACATAATGAATAAACGTATTTAATTCATGAATAACTCTAACATCATCCTTTTAAATAATAAAATTATTAAAATGAGTATATTTAGACAATGTGTGTGTGTGTGTGTGTGTGTGTGTGTGTGTGTGTGTGAGAGAGAGAGAGAGAGAGAGAGAGAGAGAGAGAGAGAGAGAGAGAGATGTATACAAATAATCAAAGACAAAATTCAAGATTATACTATGGCTTTAAAGCTTTCATGCAATCACTTTTTTATAATAAAAAACAAACCCTTAACGATCTGTACATTCAAGGAAAATAAAGACAAATAATTGTAGTGCATGGTTTAGTTGTATGACTGGAATATTTAACACTACATTCTTGTTTTGCAATGACTGATCAACTTCGAGAAATGTATATTGCTGGGTATATTAATGCTTGTAATGTATGGTGTAGATTTATAAATGGAATATTTAACATTACATTTTTGTTCACATTGTCTTTTGTCTCATAGTAGTTTTAAGCTAATCATCTGCATAGACCATTGGGTACAGATAATTATTGTTAATTTTTTGACAATATACTTTGCTATTTTCTTATTTGTTTGAATGAATTAAAATGGTTTCAAGTATTATTAATATATTGGCGAAAACTAGTACATTCTGATTTAACTATATTTGTTCCTTCATTTGTACTTTTGATTGGGATATGTTTTGACATTCATGGGATTGTTTTGATTTGGTACGTTTCGTTTTAGGTATATATTAACTTGATGATGTTTACAGTCAACGCACATTTTGGCCTGTATTGGTTACATTTTTTAATAACTTCACATTCGTAAACAGATAATTTATTTATTAATAATTGCAAATTTTAAAATGTCATAATACCTTACCATCATAAATAAGGTCAAATTAAAAAAAAAAATGAGTGGTTTAGGTTGGGTTGGTCTTTACAATCTTGATGGGGGCCGGACGGCTTTTAATGAAGTATAAACGTCAGTAACATCCTGAAATTAATATGATAATTATTGATAATACCTATCTTGTCTTTATTTGACCTAAAATTTCCGATTATATTGCTTAAGAAACAGCAAACAGATTTTACACCCTGAAATATGCAAAACCTCCAAACTTAGGGTACACACAATAGAATAAATGAAACAAAGGAAATTTGTAGTAAATCATGCACTGGCAGTACCAAAAAGGCAATCTAATTGATTTTGACAGCTTTTTCCACCTTAACTTTTTCGTCCTGTACTATACACACATAATTTTTGGTCACCTACCTTAGTTCAATAAACGATTTATCATCTGCTCATGTAGCTCGTGAAAACACACACACACACACACACACACACACACACACACACACAAGAAATGTACCATGGACATACCCATAATCAGAACTTGCTTTCATTTAAATTGTATAGTATTTTCTATAATAAATATACATCTTTTTACTTGCTGTTCTTTTCAAATGAATACATTATTAATTACATGACAAATTGCATATTTGACCGATTTTAGTGTATTTAATCATTAGTTCAGCCTCGAAAATAGATTAAAAATTTCCTGTCGTTGTTGTGACTGTACTTCATGCTTGCTGCCAAATGACACAAAGAATGGACGTTTTAAAATAAAATAAATTGCTTTATAATTAACATTAATTGTGATCTCACAATTAATCATCACCTTTAGCCACTACTAGTTCCAAAAATGATGTGAATGGACATTCACTAGTGAAATATTATTACACTGTAAATTTCGATCGTTCCAACCAGGCCCGACCTTATGTCGATTGGACAGATTTGTCCCAATCGGGTCCCGCGCTCACAAGGGCCCGCGAATGTCAGTAATTTTTAAAAATATATCTAACTAGAGAAAATAATTTTAAAGCCATGTAATAAACTTTAAAGTTTTATATGATATAAAACTTGTTTAAAAGGTTATTCTCAAATGCCGCACTCACAAGGAACCATGCTAGTAAATCCAGGGGGACCAGCCAAAACGATCCAAATCGGGACCTGTGTTAGTTAAGGCCGTTCCTGTTCCTGACGAAATTTTGCAATGGGGGGGGGGCAGAGGACGCAGATGTGAGACATAAAATGTCAATACTGATGAGGACATGATCTAAGGCCACCAACACACACACACACACACACACACACACACACACACTACAAAGAATACTACTTCTGCTAATCATTGTTCATTTTCACGAATAACCATATTATTTTATGTGATAAACTAGTTTGAAAAAGAAGACAACTCTTCACATACTACAATTCATGCTACGCGATTTACCTTCCTTTGATTTCAATACCAGTTATTAAAAAAGGAAACCTGTTTTATGATATCTCTTTAAATAAGCTAGGTCTGTTTTAATTAAGACCAAGTTTGAAAAAATGAAATATCCAGTTTATGAATGGGTAGAGAAATTATTGTGTTAAAACTGACATATATTTTATAAGAAGACGAACAATCTACTCTATATTAATTTCCCCTGTAGTTATTTGTTAATGTAAAAATATATAATTTAAAATGAATTCATAATTGTTAGAATTGGTCCCATTATATGAAGAAGTGTATTAGAATTCCTTAACATATAAAAATAATATTTTGTTGTGACTATTCGTGTAATCAATCTTGTGCTGATTAATAACATAAGCAATAATGCCAGATGATAGGAAACTAAATTAAGTGTGATTAAAGAACATTTAATAAAGATCTGAACTGAATAACTCATATACGGTTTAAGAACATTTAATCAAGTTTTGATTGTTTCATTAGACTGCCGTAACAAAAATATTTTTGTTTAAACTGAGTATGAATAAATTATAATTTATCACATATGGTTTTTTGCCAAATCTTTTTATACCTGAGCTAAACCGTAAACATTTACTTGCTCCGCTGTGCTCGCATAGTTTCTGGTCGTTATGTATTGAATGTAAAATAATATCTTGGATGAGACAGGTCCCAGAAGCTGGGTTACTAATTTGGGAGTGCACACATGGATCCATTTTCTACTTCCCGGAAGTATCTGAGCAATAACGGCGCTGATTAAACTTCCGCAAGTAATAAACAATAACGCTTACAGTCTTAGCGCACAGCAAGAAAATAGAGTTGTCTTTAATTGGTTGAATGTCACTGGTAGTGGGGTAAAAAAAAAGATTCATCAAATAATACTAATTTTTGTTTTATTCTCTTTAAAAAGTGTTTTGATAACTACATAATACCACTTTGTATCACCTAGTGCCCCAATGTGTTTCTTAAAAGTGTTTTTTTAGTAGTTCTTAGCAGAATTTACCAGGATCTCTCTCTCTCTCTCTCTCTCTCTCTCTCTCTCTCTCTCTCTCTCTCTCTCTCTCTCTCTCTCTCTCTCTCTCTCTCTCTCTCACACACACACACACACACACACACACACACACACACAGACACACACACACGCACACGCGTGATGAGCTCAGGGAATTACTATTAAAATTCCTTAAAAGGAGACAACTAGTGATAGAAAACTTTTTTAATCCACAGAAAATGAAAATGAAAGAAATTTTGTGAGGAAGATATTTTAATATACATTTGTAAGATGGCGTGAAGATTTAGAATCTGTCATGATTCATAATGCGTTGAAACCTAATATTTCTTTGAGCTGTGTGCGTGTGTCTGTACTCACTAATGTAAAAAATGTATAATAATAGATTATGCAAATGGTCATAACTGATTTTAAAAAAGTACAAGTCCTATTGGAAGATATTGTGCCCTCTGACGGTAATTGCAGACAGGCCCTGCCCTAGGATGTGTGGAGCTCAAGGCAGTACGCGGGACCCAAGGCAGCAAGCAATGAGCAGCGGGCACCAAAAAATTCATTGCGTAGTAGCGCTGGGCCCGAGGTGGTCACCTCGTTCGCCCACAGGGTCTCGTATCGTTGCTTACAATTTACCGTCGTGCATGTGTTATATAATAACTACAAGGAAGGACAATTCTATCCTTTCTCGCGCGACCTATTTAAGAATGAACCCTTATATTTCAAGCTACATTTCGCGTATGGTAATAAATTTGGTACCGATGTTTAGCTCAATCATTCGATTTTGTATGCGTATCTGATGCATGGTTTGCAATCATACTTTTAAGGAATGCCAGACCATTTTCCCCACGGTATTGTCCGACATGGACCTGACCGCGCTCGATTAATATGCAAGTGAAATCCCGCTGAATGTAATACTGTCCTCTCATTGGATAAAAGACAATGACGTCCTGCATTTTGTTTATAACTTATTTTCAGTTGGCCAATGAAAACGGAGTATTTCATTCAGCGTGTTGTTCAGTGTAAACGTAAAGCTTGTTAACATGGTCAAACGTCATGGCACGCTAATTGCAAACCCATGTATTGTAAGCATATTTTGTTTTTTTTTTTTTAAAAAGAGCTAAGACAAGTATGAAGCCATATATGTCAATATTTGTTGGTTTCGTTGTCCTTGAGTTATTCCAGCATTTAATGCATGACGTTCATTACAATATCATTCAAGCAAAATATGGCTACCAAGTTAACCTGCTTCTTACTCACATGGATTCTTTGTGATATGAAATGAAAACAGATATCTATGAAGATACATTTACAATGCATGATAACTTTGATTTCTCGGATAATTCTCGCGATGCTGATAGCAAGCTTATTAAATATTATGAAACTACTAAAAAGACAGTATTCGGAAGATTCAAAAATGAATATCCTGCACAGATAGATCAAAGATGTATTGCGATCCTTAAATGCACATGTTGGAGCTACTTTGAAAAACATGAATCGTGCTTAGAGAACCAACAAATCTGTACTAGAAAACATCATTATAAGAGAAGACTATTAGCAGTGCTGACTGCAGGTGACAAACAGGATCGTCCAAATGAATTCTTTAAAGCGGTCACATTTTGCATACAATATTATGCTAAGCAAACTTAGATTACCTGCCAATGACGATAATAGAATATTCGTAAGTATTACGTTAATACTTCAACATTTGGCCAATATAACATCAGACCTAAACCTAATGATATGTTTGCTGATTTTGGGTTTTCGTACATGACCGAAAATGTGTGCTAAATTGTAATAGAGTAAAATAGGATTGCTGAGGCTGTACCATAGGGAGAGAATTCAAAATAAGTCACCAAACGCTCAGTCGGAGTCTTCGCCATCTTCTGCTATCAACTAGCCTTCCATTAGCAAGCATCACGAGAGTTATTCTACTTTGCAGACATAGTGGCTCGTCAAGATCAGACACTATTTCACGTCGACGATGCTTTCTTATCATTGTTAATCTGTCATCGTAGAGCTTTATTTTTAGTCTTTAGTGATTTATTCCGTGTTTTCTCATTAAAGTGCAGTCATATTCCACAATATAATATACTGCAATTACATACCCTTCTCGTTTGATGGTACGAGTGTATGTTTGGATAGTAATCAAAAAGTTGATTATGGATTGTATATATGGTGTTTGTTTGATAATATCGAAAAATGTTAGCGGTACATTTCCCGTACGATTTAATAACATAGAACGGTCAATAACAATTCCCAAGTTGACATAGGGTTTCCCGTTAGGCTCGATAATATCATTCCCATGTTAAATATATATAATATTTTAATATAGGATTTTTCGTTTGGTTCTATAATGGCCCCTCAAGTTCTGTAACCTACCATTGATTGTATATTTATGATCTGGCTCGATAAAATGTGGCTCCATAATATCATTTCTCACGTTAAATCTTTGGACCATTTTAGAACAGGATATGCTGATTAGCTCTATAGTGGACCCTGCATGTTAAAAATATGCACCATTTTAAAATAAGAGTTCCGGTTAGACTTTACAGTGGCCTTGTATGCGAAACTACGGGCGTAATGCTAACTCCTGTATGGCTCTATAGTGGCCTACACAACTACTCAAGAAGACGATCAAACGTTGTCCTAAAAGTATATCAAATCTGAATGTGCTGAAACACAATGCGTGCCATGTTTTAGAGACAGATAACTGTAAAAAAAATTTTGCGTTCAAAAACGACAAACAACACCAAATAGCACCAAACTGTGAAAAATGATTTTCTTTGACTCAACCTTGTACATTCACTCGTGTATATTCAAACTGTTTGTTATCCTGTCATTTTTATTCACTACACATATCAGTGATACCGCCAGAGCCGACAAGAGTCGGGGGGGGGGAGGAACCGGGGATATATCTCCGGGGCAGAGCCGGAAGTAGTATACGGAGGCACATTAGCGTCAATTGGACTTCTGTTAGAAAAGGATTTCGGCACTTAGCGACAAAATGTATAACCTCAATGGTAAATCCAGTCAGAAAAGGTGTTCCAGCACTTTGATGTCAAAACAAACACTTGGATGCTATAACATCAATGGGAAGTTTGTATAGGGACAATAGGAATGGAACAGGTGGGATGATATCACAGTACTGGACACCTGCAACAATGTGGCCAGTGGCTGATATAAATACGTGCGAATACTCTAGGGAGGGTCAAATACAGTAGCGACATAGACATAGGATATATATATATATATATATATATATATATATATATATATATATATATATATATATATATATATATATATATATATATATAAAACTCAAACGTAGTTAATGAATATTAATTTATTATACCTAAATTATACAACAACTAAACAAAATATTGTGGATAGTAGATAATGGGCTTTTTTCTTCACATTGATATATACAACATAACCATAGACTGACAAACATCAATCTATCACACCTAAATTATATATAACAGATTAAAAAGAAATATGCAAGAGGGAGTATATCTTTTCGAGGCAATAAAGCGGCTCTGTAAAATTCCTTTGATAATTTTTGATTTCTATCATTTCTTCTTCTCCATCAACTCCTTATCATCTCCGGGAAATTTTTTTTCTTCTTCATCTTTCTTTTCTCATACTTCCATCTATTTTTTGCTATAATATATTGGAAATTCTACTGGAAAAGCCCACTATCTATATATAGCCTAAATTTCTGAGATGTTCATGTTTAAAAATCCTAGTATCTATGTAAAGCTACAACATATGAAAAAAAAGTAAGCATTTAAAGTGTCATTACTCAACACTATGGGAATAATGTCAACAGTGTTGCAAGTGGCTGACCTGAATAGGTGCTACTGAAGGTAGGTAGGTGACATGAATTTGATAAGGATAAAGGGACGTTTAGTAGGGACAAATAAGACCAGTACACATACACAGAAACGTACGGACATTCATACAAGCCAAAAACTCAAACACAAAAGTACGAACACGCATAAAAACAAACAAATACACAAAAGTGAAGAAAAATCCATTATCAACTATCTAACAGTAGGGGCAGAAAAACCAATCATATACTATCGACCCGTATATCTACTATCCATAGAGAAGGGAAGGAAAGGGAAGGGAAGAAAGGAATCCCATATCTTCTATCTACACAGAAGGGGGTAGGGGAAACAAAACCACAATATATACTATCCACACAGAAAGGGAGGAAGAATTAAAAGAGCACCAATATCTACTATCGGCACAAACGAAGGAGAAAGCATAAACACACCATATCTACTATCCATGCAAACGCAGGAACACACACAAACACACCATACATACCATCTTTCCCCTCCATCTCTCTCCCCCCCCCACACACACACAGACACAAGCACCACAAAATGTTATATGTTAGCTTAGAATTCAAGAGAAGAAAACGAAAATTTACAAAATAGACTATACCTTACACCACAAAAGTATTGTACATCCCAGCACTATGATATCCAACCAATCATACTCAATATCGAATATGATATTTGTTCGCTTAAAATGTAATCAAAGGAGATTAAATCTCACAAAATATCTATCCCTTATACAAGAAAAATACTATCCATTACACCCACTATACCATCCAATATATCGTACTCACTATCCAAACGCCCTGTGTTAGCTTAAATATATGAGAAGGAAATAAAATCTCACAAAATAGACAATCCCTTACACTACCAAAAGTACTATGTAGAAAAACTCGAGTATCCATTTAAAGTCACTACTGCCAGGAAAATCCTTTGGATAAACCTAGTACTTATTTTTAGTTACAATTTGAGGAAAAGTCCTATTGATTATTAGGCTAACCTTGTATCTATTTGTTGCTGAAACTTTTGCGAAATTCCTGGATATATCCAATCTCTCTTCATAATCTAATCTTGTAGAAAGTCCTATGAATTAATCTATTATCTATTTATAGCTATTACACCACAAAAATACTATCCATTACACACACTATACCATCCATTATGGTGTTAGCTTTAAATGAAAGAGAAGGAGATGAAATCTCACAAAATAGATTATCTCTTACACTACCAATATTACTAATGGAAAAGCGCTAGTATCTATCTATATAGTCAACCCTGATAGGAAATTCCTTTGGAGTGACTTAGTTTTTGCTTTGATTTCGAGTTTAGCAGTCCATCAGAATTGACACCTTCCAAAATTATGTTCAGCAATCCAACGACAAGTTTTACAATACCGACGGAAAAGAGACACTGTTCATAACCCACGTTTCTCTTCGCCAAGGGACAAGGCATGGAAAAATGTATTATTGGTAGACAACCTTCGCAGCACCAAACACAGTCTCGTCCAAATTTATAATCTTTAAGACAAGAAAAAACGAATGCCGACAAGAATGACATGGTAGAAAAGAGCCTGAAAAACTATTCAACAATCCGATCGAGCCAAACAATAAAGAGAGGCAGGACTCCTGTTACAGTAATCGGGGATAGATAAAGCCACCGCTTGTAGCATTCTTGAAATGCAAAAGTTGTAACACGTCTTGTCTCCACGCTACGCCTTGAAAATACACCCTCAATACGTGAGCGAACCGCTGTTGTTTCGAGGCAAATATTTCAAAGACGGAAAACTCATTCACCTTTAATATTACGATGAACATTTAGATGTCATTACCAGTATCGCCGCAATCCTGTCATTCGGATATTGCTGTGAGAAATGTTATTATGACTACAAGAATGCTACATGTAGAAATGCCATGATAATGATCAGGAGAAGAAAGGCAATTTCATCTTTTTCGATTTCGAATGGATGCAAGAAACTGGCATTCACATTCCTAATTTTTGTGTGGATCACCGAGAGTGCTAGAAAGGCATCCAAGAACATATCTTTACTGATTTCCCTTACTGTAGCAAGATTCCTTGAGGACGTGAAAAATCTTTCGTGGATATAAGAGATTGACCGATTTTCCCGTTTGATCTTAGACGCTATCGACGAGATGTATAGCCATGAAGACATCGATGATGGCTCACAATTTCTCGGGACAGTTTATGTTGTGATACTATACAGAACAAAGTACAGAACGTCGTAAACTGACTTTGAACGGAGCCAAAATAATTTCCATGCAAATGGATCAAGTACAGTTTAACGATTTGATTAGTTACTTGCGCCTTGCCTTTGAGTCGTATGCCCAAAAAGTTGGCATGACAGAAATGGCCAAAGGCTATTTCCTCACTTTTTCAATACCGAAGCCAATCAACACGCCGTTCTACCCAATTTTCCTGAGGCTGACCACTATAAGCCCGACAACATGAGTACCGAACAACGAAAAGCTTTCTATGTTTGGTACCAGACTTATGCATCGGACCCATTCGACTTTCAGGAAGAAATGTTTAAAAAAAATGTCGTTCCGACGAAGATATTAGATAGTGTTGCTGTAGAAATTTTTGAGAATTGTTCATGGATCACGAAGAAATTGATCCTTTGAAAGAAGCGTTCACCATTGCCAAAGCGTGTTCCTTAATGTACCGACAACGATTCATGCCCCAAAACACCCTAGCTGTCATCAGTCCTCAAACAACGAACTTTGCCAAGCGTCAATACTCGGTCAAAGCCCTACGCTGGTTACATTACTTATGTTACATGGAAGATAAACGCGATCAACATATCAACATCGGAGGAGGGGAAAAACCATCGGAAGGTATTTAGTAGATAGCTGAGACTTAGAAATCCCCAGATAGTGTACGAGTTTAATGGGTGCTTTTCTCATGGATGTTTCACCTGTTACCTTCAATGTGACACTAATAACCAATTTTTACAACGGACACCCTTATCGTACAATGTCACTTGTCAGCGACGCTTGAAGTTAGAAGAGCAGGGATACCAAGTGGTGGAAATGTGGGAACACGAGTACGATCAGCGATTGAAAACCGACCCAGAGTTTAAGTGCATCGTGGAAAGTTAAAAGCTGGTGGACCCTCTAAACCCACGTGATAGTTTTACGGAGGACAAATGCCACCTGTTTACTGTACCAAGCCGACGAGGACAATTGTGAAGAAATAAAATACTTGGACGTGTGTTCACTGTATCTGTAAATGTGCAAATATAGTCACTTTACGACAGAACACTCGCAATTGCTGCTTGAATACATTGACGTGAACAACATTCTACAATACGAAGGATTGATCAAGTGTAACATTTTGCTTCCAGGGTGTTGTTGTTGTTCTGAGGCTTAACGCCAATTTTCAGCGCACGATAGTCTATACATGGCGGCTAGTATTAATGGTGGAGAAAGAAACCGGGAAATCCGCGGAAAGAACCATCGACCCACGAAAAGCTACTGGCAAGCTTTCTCACATATCCACATTAGCCGAATCTTAGACTCAAACGCACGCACACAGAGGTGAGATGGCAGTGATCGGTAAAGGAGAGCGCTTTAGATAACTCGGCCATTCGAGGACCCTTGTTTTCCAGGTAATTGTACTATCCCGTGTAACCACATCATTGCCAGGAAAAACTGATGTTTCCTTTGTGTCGCACTTGTGCCGAAACGTGCAACCAAGACCACACTTGTCAGCACACTCAGGAAGAACGAGCCTTGATCTGAACGTGGGTCAGCGTGAAATTTTTGAAAGCTGGACATGGGATTCCAACTGATGAAATATAAGAAATCTGCCACTTTCCCAAGACAGAAAAACACCACAAGGGCAACGAGATTCAAAAAGGCATTTTCTCAGACTACGTGAATGTCTTTTGAAACTGAAACTAGAAGCTAGCGGCTGTGTTTACCCTGACGAAATATTTGTCAGAACCTTCCAGCTACTTCCAGATGATTCACTATAAAATCAAATACATGAAACACTTGGACGTCTTTCGTGATTACTTGCTCTTATTCAATTTCGAAGATGAACTGATCTTTGTAGACGCTGATGAATTTGGAATTGTCATCATTGCTGGTTACGTGACAGCCCATGCTTGCTTAAAACTGTACGAAGCTTTAAAACTGTTAGGAAATCGTGTGCTGCAGTTGCACCTACAACAATCTTTGAGTCAGGAGCCTGGACTGACGAGCATCCTGAGGATATGATTCTAAGTTTTGCCAGTGGCGGTCCCAAACATTACGGTTACGAATACCGTAAACCTCAAGAAGAAGTGTACACGGAGTGTAAAGTGAAATATCTAATATCGAACCAGTCAAATGGTAAACTTTGGCGTACGCAAAGAAGCCTTACAGTCTGAACAGGAATGAAACTTTAAATTAACCACTTAGGAACCCAGCAAGATTGTACGTTTATCCACACATCAATTCGTCAGTCGACCCTAGGAAAAAGTCTATCAAATCGTGTACCAGAAGTGAGTATGGTTTCTAGACCACTTTATTTTACCGTACGGACTCGCCGATATTGGTTAGCATATAGAAAGTTACAACGTTTAAGACCAATAATTCATTCTGTCTACCAAAAGCAAGACAGAGAGATGAATCCTTTTATACAGCATGTATCAAGGAAGAGCAAACTCAAGTGTGAATGCAAAGATGCCGTACACTGTGACCACAGTGACTCAGTATCACATATCGCCATGGAAACTTTGCTATGTCTATCAAGCCTACCATAGAAAGTGGTGATGATGCTGTGTGTGTCACACCTGACGGATGCGAAAGCGATGTAACTTGTCATCGTAAGCTTTTCATTAAACTGGTTTTTATGGTGGATATTATGCTCCACGAGAAACTACATGACTACCACCCTACAGATGTCATGTAAAACTCAGTCAATTTCTGCATATTTCACCACACCCTTATCGAAATGAACCTACACAATACGATATTCGTTACCTATGCGTTTGCCAGAACACCGTGACTATGAACGTCGCATCCAAACCTTTCGAGGAAAATGGCCAAAATATATGGGTGGACCTACCCCCGAAGAATTAGCTAAAGCCAGAGTTTTTTACTTAGGCGAATGGGATGGAGTCAAGTGCTTTAGTTGTAGCTAGACACTTCGCGAGTGTGAACAGAAAGATTGCGCTTACATGGAACATGCTCGATGCTCTCCAGATTGTCACTAACAATCTTTAGTGGTGCATCGTCATTGAAGTGGGACCAACCATATCATGTAAGAAAATAGCAACGTGGTTAGGAATCAAACGTTGGACCGCCTCTGGACAAGTATTTAAACCCGATATTAAAAAATAATCTTCAAAAATTACCCACTGAATTGAAAGAAAAAAACTACAAGAACATTAGGCAGGGACTTGCCAAAGCCAAGTCTCAGTTCGTGACTGTAGAACTTTTGTGTAGAGAACTTCACAAGAGAAAATGAAGAAAGTCAACCGACAACTCTGATTTCTCTGGATCAAAGGTGTTTTCATTGTACTCTTTCGCTTTAGACCATTTACATTGGAAGATTTTATTAACATTCTTGACCGTTAGCCTTAATGTCAGTGGACAGAAACGACTCACTACGTTCATTACTTTCGCTTTAGGTGAAGTATTTGACACATGGTCATGGTTATTTTACTAGAGAACATTTGTGGCTTGTCTGTGGAGTTGAGAGAACGTATTTACTGAGAGTCGGTCAAAACACAAGTCAAACACAAATAAGAATTGCATCCATTATGTCACCGATATTTGAACCACTGGTACCTCAATGCTATAAGTTGATTGATTCTACAGAAAGTGTTCAAGTGATCAGGCATTGATCAACTACTCGTAGGCGAAATGTTTTGTATTGTTGGTAGTGGGTATATATACTACCAGATACACTTGCTGAATCGAAATCCAGAAGAAGAGTAAGAGAGTTTCCAAAAACGTCAGTGAATAATGTATACTTATGAAAAAGGAAACTTCTGATCGGCTTGTCATGTGGCACCTAGTGGCTAGAACATTTGGATTCGACAACGGAATAATACGACCACATTTTGTACAGAAATTACGGTTATAGCTGCCGAAAAAAGAGACTATATAAACGTTCTGCCATGCCACGAACTTTATCATTTTTGGTGATACAAGAGATCCCGTGAAATATTCAAACAGTGGAGGATTACCAATGCTTATTACGAGAACTCGGTACATTGAATTGGGGTCGACGTTTAGTGTGTCTTAGTGACTTGCTTTCTGAAATTTCGTTTACCGTCTGATGCTTTGTGGACTACTCACAAACAGTAACTACTCTCGATAAAACATGAAAGTGGTCAATTTAAATGTCCACGAGAGACTTATTCTCCTAAAAGCTTTGCGCTTTCATCTTGACACTTCTAGACATTTAAGGAAAAACAAGATTCGTCAACTTGTAGCTACTGAAGATGTGCATGGGGATGTGTGTGTAGTTTGTGACTTACAGACAGATGTACGTAACTGGAAAAGTTGGGGTCTCGAGGCTTGGACTAAAGAAGTGGCCCAATATGCCCGAGATTTATAATACTAAAACATTAAAACGTTCCGTGAAAAGGTCACTTCTAAACCTATGGTAGTGACAGTACCAGAAGAAGATGAACAGCCAAGGAAAACCACTCTTTTTTTAGGACAGTACTGTCACTGACACACCCGAAAGACCATTCCAGGAGAACTCTTGTGTGACGGTATCAAGGAATGTACTAACATTATACACTGTCTCTAGGACACTCCAATTTGATGACACAAATGTTGTAAAGTAGAGAATCGTTTATATTCCACTATAATTCTTTTGATGCGTATGTTATTCATGTACCAGTTGGCTATTATATATTTATGTCTTTCATGTTATTCCATTTTAAAGTTCGCAATAAACGTGTCCTGAAAAAAGCATGAAAGCTCTTGTTTTGTCTGTCTTTGTGTCAAAAAAGTTACATTCCTTACACTACTATGGTTATCGGTACTATCTCTGCTCCCTCTTTATCCACCTTTAAAGTCATTGACGAACAATCTCTTAGATCGTGCTAGTTGGGAGGCCTTGTATCTGCACCATATCTATAACATGCTCGTTGCTGGAGCTAGCGGTCCAGGCAAAACCGAATTTGTCAAATGTTTGATCGAATATAAACAACATTTGATTGTGATCATTCACATCAGCAAATCTTGTGTTGTTAAAATGAGTGGCAATCGTTAAGAAAGTCGAAGTGATTCCATCATGTTTGTGGAAGGAATTCATGTCAAAGACGATGGAATCGTGTCTGACCCCCAGTTAAACCTATTTGGTCATCTTTGATGACATGTTAGGAGAAGACGAAAAGGAAATTAAACTATGGTTTACACGCAAAAAGCATCATCGTAATCCAGTGTCATTTACATTATCCAAAATTTCTTTCAACAAAGTAAACCCCATCGTACCATCAGTATCAATGCTCATTATCTCGTTTTGTTTAAAAATCATAGAGATAAATCGGAAGTGCAAGTCTTAGGCAAACAGTTAGGAAAACCTTGGCTAACTCAAGCGTACGAAGATGCCACGCCTATTTACTCGTGGATTTAAAACCCACAATCACCGATTATTTGCTATTTCGTACCCAACTGTTTCACCACTGGTGCCATGACGGAGGACCTGTCGTGTACACATTCTCGTCGTCGATACAGTGTCAACACGGCGTCCCTTCAGTCTCAACTTCCCGTCAAATTGATTCGTGCCTTGTACGGCATTAGTCATGAAAAAATCTACAAATACATGCTTGAGTCTTAGAAGCCAGTCTCAAAGAAGTCTTAAGATGGTTTACGGTGACAGCACGTCAATTGCTGCAAGACATCATGCAGACAAATCGCTATTTTGATAGAAACAAAGTAGCCATGACGCAACTGGCAGATCATCGCCTTGACACTAAAACCAAAGAGGAAATCATTTTGAAACCTGAAAGTAGTGGTTCTCTAGGAGGTGGAATCATTCGTTCCCTCTCAAAATTGGATCCCATTGCTATGAAAGTTCTCTCCAAGAAAAAAAAAAGAAACGCCCAAGCGTGTCCAGAAGAACAACAAGAGCAACGGTATCAAAACAAGACCACTGCCTCTGAAAATTAAAAAGGGCAACGGTTTTAAGACCAAGACACAACCTTAGAAAAAGAAAACGAAAAGCCTACATAAAACAGTTTCTACCAACAAAAGATTGTCTCCAAAGACGTGTCCTCCAGTGGTGATACCCTCTTCCTCTTTAGCAGCTGTTTCCGCAGCTCACAAAGTACCTGCCTCCCCAATCAAAGTCAGAGAGATCAGGCGTTTTACAAAGTTTACTGGATTTGTCCAAGCAAAAAACTGGTCCGATTGAGTCTTTTGCGAACTCCTTCACGACGTGTGCTGCCTGTCATGAAGTTGATACGACGTGAAGACATTCAGTGGTGGCGCATTCGAGTATAAAAAAGACCTGAAGCAAACCATACGAATCAGTGTTTTTGTGTTCCTCAACGCCCCAAGATGACCCCACCAAGAAGTGCACACAATCGTCGTTCCTATTAAACCAATCTTTCCAAAAAGAATTGAAGAAACGTGACATTCATTCATTTACCACCGAGAATCCCGAAACCATGCCATCATCGTGGAAAGTTTCACAATCTTGAAAGAGCGCATGTGGAAATTTTTAGACATCAAGACATTTTCAAGTACATCGACGTCTTGCCACACCTTGTTCAATCATACAACCAATCTTACCATCGGAGCATTGGACGTGCCCCCCCCCCTGTGACTCCCGACAAGGAAGTGACTGTGTTCAAGTACCTGTTTGGTACGTCCGCGTCCGTCACTGTCCCCAAAATAGGCGGAGTGTTAGCCATATACGATTGGGTATGCATTGGCAAAAACCAAATGCACTTTCGACTAAGGTTACTTACCTAACTGGACCACTGAATTGTTTGGTGTCACTGAAAGAGTGCTTGGCCGTTATCATCCCGTCTATAAAAAAGGAAGACATAAACGGGGACGTGTAAAAAGGAACGTTTTACGTACCAGAGTTACGACGTGTAACCAAAAAAAAACCGAGGTGTATGAGATAGAAATTATTTCGGATCGAAGAAAACTAAAAGTGGGAAAACGCCGTGTCAAAGCGGTCAAAATACATTGGAAATGATATCCGTCAAGTTCTGACAATTGGATAGACGCTTCTCAAATCATTGACCATAAAAATAAATGACCGTCATGCCCTTCAATACCGACTCAGCTACTAGTGACCACTCTTTCTCACATTTCTTCTCTGCAAGATCTACAAATGCAACCCTTGTGGTTGTGGTGTGGTGAACGTGTGCCTAAAACGCAAATCGTCTTTTCTGCTAAATCTTTGTGGTGTATTGTGTTATCGTTGCTGCCATTGGCAATTTTAGTTTGTAACAAGGAGACAAACAATTGTGGAACATTCTACTTAGAAGTTGAATTGGTTACCTTCTTCTCAATCCACCCCAAAAATACTCTAACGGAAACAACAAAGAGATTCTTGTGTCCAACCTTAGTTCCAACAGTCACCCTAACCACCCTCTTTAAAACACTGCTCTGACTTCATGTGACTCCTCGGACACTAGAACTGTTGAATTATGAACAACCAATTTTACTTAATGTTACCTAGTGCCAGTTTCCTGGACGTGTTTTCCAATAACACTTTGTGCTGTTATAATGCCAAATTACGTCAGGCCTTCCAAATCAATCACTAAGCCAATTGGAAAGTGGCTTTAGTGGAAATGATTCACCCTAGGCAAATCAAAAACATCGCCGAAAATCAAAACACTGCATTCATATAAGTTTATGACGATGAAGTGCAAAAAGCCATAGACAAACACAGCGCTATAGCTGACTTTATCAGATCAACAGAGCAGAAAACTCAACGAACCATTTATCAGTTGAAAATTCCTGCGGGCTGTTACTTTTGTGGCCAACATTTTTGTGAACACCCTTGCTGAGAGGTTCAATTTCATGTTTCCTAAAGCTTTGAAGAGAGCCAGAATTGGCACGATTGAGTAGCACAAAATAGCTCGTCATATACTAATACAATATATGTTGGACAAAGTATTTGCTATCACGTTTGGCCCTGAATTATATCACCATCTTGATCAAGGTTGCAAGTGAAATGCTAGCCAAAACCGGTAACATGGATTTTGCCAAAGAGTAAAAAACGAAAAACGGTTGGAGACTAAGATATTTTTTATTATCAAATTGCAAACAAAACAATATGATGCACCGAAAGTCTTGTGCTTGTTCCAAGTCGCAACTGGATTTGTTTGCGATGCCACCCATCATGATGACGATGCAAGGATTCCAATGGGTCGAATTTCATCCCGCCTCCTCTTTGACTGATTCAGCTCCCATCGAGTTGGAAATCAAAGGACAACCGGAAGATTACAGTCATCTGAATAGCAGTTACTTGTATCTGAAACTGAAAGTAATCAAAACCGACAACACCATTCCATATGACAATGCTAGAATAGCTCCCGTTAACAATTTCTTGCATTCCTTGTTCAGTGAAGTGGATTTGTACTTGAATTACAAACTGGTCAACAGCAGCATGGATACTCACCCTTACCGAGAGTACCTAGAACATCTCTTGATGTACGGAAAAGAGGCCAAGAACACTCATCTGGATGCTTGCGTGGTTTGGAAACCGGACACCGCCGGTGAGGCTACGTTTAACGACACAGCCCTGACAGAAACTGTCGATCCTCACAATGTGTTCTTGAACGACCGTCGAAAGAAAAAAATCTGCAAGGTCGTAGTTTAGAACTGATTGATTACTTACATTTGGAAATGTGGTTGCAAGACAACTATGAGTGGATATTCGCCTGAGATTGAATCGTGGCCTTTTGTAAAAAAAAAAAAATGTTTAAAAAATTTAAAGAAAGACGAAGACCCAATGAAAAAGATAATGGAAGAAAAGGTTCAGAAGATTAAAAACATATGGACAAGAAAAGGACCCACACCCCCCAAAAACAAACAAAAATAAATAAATAACTAACTAAATAAATAAATAAATAAAAAGATTTTGAGAAACTAAATAGAAAACTGAATGAAAACGCAGCAAAAATTTTGAGACATTGGACCCAAACTGGATACCTTACGGAGACAAGATAAAGAACAAAGGAATTATTCAAAAAGTCAGGAGTTGGTGGAAAAAGTGGAGAAGATAAAAGAAGAACCCAAAGTCCTCTTTTCAGGGACCACTTCCAATGCCTCGGAAAGATAATCCTTTTCAAAATTTTGCCCTACGCGTTCTGTCTCTATTGTATGCGTAGGTATGTGTATATGTCCCTAGAGTAGTGGTAGCCTAGTCTGGTCCCCTGCTTAGTATGCTCCCTGCGATGCATTCCGCTATCGCAGGGAGCATACTAAGCAGGGGACCAGACTAGTGGTAGCCACGCGTATTTAGGTCAGCTCCTCGCTACAGTATGGCCAAGGGACCAGTACAGTGACGTCACCTTACCTGTACCGTTCCTCATGTGGCTATACAGTCCCAAATGTGCTAATACAACATTCTTCTTGTCGCTCTAGTATCCCTTGGTGTTTTTTTTTTTTATTTTATTTTTTTATCGTTATAAAACTTGTTGCTATACTATCAGAGGCTGATTTTTAATGTTAACTCCCATTGTCGCTATACTATTCCACTATACTAATTATATATCTGTGTTGAAATAATAAGCCCATTATATTTAAAATATTTTTTTTAGTCTGTTCTATAATTTAGGTATGATAGATTTTATGTCAAATGTCTTTGTTTCTGCCGTATTTGTCCTTATCTAGAGTACCTGAAAGTATTTAGGTCAGCCACTTGCCACATTGCTGCAGGTGTCCAGTAGCGCGGCGTCATCCCTAGTTCCATTCCTATTGTTCTTATACTAAATTCCCATTGACGCTATAGTAGCCCAGGGTTTGTTTTGACGCCAAAATGCCGGGACCCTTTTTAACACGGAAGTCCTATGAACGCTAAGGTGCCCCCGTATTCTAATGCCGGATTATCCATGCTGAATTCACAGGCGCGACAAACAAGAATCAAGGGGACCGTAAATTATCGTCTGATTTCTAAGGCAGGACCCCTGAGGCTCTAGGGGCCCCACATATTATCGTCTGATTTCACAGGCAGTGTTAATAGTGCTGTAGTCATATTTACGGAAAAGGCAGGGTAGTTATGGGTCCATATGTTGGCTGTCCCCAGGGCCCCCAAATCCTTAATGCGACCCCGTCCCAGGGCCGGGGCCCCTTGGGACGCAAGGGCCGAGCGACACTTTTTTTTTATGAAAAGAAAAAAAAAAAATCATTTATGAGAGGCCTGAGTGTTTCTTACCAAAGGGCCTGTGATCGCTCTCTATATCCCTGAATACCATGGTGCGGTATTGATAAAGAATGGAATATTTATTCATAAAGAAAATAATAATAATAATAATAATAATAATAATGATAAAGCAAACATAATTAAAATACGATATTTGTAAAAAGAACCCCAAAACAAAGAAACGATCAAAATAACAACAGCCAACAAAAAAAAAAAACAAACAAAAACAACAACAGCAACAAACAAACAAACAAACAAAAACAAAACAACAAAAGCAACTCAAAAATCAATTTTTCAAAGTCAACGAAAATGAAAATTCTTGTTTCAATTTTTGGCTCGTGGTCTATCGCAGAGTCAAAAATGGTACTGACAGCTGACTCACTAGGCACTCTGCCTTAGGAGTAGTGTTAGGACTGGTAGACATTGTGCAAGGATAATATGACTCGGTGTGACATCATGATACATGTCTGCGGCATGATGCTCCAGTTCAAGACAACACTATAAACTGTTACACTGCATACATAGTAGGGTTAAGACTGAAAAATCGTTATAGTTACGTAAAAAATTCAAATAACACACACACACACACACACACGAGAGGGTGATCTAACAGCGTCAACAGTGTGGACTAGATGGACTTTAAAAAAAAATTTCTTCCAAATTTATTTATACCGTTTTTAGTACATTCCGTTGCCTGAAGGAGCGCGTAGCTATAGATCAAAGGCTGTTTGACGTGAATGATTACGTTAGAAATACTACTGATGAATCAAGGCTGATGTATCCCAAATAGATATGAACAAATCACGTGGGCTTAATATTGATCATGTGACAACTCCATTTTGATCTGTCTGAAAACAGCCGACAACGATACGATGAAAAAGTAAGTATCTCTTAGTTTAAAATAAACTCGTAATGAAATATAATAGCAATAGTGCACATGAGTGTCATTTCTTTATAACGCAGTATTGCAAAATTTATTTAGAGTTGAGATGCAAAATTTCTAGCGTTGAGCGAAACTCGCAACTTCAATTTCACGAGCTGCAGAGACACTTGTTTCCTCATATAACGGAAAAGAAATGAAATAGACACTTGTTTCTGTAAGTAGAAAGGGGATACTAGTCTAATTACAAAACATCTCATACATTCACTTAACTTGGGTGTAGGGGGACACAGGGGCTCGTATCGTTGACACTTTACCGGTCATACATGTACTGTACAATATAGACAAAGGAGGACACTTCTCTTCTTTCTCACGCGACCCATTTAATATATATTGTATAGTAAATGTATGACCGGTAAAGTGTCAGCAACGATACGAGCCCCGGTGTAGGGGTGGTAGTGTATCATCAGTTTTCCCGATATTACTGAAGAGTGCTTGTGATAAATGCAAAGAAGGAAATGTTGAAAACACTCAATTCTTCCTGTCTGGAAGAGAGAAGGGAAATTGATTGGTAGAAAAGTGAGCGAGTGTGTTCTTATTTCACCTTATTTGTATGGACAGAAACGAGTACCTGTGCAGCAGGCTGCTTTCTGCCACTTTTATTTGTTTCGTGGCTTGAAAGTTTGTTTGCAGACCTTAGAAAGACAGTGGTTTAGTAATTTCTGCAGAGCTTTCCGAAAATGATATCCATATCTGTTTCTCATTTAATATCCACATCAACATCTCAATTTGTAACTAAAATTATCAAGTTCTTTTTGTGCACAAATGGTTTAAACATACTTCATATTGATATACAGCATAATACCATTCACTCATGTTGAAAAAGACTGATTTGTGTATATATGTAATCTAACATGTTCAACCAGATTTCTGGATGAGTCCATTTTTGATTCTGTAAAGAAATAAAAGAGGAAACAAGGGGTGATACAATTCATTGATACACTTTTTTTTCCCCTAGCTCGGCCGGTAGAGGCGAGCGAGCAGATCGGGGTCGATCTTGAAGGAAGCTAGCTACCGTCGGTTATTTCGCATCGTTGGATGCGGCATGTCGAGACAAATGCAGGGAAGGGTCGATCATGAAAATCGGTCTACGTTTGACGGCGCCAGAGGGATTCTAACCGTAACCCTAACCCTAACCCTAACCCTAACCCTAGCCGTAACCCTAATTTTAGGAAAACTGGAATATCTACATGTAGTCAGAGTTTCCTTGACACTGGACACTATTTGTTATATCTGAACATTCATGTTGGGTTGTAGGATTAGAGCCAGTTGCCAATTGAAAAGTTTCAAATTACTCATGTGATATGGTGTTGGCATAGGGTAGCCACTTACTAGCCAGCCTATCAAACATGAATGCTCTTGCATTTTGTCATATCTGCATGAAATTGATATTTAGATAATTTATTTTCTCCGAAATTATGAGCACTTGATTGAACTATGTTCAGTTGAGTTGAAACTACAACATTAATTAAATTTACCTGGAATGTGTCATTTGCATTGTTAGTTGTTAAACTAATTATGATTGGCTCATTGTACTCAAGGACAAGCATTATGTTGTAGTTTGAACTTGTGTTGTGTTAAGAAAGGCTTACCTAGTAAAACCCAAAATGTCCAATTTCTTCTGTGGTTCAATTTTGATACTGGCTGAAGATAGTTATAGTGACAATAATTGTCATTAAGTATATCTGATTACTGGAGCCAATGTTAATTTTCATATCAGTGGGTGCTTTTGAGCCCGTAATGGGTCCAATGTACATGATGGATGGACAAAAATGGACTGCATGCTGATGAATCACCCTTTCACTGAATGTAGAAAAAAGTAAAATTAAAGTGCAGACAATTTAAAAGTAGGATGCATTATTTGTTTCTGTTCTCAGACAATTTAGTTGTGTGGGATAATATGCTACAAAACTATATTTCTCTGTTGGGGTTAAGATGAAACAAATAAGTAAGAATGAAAAATATTTAATTAATTTAATATAATTAAGAAGTGAATTATTTGATAAAAATACCTGTCAGGTGGCTAAAGTCAGTCTGCATCTGATGAAATGGAGCAGCCTTCAGTGTCATTAAATACCTTCTTTAAGGCCTGCAGAGGGATTTAAAAATTCTCCCAGATACCTTCTTTAAGGCCTGTAGAGGGATTTAACTGATAGCAAACAGTAAAAATCCAACAAAAAGTAATATGGAATCAATTTAGTCCCTTAAGGGATTATATCAAGGATTGGATTAACAGCAGAACTCAAAATGTGTTACTTACCAAATTGGAGTCTTCACATCAGCCAGTTAAAAGAGTGGTCTTCAAGGTGCATTCTTAGTGAGTCAGTTCTTTTTCATTATCATTGTCAGTGACATTTGTGTTGTGGTATCCAGCAGGATTCAGAAATTCTAATGCTATGGTTAAATTTGTTTTTATGCTTCTTAATTATGTGGTTTCATAAGAAAATACATTTTATGGTACTTAAATTCGTGGATATTTACTGTCAAAGTTTACATATTTGTATGTATTTATGTCATGGATTAACCTATACAAAGACCAAAGGTACAGAATTCAAAAGAACAACACTATTCTGATTGCAAATGGTGGTTGCTTCAATGGTGAAAACAAATATTGTCCCTGGTGTGAGCCTACATTAAATATTATATCTTTACTTTTTGACATATTTTATTTTGTTACTGCATGTTGACTTAGAAAGTAACTGAGGGCTTTGATAGGTACTAGATAAATTTGTATTCTAATTGTATTACCCTTGTTAAATACACAATTATTATTAGTATTATTATTATTATTATTAATATTATTATTATTATTGTGTTGTTGTTGTTATTGTTGTAGTTGTGTATAACTTTTGATTATAGTTTTTGTTGTATTATAATGTATGCTGCCTTAAGAAAACTGAGACCTTTGTCACATTACACTTTCATGTTTGCCATGAACAGTGTTAATGTGAGGGACCACTGTAATTCTTTTTCTTGTAATATAATGTACACTAGTATAAGAAAATTTCACCTGTACCTGGTACACCAGTATAATTACGGTAATTTGCCCATAATTAATTTAGTGAAGGACCATTGTAATTTATGAGCAGAGTCTTGTTGTAATATAATGTACCCTGATATAAGGCAACCTCACCATTATTATAGTACACTTGTATGTTTCCTCATAAGTGTTACAGTGGAGGACAACTATAATTCATTATCACAGCTTGTTGAAATATAATGTATACCAGTATAAGGCAACCTCACCTGTATTACAGTGCATAAGGACCCCTGTAATTCATGATCTCACTGTGTTGTCTTTTAGTGAAGTACACTGCGTAAGTACCTCACTTGTTTTACAGTACACACAAGGACCACTTTATTACATGACCAGTTTTTTGTATTGCAATGTACCCTGGTATAAGGCTACCTCACTTATATTAAAGTCCATTTGCATGTTTCCCTTGAAGTATTATAGTGAGGGACTACTATAATTCTGCTAGCTGCAATAGAAGGTACACCAGTATAAGGGAACAGCACATGTATCAGTCACTTTACACACAGAAATCTCCCCATAAGTGTTACAGTGAAGGACCATTGTAATTTGTGATCTTGGTGTGATTTGTGTGTGATTTGGATTTTTAACATAGCTTTAAAAAAATTTCAGTCACATCACTATGAGGTCTGCAGTGTGGCAGTTTATAGTGGTTTTTAGCACTGGGGCATCATGCCAGACATGTAGCATGATGCCCCACCCAGTCACATTATCCTGACCCTAGGCAGAACATTCCTAACAGTAACCTTTCAATGCTGAGCACTAAGCCAGGCAGCTGTTAGTACCATTTTTAGAGGTCTTTTGCATGACTGTTGTGGATTGAACCCATGCCCCCCCCCATATCTGCAGTAGTGGCAGGTAACTATTATACAATTAAAATTAGGGTTTTCCTCCAGAAAACTACATATCAACATGGGATTTCTGAAAGAAATTTCTGTGAATCCTTATTGATTTTAATGGTGCCAAGCTGGAACCCAGTATATCTACCATAGCAATTAATTTGAAAATTTTGTTATCACTGAAGAATATCAGAGGTGGTACCAACACTCAGTAGTTGAAAAGAAGAAATGGTTTTGAATTCCTGGAAATTCCTTTTAGCCAGTGGAGCTTCAGCCCCATCAAGAACTCTTGTTCAGTTGCTAATATTTCCTAAAGACTTTTGACGGAGTCTTACCAGTTCTGGCATTTATCGTTACAAAGCTAAGACAATTCATTCAGCAACATGTCTTTATGATCTTTGTCTCTGGGTTAGTTATAGAAAACTGGCATTACTTTTTTTTGTTTTTTTAATCACTGGTATTAACTAAATGCTTTGCGGGATTTGTTCATATTTTGGATGAACCAAATAAACTACTTAGGCTCAGTGTTGCCAGATCATTTTGTCATTTCATTTTGCAGTTGGATCTACCTTATAAGCAAGTATATATGGTAGTTTTGTGTTCATTGGTATAGTAGGAGGTAATGGACAGACAGACAGACAGATAAACATAATGGACAGACTCAAGGTATCACAATATACTTTTTAAAATAAAGCATGTAGAAATGAATTCACTTTTCCTAAGCTCTGTATCATTTTGTCTGTTTCTCCCAGTATATGGATTTCAATATGGGCTAAGAATGGCACACCACAGGCATGAGTCATCAGTTATATGGATTTCAATATGGGCTAGACATGGTACAACACTGGCATGAGTCATCATCTGTCCCACAAACTGGACAAATTTGGTTTTCCTTATTGATTATCCTCTTCCAATGAAGAAATCATTAGTGCAAGCCTATTGATCAATGCTATTCACAATTTACTCGAAATATTGATTTTTGATTATTAAAAATATTTTTGACATATTATTCTGTTTGATCACCTGTTAATAAAATATCATACCAGAAAGCTATTATCAGCTTTTTTTTTTATTGATTTTGTTCTTTAGCTTCCACTTTTCTTAATAGTTGTGATGGTTTCTCTTTTCTGGTAAGTTTCTTAGGATCATCATTTTTCAGATTGCTGGTTGTGAACAGTCTTATCTTTCTGCTTGTATGTGCATTCTTATTTTACCTTTTTTTTTGTTTTGGTGTACATAATTGACTTTTTGGTTCATGTCAGATTTTTTATCATTATCTGGCTGTTAGTTGTAGGCAGCCTTATCAGTCTGTATACCTGTCAGTTTATCTGTATGCATGAAAACTAATCATGCAGTTTTGTCAATTTAGTTGCTTATACATCATCTAATGACTTTTCATGTCATAAAATTAAAATTTTCTTTACCCATAGATATACATGTTGATGCCTATATCTCTGTCTTCTGTAATGAAGTTTCTACTATCTTCCTGTACTTTATGGCTGATAATTTCTACATTTAATACCCATGACCCAGTTTTTTTCTGACTGAAATAATTTCAGTAGCAGCTGTAACAGGTTGTATTAAATTTCATATTATTGCAATACAATCCTTACTTGACAACATATGCACAGTATTGAGCCTTGGTTTAGAGACGCGTCTAATTTTTGGGGTGGGGTGTTTAGGAATTGCTTTAAAAAGATATCACTTGCATATAGCTATTTTTTCCAGTTTGCTTTCATAGTACACATTACAGTTTGATCTATGAGAAAAAAAACCCATTCCAATCCATAATAAGCCATTTAAATAAATACTTTGGAATGAAAAAAAAAAAAACCTCAAACATGTCCATTCTCTTGCCTAAATGGGTTTACTCTTATTGTTTTAGACCCTGGGGACATTGTAGCCACTGGACTGATCATAATGTGGAACAGATTGAAAGCCTATTTAGTTGACAACAAATGCTTTAGAATGAATCCTCAGGCCATAAGATTATTGTAGACATTCTGACTTGTCCTCAGAAATGTGCAGCTAATGCTTATTTGCTGAGATAAATAATTATTTAGATTTTTTAAAAAGTCTTTCAGTTCAAGCAGGCCATTAACATTATTGTTGTGGGATGCATCTGCAAATTAATCAATATCAGGTGTTGGCAGATGGGAACTAATTACATTTTTAGGTAAATATAAAGCAAATATGGATTGATAAAAATTACTGTTGTGCCTCCTTGGCAAGCTTATATTACAAGACATATCTTGGTGTTTGTCCACAAGTATAGTACAGGATTCTTGCAGTAATGGAAATCCTGGAGAAGTTTGTTCAATACAGAAAAGCATTTCAAGGGCCTTGAAAATTTTTGAAATTTTCATAAGCTATTCAGAGTGTTGGAAAAGTCATGGAATTTGCTTATTTTGCATTACCTGTTCATATTTCCATCTGTGTACACAAACATTTTATCTAACTTTGATCATGAATATGTTAGATCACAATCAGACTGTACACAAACATTTTATCGATGTTAGGTTTTCCCCAAAACATCACAGAATGCATTCCGGGAATCTTAACATTATTCAAAATCACTGTACCAATGGCACTCAAAAGAGAATGACCTATCTGATAGGATGAAGTATGCCCAAAGCCAGCAGTGAAAAATGTTTTTGTTTTAAATTTTCAAGTTAGGTACTATTAGAAGTCATAAATTTATATTGTAAGTACTTTTGAAATTGTTAAAAAGGTCTTGGAAATGTGTTGGACATGTCATGGAATTAAAATTTGTTAAAGATTGCATGAACCCTGATAGTTTATCTCATGGTTTGACCACACTAAACCTTGGCAGGATTGAGGAGGTAGATGCACTCACCAGCATTTTTAAAAGGCAAACAATTAAGACAGGAGCTTTGGCAAGTCTATATTTATTGTGTCAGTAATTGTGACTCAGATGGTGTTGGTTCAAATTCGACCATTTTCATCAAATGGCTACATGGTGTGGCCTTGGGCAAGCCACTTTGCTCCTATGGCTTCAGCACTCACATGCTTAACCTTTCCTGTGCTGTAAAACTCCAAATCAGACTTAATGTTATTTAATATTTTTATATACTGTACTACTGTTTGATCTGACAGATATATTATAGCTTAAAGTATAAATTCTCAAAGTTTCCACTTTTTTCAAATATGTAACTAAGCTCCCCCCCCTAAAGCGGTATTTCCTATTTGAAATTAACATGTTTCAAATCACTTATTTCTTAAACACCCCTTTCCCTCATCACACATCATCACAAATGTGTGACTTCCTTCCCCCCCAGGTGGGTGACATCATTTATGGACAGCCCCATATATGAACAATGTACATGTACTTACATGTACATAATGCTGGAACACCTCTTATAAAAGTCTATTTATTATGGCCATGTTCAAACTTAGCTTGAGTTAATTTTCTTTTCAGTATGAAAATCATGTATTGCTTTTTTGGGGAGGGATTCTGTTGAAGAAAATGATGTATGTGCAATTATGTGGGTGTGATTTGGATTTTTAAAGTATCTTTAACAATTTATCAGTCATGTTGCTACAATGTCTGCAGTGGGGCAGTTTTTGTGATGTCAAGTATTGGGGCATGTGCTGCAGACATGTAGCATCATGTCCAACCCAGTTACATTATCCTGACACCAGGCTGACAAGTCCTAACAATGGCCTCTTAATGCTGATTGCTTCGTGAGCCAGCTGTTAGTTCCATTTTTATTAGTCTTTGGTATGGTTATGTTGAAAGTCAAACCTGCATGTTTCAAGGCCAATGCTCTAACATCTAGGAATGGTCTGGTGCAACTATGAGCTATTCATATATAAATAAGCATGTCCTCATGACCCAGATTTGAGTCATGATTTGAAGGTTATCGACTGACATGTAATTGTGTGTAACTCCTTCTACAACATTTAAAATAGAGACTTGAAACTTTGAGATTTGATTTTGCATGGTCAGTTAATGTAAAAAATGGTTTCAGGTTTTATCCATCCTTTAGAGGAGGAGTACAGTTGTGGGGACAGTTTTGCATGTATGTAATTGCATATACAATGTTTAATAATTTTACAAGTTTATTGTCAGAAACTCTGCTGTCTTTACAAGATAGATTGACACAAAAAACCTTTGACTATAATTGAGCACATCAGGAAATGTACAATGTGCTTTCAAATTAGGATTCATCACTACAAGATACAGCTTGGGAAGTCAGGGTTGGGACACTTGCTGCATATAATTTGTGTGTAAATGGGGGGTTGTAACAATGAAACATGTTGGAAGAATGTTGCCTTGCCACAGACGTCTTGTAGATTTTGCAGGTCATTTAAAAAAACAAAATAGTTACAAACTTTTTTCTTTCTTAAATTGAAAACGCTAGTAGATTTCCATGGCAACATTGTTTGAAGAATATGTTTGCATTTTATTGGGGTGAAGTATCCATAACTTTGGAATTTAATACAGTCTGTTGCAGCTACTGTACACATTTGAATAATCTCCAGATTTATTGGTTCAACATAGTGCTATGTGACTGATGGCTTTAATTATTGATAAAATGAATGTACTATCTTTACTTCCATGTAAGTCAGGTCCAGTTAGAAACAGCATGGGTGCTGATATACCATTACACAATGCACTGGCAGAGCAGAGTCTCTGTTGCTTGCTCTGCTGCTTACTCCTTGTAAAATGTACAGTACTTGAGTTAGATCTGAACTTGACTTTGGCTACATGTATCTAGATCAGCTTGTAAATATTACCTGTTTGGTTTAGTATGATATTAGTAACTTGTACTTTGCCAGGGAATATTTAGAACCTGCCCAACAGAAAGCCTCTATGTTGAAGCAAGTGAACCATCACTCTATTTTATTCAAATAAAGCTGGCTTTTCAATATGCTCTCAGGTTGTCCTCTAATTTATCTAATACTTTATATAATATCAACTTAGGCCCAAACCACAGACCATGTGCACTTAGGAACAAAATTTCATTCCAACTTTTGCCATACAAATCAATCCTCAACTGAAAGAAGCAAAACTCAGGGTAGCAGATGACTAATATTTCTGTACTCACAAATCACCACAGCAGTTATCAAAAACTCCAAGGTAATACAAGATCATTGTGAAGTGATTCAAGATTCAAGGTAATACAAGATCATTGTGAAGTGATACAAGATACAAGGTAATACAAGATCATTGTGAAGTGATACAAGATACAAGGTAATACAAGATCATTGTGAAGTGATACAAGGTAATACAAGATCATTGTGAAGTGATACAAGATACAAGGTAATACAAGATCATTGTGAAGTGATACAAGGTAATACAAGATCATTGTGAAGTGATACAAGATACAAGGTAATTCAAGATCATTGTGAAGTAATACAAGATACAAGGTTATACAAGATCATTGTAAAAAGATACAAGATACAAGGTAATACAAGATCATTGTGAAGTGATACAAGTTACAAGTTACAAGGTAATACAAGATCATTGTGAAGTGATACAAGATTCAAGGTAATACAAGATCATTGTGAAGTGATACAAGATTCAAGGTAATACAAGATCATTGTGAAGTGATACAAGATACGAGGTAATACAAGATCATTGTGAAGTGATACAAGATACGAGGTAATACAAGATCATTGTGAAGTGATACAAGATACAAGGTAATACAAGATCATTGTGAAGTGATGCAAAATACAAGGTAATACAAGATCATTGTGAAGTGATACAAGATTCAAGGTAATACAAGATCATTGTGAAGTGATACAAGATTCAAGGTAATACAAGATCATTGTGAAGTGATACAAGATTCAAGGTAATACAAGATCATTGTGAAGTGATACAAGATGCAAGGTAATACAAGATCATTGTGAAGTGATACAAGATTCAAGGTAATACAAGATCATTGTGAAGTGATACAAGATTCAAGGTAATACAAGATCATTGTGAAGTGATTCAAGATTCAAGGTAATACAATATCATTGTGAAGTGATACAAGATACAAGGTAATACAAGATCATTGTGAAGTGATACAAGATACAAGGTAATACAAGATCATTGTGAAGTGATACAAGATACAAAGTAATACAAGATCATTGTGAAGTGATACAAGATACAAGGTAATACAAGATCATTGTGAAGTGATACAAGATACAAGGTAATACAAGATCATTGTGAAGTGATACAAGATTCAAGGTAATACAAGATCATTGTGAAGTGATACAAGATACTAGGTAATACAAGGTCATTGTGAAGTGATACAAAATACAAGGTAATACAAGATCATTGTGAAGTGATACAAGATACAAGGTAATACAAGATCATTGTGAAGTGATACAAGGTAATACAAGATCATTGTGAAGTAATACAAGATACAAGGTAATACAAGATCATTGTGAAAAGATACAAGATACAAGGTAATACAAGATCATTGTGAAGTGATTCAAGATTCAAGGTAATACAAGATCATTGTGAAGTGATACAAGATTCAAGGTAATACAAGATCATTGTGAAGTGATACAAGATACAAGGTAATACAAGATCATTGTGAAGTGATACAAGATGCAAGGTAATACAAGATCATTGTGAAGTGATACAAGATTCAAGGTAATACAAGATCATTGTGAAGTGATACAAGATACAAGGTAATACAAGATCATTGTGAAGTGATACAATATACAAGGTAAAATACAAGATCATTGTGAAGTGATGCAAGTTACAAGTTACAAGGTAATGCAAAATCATTGTGAAGTGATACAAGATACAAGGTAATACAAGATCATTGTGAAGTGATACAATATACAAGGTAAAATACAAGATCATTGTGAAGAGATACAATATACAAGGTAAAATACAAGATCATTGTGAAGTAATACAAGATACAAGGTTATACAAGATCATTGTGAAAAGATACAAGATACAAGATAATACAAGATCATTGTGAAGTGATACAAGTTACAAGTTACAAGGTAATACAAGATCATTGTGCAGTGATTCAAGATTCAAGGTAATACAAGATCATTGTGAAGTGATACAAGATTCAAGGTAATACAAGATCATTGTGAAGTGATACAAGATACAAGGTAATACAAGGTCATTGTGAAGTGATACAAGATACAAGGTAATACAAGATCATTGTGAAGTGATACAAGATTCAAGGTAATACAAGATCATTGTGAAGTGATACAAGATACAAGGTAATACAAGGTCATTGTGAAGTGATACAAGATACAAGGTAATACAAGATCATTGTGAAGTGATACAAGATTCAAGGTAATACAAGATCATTGTGAAGTGATACAAGATACAAGGTAATACAGGATCATTGTGAAGTGATACAATATACAAGGTAAAATATAAGATCATTGTGAAGTGATGCAAGTTACAAGTTACAAGGTAATACAAGATCATTGTGAAGTGATACAAGATTCAAGGTAATACAAGATCATTGTGAAATGATACAATATACAAGGTAAAATACAAGATCATTGTGAAGTGATGCAAGATACAAGGTAATACAATATCATTGTGAAGTGATACAAGATACAAGGTAATACAAGATCATTGTGAAATGATACAATATACAAAGTAAAATACAAGATCATTGTGAAGTGATGCAAGATACAAGGTAATACAAGATAATTGTGAAGTGATACAAGATACAAGGTAATACAAGATCATTGTGAAGTGATACAAGTTACAAGTTACAAGGTAATACAAGATCATTGTGAAGTGATACAAGATACAAGGTAATACAAGATCATTGTGAAGTTAATAAATGCATTACAGATCCTCTAATTTTTCAGAATGAATAGAGTTAAATCAATCTCCTGTTCTGTCTTTATGACCTGTATACAAACAATTTGAAATATGGAGAAGAGGTTGGAGCTACCATTGCATCATCCTAAGCCATTATCTTGAGCCAGTTTCTGTTTAAAGCCTCTATTTTTACCATTGATATTACAGCCATGCTGAAATTCTTAAACTTCATTGAAACCTCATGAAGTAAAATTTTTAATCTTTGCTGCTTCCCCTTTCGACACTAAAACCATTCAAAACCTGAAATTTGAGAAATCATTAATATTCCAATTGTGATAGAAACATGGATTGCTACTATAGTTTGGAAAAAGTATACTGTACTGTTGTCATATTGGTGTTAAGGATAATGAAAGGGCATATACTAAAGCAGCCAAAGCTACCATGAATTCATTCATTTCCAAATGGAATAATCCAGATAATAACTTAATTTTTGTGTTTATATTTTTCACATTTTTCACAATATGTAGAATGAAAATTCCACAAAAGCATTAGAACTAAGGTCTCATTAAAGGCAGAGCAAATGGAGCAGTTTCTTCATGAGGGGAACCCTGAAATGCAGTAAAATGATTGTGGGGGGGGGAAGAGCAGTTTTTTTAAAATTGCTCAAGGGCCTCCTTCCACCTTAATCTAGCCTTAATCAGAATATCAGACTTGCTGTTGGAGAGGGACAGCTCTCATATAGAGCAAATTGCATAGATGAGATTTTATTCTTCTTGTCAGATATGACACACATGCCCTGAGATTGTATTGTGCCAGTCAGATATGACACACATGCCCTGAGATTGTATTGTGCCAGTCAGATATGACACACATGCCCTGAGATTGTATTGTGCCAGTCAGATATGACACACATGCCCTGAGATTGTATTGTGCCAGTCAGATATGACACACATGCCCTGAGATTGTATTGTGCCAGTCAGATATGACATACATGCCCTGAGATTGTATTGTGCCAGTCAGATATGACACACATGCCCTGAGATTGTATTGTGCCAGTCAGATATGACACACATGCCCTGAGATTGTATTGTGCCAGTCAGATATGACACACATGCCTTGACTCATGCATATTTCCTGAAGGGTAAACATTGACCAACATGGCATTCCTGCTTGTTGAGATGGAATATTTATGATGTGAACTCAATGAAGAGACTTTCTGATGAAATACCACCAGAGAAAATTTCAAACTCTTTGAGGGAATTTCTTTTATCATACTTTAAAGTTTTTTATTTTCCTTTTTTTTGTTTCTATATCTTTATCAGAATTTTAACATCTTTACCCTATAGCTTTATTGTTTAAGACTTAATGATTATCATTTTTTGAAGGCTTTATATTCCTAAATTTTTGGTTTTTGCAGTTCTTGATATTTTCATGTATAAAACTTTGATGAGCATCCTATTACCATTATTATATAGATATTCCCTTAAACCCAACAAATGTTTATGGGAGTCTACCATATGGTTGCCATGGTTACACATCTTGGATATGAGTGGTTTATTTAAGATGTTTATAATACATGTATGTACTTCCATACAAAACCTATGCCATACAATGTTAATAACTCATTAACCCCTGGCTCCATGTTTATACATAAGGTGGGGCTCTTTAGTTTCATATTTAGCATAGGGATAGAATTTTAAAGAAAAAAAGTTTCCCCGATTACCTCACTAGTTATACTGGCTATTTAAAAGAGACTTTCTATATCTTAGGTAATATTCAAAGAACCTTTAATTCCCTTTATTTTGATGTATGATTGATGGGTGTAATATGGGTTAGAGAGTATACAGTTTGGCCTTACTCCAGATGTGTACCTTTCAAAAAAGTGCTAGCTCTACTTGCTCATTTTCACTTCTTGAACTTCAGAGGTAAATTGTAAAAAAAAGAGCTGATAACTTTTTTTTTACATTTTATGTATTTGGTAATTCATTCCTTGCACTTTTAGAAGCTGGTATTGTCTAGTTTGGCAAAATTCATTTTCCATATTTTAATAGCTGCCAAGAATAGTGTACTTTAGACAAATTCAGGTTGATTTTTAAAGCACAAGGGAGCAGTCATTTTAGTTAGCAGTGAACTAAGATCATTTAAAATTTCCAAAAAGTACAATATCCAAAGAAATTTCAACCACATTACATGAAAGTAGCATATAGATATGCCAACATTCTCTCCACTATGCAAGTTTAAAATGCAAACAACTTCACCTTACATACATCACTCTCTCAAAAGTACATAATAACTGGTGAGTGCCACCTAAGGAGGTAGTACCCTATTTCTGAGCTCTTTAGTGTCAAAGTCATTTAAGATATACCAAAGTTTGTGGTATGGCAGAAAAGTAGACAGATGTTCAATGATACCAAATAATCTGGACTTTCTACTCGAATTACAAGATTCAGTGGGAAAAATATATTTTGAGACTTGATTTTTTTACACCCAAAATTTGCCCATTGCCAGATTAAAATTTTGGATTTTAGAAATTTTGGCATCTATTCTAAGCAGACCAGTCTGGCCTGCACATAGACAGGTGAACCTTTACAAAAAGTAGTAGGGTAAGTAGGAGATTTGCAGTAAAAAGGTGTCAGAACACAAAAATGAAGAATCCAGTAAGCAAATAGACAAAAACAAATCATCTCACCAACTCCAAATATATTTAATCTTCTCACTAGTCATTGACAATTTCGAAGTTTGACATTATCTACTAATTACAAGAGAAAAAAATCACAACTGTCAAAAATTCAGGTCCTTGTGAATTGTTAATAGAAAAGGGAAAATATCAAAATACCAGGGGATTAAAACTATAGTACAGTACTTTTAAGAAAATAAATGGTTAACACCATTTTTGACACAAAAGCTCAGGATCATTATAAAAATTGTATATGAAGTTCTTTTCATGTATATACTGTTTTGAGTTATATTTATAAGAAACTCTGGTTTTGAAAAGAAAATGTAATACCAAAAACAACAAAAAAGTGACATCAAAAGTTTGCCTGCACTTAGTCAAGTACAACTAGTGATATAAACACATAAACCAATGAATTTTTTTCAGGTCTTGTAGAAGGTAATCCATAATCTATCATTAAATAATTTGGCAGTTTATTTCAGGTCTGTAGGAAAATTTAATCAGAATCTCAGAATCTATAAGTAAATAATTTGGCTGTGCAAAACAAACAAATAAGTACAGTAGAACCTGTCTTGAAAGACCACCTCTTTTGCCAAAAATAATGGTCTCTCAAGACAGGTGGTCTCTCATAACAGATAACAATGCTATATAATTAATGACTTTGTGCACTGACAGTGTGATCTCTCAAGATGTGGTCTCACATAGCAGGTTTTACTGTAACAAAATTTACATATGCTGTATACCTGTTACAGTATATATATATATATATATATATATATATATATATATATATATATATATATATATATATATATGTATATGTATATATATATATATGTATACTGTAAACTGTATCTGCCAAATTATTTACTAATAGATTCTGGATTACCTTTATATGCACAAACACCTGGCAGTTAATGAAATAGAAATATAATATAGTCTAATCCAAAGGCATAAGTACAGATCCAGATCTGCAGATTGGGGTCTGTACTGTTTGTTATACTGATTGCTCCCTGCAAACTGCATGGATCCAGAACTGCCAGCACATTATATGAAAGTAGATATGGTCTTTGCAGTTTGATCCAGAACTGCCAGCATATTATATGAAAGTAAATATGGTCTTTGCATAGATCCAGAACTGCCAGCACATTATATGAAAGTAGATATGGTCTTTGCAGTTGATACAGAACTGCCAGCACATTATGTGAAAGTAGATATGGTCTTTGCATAGATCTAGAACTGCCAGCACCTTATATGAAAGTAGATATGGTCTTTGCATAGATCCAGAACTGCCAGCACATTATATGAAAGTAGATACAGTGTATGGTCTTTGCAGTTTGATCCAGAACTGCCTAAACATTATATGAAAGTAGATATGGTCTTTGCATAGATCCAGAACTGCCAGCACATTTTATGAAAATAGATATGGTCTTTGTAGTTGATCCAGAACTGCTAGCACATTTTATGAAAGTTAATATGGTCTTTGCAGTTGATCCAGAACTGCCATCACATTATATGAAAGTAGATATGGTCTTTGCAGTAGATCCAGAACTGCCAGCACATTATATGAAAGTAGATATGGTCTTTGCAGTAGATCCAGAACTGCCAGCACATTATATGAAAGTAGATATGGTCTTTGCATAGATCCAGAACTGCCAGCACATTATATGAAAGTAGACATGGTCTTTGCAGTTGTTCCAGAACTGCCATCACATTATATGAAAGTAGATATGGTCTTTGCAGTAGATCCAGAACTGCCAGCACATTATATGAAAGTAGATATGGTCTTTGCATAGATCCAGAACTGCCAGCACATTATATGAAAGTAGATATGGTCTTTGCAGTTGATCCAGAACTGCCAGCATATATGAAAGTTGATATGGTCTTTGCAGTTTGCTTTTGGAACTCACTTACAAGTGAATATTTGCGGTAAACAAATTTAGTTACTTGTATGTGGAATTTTATTTCCATCAAAAGACACTTTTTTGCAACATGTACTGTAGTTGTAGTTGGTTCTGAATGAACATGATCACCAAAATATCTACACTTTCAGGAAGGATTTTGAGAACCACACTTAATTGACCTTGAAGCTAAGTAAAAGGTTATTGTTTGCATTTTTGTACTTGACCTAGGTTATGAACACTGATTTATACTTATATAAGTGAATTTTGACCTGACTTATGGTACCTGTAGAGGGCCCCATGGTCTAAAGCAATGGGTGGTCTAAAGCAGTGTGTGGTCTAAAGTGGTCTAAAGTGGTCTAAAGTGGTCTAAAGTGCTGTTGTCTCATCTCTGCATGGGTTCAAGAATGTGGATATGTGAGAAAGCTTGCCAGTAGCTTCTCATGGGTCAGTGGTTCTTTCTGGTGATTTCCCAGTTTCTTCCTCCACCATTAATACTGGCTGCCATGAATAGCCTATTGTGTGCTGAAAAATGGCATTAAGCATAACAACAACAATAATAAAGGTACCTGTAGATACATTGATACATTCCAATAACAAGTTTGTTAGTCAGCACATTAATTACAAGGGCAGGGGTCTTGACTTGGCTGCAGTGGCATGTGATTATGAGAACACAAACAAGTATGAATGGATTAGTATCAAAGCCAGTTTGTGGAATATATAAGAAGAATACCTTGAGTAATGATAATTTAATAACTTGTTTCTTGCTCCAACCCCACCAATCTATGATTTTTTGATGCAACCAAAGTTTAATGAGTTTCTAACCATGAAATCTGAGGTTCAAAGTCATTTCAAAGAATTTTGTACTGCACTTAAATTTATTTGCACAGATGTTTCAAGTTTCTAGAAATATAAAAGCTTCTGTTCCAAAACCACTCAACAGGATTTGATAATTTGATAGACATCATGGTGAAGACCTTTCTGCTTGGAACAAATTATGGCTGCTATTAAATACAGTTGCTATTATTGAAAGTAAAATACTTTAAACTGCTTTTCAGAAACTATTCAGCGAGACTTTTCTAAATTTAACAGAAAGCATTTTGATTGCTATAAAACCTGTGTCAATAGTTTTGATTGCTATAAAACCTGTATAAATAATTTTGATTGCTATAAAACCTGTATAAATAATTTTGATTGCTATAAAACCTGTATAAATAATTTGGATTTGTTTTCAGATACATCTGCTGATTCTAAAAATGAAAACTCCTTCTTTAAGTGACTTTTCTTTACAAACCAATAAACAGAATTTGAACAGATTTTACAAAAACATATTTTTATGAATTGGCTTTTACGTTTATACAGTGTACCAATCATCCATCAAATATGGATGCAGTTACAAAAAGCCATATAAACCTTTTTTCCAAATAGCTTCTTTACAAACTTTGACCAGATTTGACAGAAAGTGTCATTGTTTGAATTTCTTTAAGATTTTTACAAATTATGCCACTCTGCTATCCAGTGTGGTTATTGTTACTAAATGAATATTAACAGTCACACATTAATTTATCCCAGAAAAATGCAGAAAAGATTATGATGAACTTTTAAAGTTTCCTGGCTTTAGAACATTTTTTAGTTGACAAAAAATGTTGATTTGTCATAAGATATGGATAAAGATAAAAAAAAACCTAACAGACTCCTATAATTTTCATAATATATGCAATGAAAAATATTGAATCAATTTCAAGAGAAAGTACCCAGCTGGCCATCTTGCTTATGGCATTTAGGTAAATGTCAATGGGGTGAGCAGTATAAAGCCTTCTTGGGTCTCTTGATTTCTGCCATCAAAAATATTTTACCAAGGGTAATAATTATTTAGGACACAGATGGTTGAAGAATAATGCTGAGGTTAAAATAGATCTCTTGTGATGTTTTTTTTCAGAAAGAATAAATCCATGACAATCTGGTTTGAGATAGTAATATTACACTGTAGAGCCAGTTTAAATATACAATCCTGACTTTGCAATAATAATAATAATAATAATAATAATAATAATAATAATAATAATAATAATAATAATAATAATAATAATAATAATAATAATAATAATAATAATCTTTATTTTCAAAGGGCTAGTTTTACAATACTAGTCTCGCATGAAGCCCTCGGTTGTATACAAATATTTTAAAGTAAATGTACAAAGATGCATTATAACAGTTCTTTACAGTTTCATGCAAGGAGAAGTTGAAGGAGAGGGAAAAGAATAGAAAACTATGTGGTATTGTGAGAACAGAAAATGGAAAAAACTGGAGGAATGAAGTAATGCATTTATGAATCATTTAGACGTATCATGTAGCCATTTTCTTACATTTTGATAAAAAGCATATAATGCGGGTACTTTTTAGGTAATTGTACCATATCAATGGGCATGACTACGAAACACTTAAATATTTTTTTTGTGGGTTTGTTGAAAGTTACTTTAATGTCTACTAATTATTTATTATTTTGTTTTGTATACTCTTCTTTGGACATTAGGGGTTAAATGGCTTGGTTAGATTAGAATTTTACACCACAGCAACATGGATAGGTTTTCTGTTGCCAAGGCAATTGAAATAAAGTACCTTGCCCAAGGTCACTCCATGGTACAGTAGCTAGGCCAGGCTGATGTGTATATTGTTCCGTTTTTGTGTTAATTTTCATCTTACCACCATAGTTGTTAAAACAAAAATTACTGTATGGCTGATGCTACCACTGCCTTTGTGTCTGCATCACGCCATCAATTAATGATGGTTGACCTTGCACAAATGGCAATAATGTCTCAACTAGCTTAAAAATAGTGCATCCTCACCATTTGTCACAGAGATAAACCCACAGGCTGGAATATTTTCAAGGTTCCATTGCATTATTGGTTTTAGTTCTTGGTGCTGCATTGTCATTGATATGAGTCATACCAGGAATTCCTATAGAATAATCAGCATTTTTACATAACTGTCAATATTTGACTCACTCAGTTTGGAAGAAAATGACAGTAAAATAGTCAATATTAAGGTCTGTACAAGATTACAGGGATTTAACCAGACAGATACCATCTGTGCACTTGGGTTTTTTGTATTGTTATTATTAGATGATTTGTATTATAGCTTATTTTCATTCCTACATTACATGCCAGTTTTGTTGTTGGCTTAGAGTCATTGTCTTCATCAGTTTTGTTGTTGGCTTAGAGTCATTGTCTTCATCAGTTTTGTTGTTGGCTTAGAGTCATTGTTTTCATCAGTTTTGTTGTTGGCTTAGAGTCATTGTCTTCATCAGTTTTGTTGTTGGCTTAGAGTCATTGTCTTCATCAGTTTTGTTGTTGGCATCAACATAAGTATCAAGAATGTCCATTTCTCAGACACTGTTATGTGTTTAGTCCTGTAACTTGATGAATGTATTCATCTCGGAGGATACTACCCAGAACAGGCAAAAGTAAGTGACAGTAACTTTATAAATATATTCATCTTGGAGGATACTACTCAGTACAGGCAAAAGTAAGTGACAGTAACTTTATAAATATATTCATCTTGGAGGATACTACTCAGTACAGGCAAAAGTAAGTGACAGTAACTTTATAAATATATTCATCTTGGAGGATACTACTCAGTACAGGCAAAAGTAAGTGACAGTAACTTTATAAATATATTCATCTTGGAGGATACTACTCGGTACAGGCAAAAGTAAGTGACAGTAACTTTATAAATATATTCATCTTGGAGGATACTACACAGAACAGGCAAAAGTAAGTGACAGTAACTTTATGAATATGTTCATCTTGGAGGATGCTACTCACTACAGACAAAAATAAGTGACAGTGACCTACTTTTCTTGCTCTATATACTTTGAAGGATTTTAGGATTATGTTGTGGCAGAACAGGTTAGAGATACAACATTTTGTGGAATTTGCTTTATTTTTTTTTATATGTTACAAATGTAAGTTGAAATAAGTTTTAATAGTACTGTAACACAGAAAACTTAAACATCACTCATTCCAATATTGATAGAGGTCTTTGTGTTATTGTAGCACTTAGATAACTTAAACATCTCTACAAAAACTCGCAACCACTTTTTTTTAACTCTGTGGTTTTTAACTACGTAAAAAAAGTACAAGTTTTGTAAAATTCAACAAATAATTTATTTCCCTTGAACAAAAAGTGAAAAATGTAAGAACCTATAATATTGAAAATTAAATATAAAATAATCCTAGAATTTCAAACACAAGCCTTAATGATTTAGGTTCTGAATAAACTTTAGTGGTATTCGGAAGTAAATTTAATTCTGGAAGTGTTGATATGTATGTGATGTCCTTTGTCATAATGAAGTGCCAACAGTCTTTTGTTGAATCACAATAATATTGGACTATGTTCTTATTTGAATTTCATTATAAATCTAAGTATGTTTCCAAGGATGTTAATTTTGAGCATGTTGTATTTCTAGAGAAGAATAATGAGTTAAATACATGTAATATGAAGGAATAAATTCCAGCCCAAATGAAATCATGGACAAAACAATAATACTGCCAGTTCTTACAGCAGGACTGAATAATTTCTGGACAAATAAGATCATATAGTTCTCAGCTTGCCTTCAGGTCACAGCATTTTCTTCAAAAAAACTATTACTTAATGGAAAAGTTAATTCTAAAAGGTTCCAAATGTTTACAAGATAAAATCTTATAGTTACAATGTTTGTTATTAAATTTATGATATACAACAACAGGTTGACCTAGCATTTCTGATGTTCTAGACATTTTTGAACATCCCCTCTATTCTCCAAACAATGTTTACAAGACCAAAATCAATGATTCAGGTCAGGTAAAACATGAACTTGATTTTGGACAATTTCAGGTCCAAATACAATTATCCATAGCATATAATGAATAAAAAAAACCCTAAGAAACAATGCAGACTAAATATACATAACACACTGAAACAATAATCAGACATTTGCTGTCACAGTTACCCTCATTTTTGAACATGCACTCTATTCTCTAGAATAATACACTTGTAAGTCCTGCTGGAATGTATATCTGCATGCTTCTTTTGGAAAACATTGAGGATAATGTGATCCCCTTCCCCACATCTGGCCATTACTTCAGCTTCAAAACTCCTGGGACAATGTGGAATTTGGCCAAACTTGGTATTTGTTCATATATGGTAGTCATCTGCAATAACAGTATTATTTGGGTCCTTGCTCAGAGGTCAGGGTGGTGTGTGTGTGATTTAGATTTTTAACGTAGCTTTAACAATTTTTCAGTCATATTGCTACAATGTCTGCAGTGTAACAGTTTATAGTGATGTCTAGCACTGGGGCATCATGCTGCAGACATGTGGCATTATGTCCCACCCAGTCACATTATCCTGACACCAGGCAATACAAGTCCTAACACTAACCTCTTAATGCTGAGCACCAAGCGAGGCAGCTGTTAGTACCATTTTTAAAGTCTTTGGTAAGACTCGGCTGGGGTTCGAACCCGCGACCTCCTGCATCTGAAGTGGACACACTAATCACTAGGCCACCAGAGTGGTCATGTGTACAGAATTATACTGGCATTAACTTGAGTGAACATAATGTTATAGCATCCATAGCAACCATAATCTGATGTGTTTTCAGCTTCGTTAAAATGTTTGAACCAATTTTGTTCAAACTTCATGTGAATGTTTCACTGGACAAGTCACACCCTGTGATGTAAATAATCAGGATAAAATCAGGTCGCTTATTGTAGATTGCCAATTCCTGCAATAATAAAATTTTGTGAATGGCAGTCTCCCTGGCACTGTTGCAGCTTCCTTAGAAATTAACCAGCTGCAAAACTTATTTTCTGCTTTTTTTCTGTAGTGGCAGTGTTAATAAGCAATGTAGGAACATTTTTTAGGAAATAGCTGAAAATTATTTTGACATGGGATATGGATTTGGATTTTTTGGGGGGGTCTTCTTCCACAATTTATACTGGCTGCCACATATAGCCTATCTTGTGCTGAAAAATGGTGTTAAACCCTACAACAACAACAATAACAACAATCCACATCTATGTTTAAATCATTTATTGACTTTTATTGACTTTTTTACCAGAAATTTTGTATTTCTGTAAAAAATATTTTACTTGTACTTTGAATTAGTGGTGTTGATTGTTGGTCATAAATAGATAAATAAAGGTTATGTGTTTGATGACATCAGAGTGGCCACATTAGGAGTACAAAATATTTTACTTGTACACTTTCAGTAAACATTCATGAATTAGTGGTCAGGAGTGAAAAAAAATGAGTCATAAATTTAATATCACAGATGCTACTTTTGTATATATTGAAGTATTTTTGAAAAAAGTAGTTCACAGATACACAAGTATGATGCAGGAAAAGTGGTATGCCCTTAGGCAAGGCACTTCACTTAAGTTACCTCACCACTAAAAAACCTATCTGTGCCATACACATGCTCCTCCAAACCAAAAACAATATAAACAAATAATATATATTTTTACTTTTTTCACTTGTTTTGTAGAAAGACAACTGAATGAATGAACTTGTAGGAGATGCTGAATCGATTGCGATCGCTGAGCAAAGGCAAGCTGTTTCCAGAAAATGGTACATTGGAAAATTCAGCTGAAAACTCTGCCAAACACAGCAGTACAGAGGAAATCTTGAATGCCATAGACCAATTTGGGACCAAAATTACCAGTAAGATGCACGTCTATTTATCTGTTACATGATGATGTCATGGGAACAATGGGAGACAGTTTATGTTTTCTCCCTGTGTTGTATTGAGGAACATAGAAATATTACTACATTAAGCCATTTAATCCCTTTATATCAATCCTTCACAAAGTTTGTTTCCTGTCAGAAACTTTTAAAGGGCATGATGAACAAATATAATTTTCTTATGTGGCTTGATATGCAGAGACCTAGGTTAATTTGATTGTCAACATTTCAGACTTTTCTAGTTAAGGAAAGGAGGGTGGACTTTACAATTTGATTTGTATATTGAGCCTAGCTCTATTCAGTTGCACTTGTTTCAATGGGGCAACTATCTCACATTGGCACATTTCTAATTATTGAGGTATCGTTTAGCAAGATGTTGACATCATCTTATCATGATATTGTTATCAGTATTATGATTATTGTTTGCCAGCAATTTAGCACTGTTTTATTGCTTAGTTTAGGTATGTTTTACTGCCTTTTATAATATACAATAATATACATACAGATGGTATTTTAGCACAGTGTCCCAAATTTATTATATGGTGATTTAAAGTAATTCTTTGTTTAAACTGTATAATAGAGGTATTGCAAGTCTTATACAGGGGTCAAGCTAGACTTAAATTTTAGGGAGAAGTGACTTTTCCATTTGGTCAGAACAGTAAAAAGTGGAAGCAAAACAGGGAGAAGTGAGATTAACTGCAAATAAATATCTCTTCACAATGGTGTACTTTGTTTACCTTTTTCCTTACAGAATAATCTTATTTTCAGAATAACTTATAGCATATTGAGGAAATCATCAAAACATTATTCCATGTGGTTTCCGTTCGTTTAACATGTGTACGACTTTGCACATTGTGCACTATGTCACACATTTTTGTGTTGAATTGGATGAATTCTAGTTTTATTGTTTGATTCAAAGTAGATTTTTTTATACAAAAGATCGATTTTGAAAAAACAATGTCGATCAAATGATGGGTAGATTTGATTGCAGTAGAAGTAAAATGAAATTTTTTTTACAAGGGTTAACCATTAACAACATGAATTTAATGGGCCTATAAATTTAAAATAACGTAAATTAGAACACAATAATACATGCAATTTATGACACATTTGACAAATATCACTTCACATTTGAAAACATGTTCATTTTTTTTGGCGTTGCTCTTTGATTTCTCTGCCGCCTCTGTGTATTGTTCATGGATGATTATCTCTCTGAGATGGATAATTACATGCAGCTTCCTGATTTGCTGAGTGTATTGTTCCTGACAATACTGTTTAATTCTATGTCAGTGCTGGAATCTCCAAAGCCATCCATGGCTTGCCCTAAAACGAGATTCATTCTCCATACTTTTGCCATTTTTTGTCTGCTTGGATCTTGAGAATTGTTTCAGCGATGGGAAAACCTTGTTCACGTTGCTGTGTGTACCATGCATACACAGCATCATCTAATTCAGTATCATTTGCAGTCCATTCTTGTTTTTGTTTGATCCCATTATCTTAATATTATGTAAATATTCCTGAAGTTTCTGCTTATCCTTAAAAACAACCTCTAAATGTCGACTCAGCAATTTTTAGTTCATTGCAAATCTTGGATCTTGCTTTGCCATTATGAACCCTATCTATGATGCAGTTTTTCAGTTACTGAGTACACTTTTCGCTTACTTCCTTTGCTCTCCATGGTCACATTTACAAATGATTAGGATACATTACTGATGTTAAGTACATAAAAATGTGAAACCATTTTCGATTGGTTGAATAAAATCAATATTGAGAATAGTAATGACCACAAGAACTTATGCTGCTATTGGCATGCCTTTGAATTGTTTTAATTCCTTTGATACAAAAGACTTCTTCAAGGTGATAAAACAATACAGGTCTTTTAATTGATTTTTTTAATGCAACAAGCACTTTCCCAAGTTGTTGATCAAAACAAAGCCTGCATGTAATTAAGTTCTCACAGAAGTACTCATGGGTTTTGATGATGTCAATTGATGCTTTTCATGTTTTCGTAACAGAGAATATGTTGTGATTATAGTGTTTATACTTAAGTGAAATTAAAGGATTAGAATGTGAATTTCACATAGAAAAACATTTACCTGGTGTTTATTTCATTCTGTTGCTACCTTTTAGCATTTACCAGAATTTTTCATTAATCGATGTTTCGCCAAACTGTTTATTTACAGTGTACTGACAATTATTTCTCTAAAAAAAGGAATGTAATATGTAATATCTTATTAGAACTTGCGAATGTTTCAATATGGATTCTATCTTTATGGGCAATAATCACCATTTCCAATGATAAAATGAGCTACCATATTTCATGTATTTATCAGATTTACCATTTTATGTGAGATTTTATTTACAAAGACCTAAGCAAATTTGAATGTCAACATTTTTCTGACAATATTTTTTTAAAAACTAATCCTTTTCAAAGGTCTGGATTAGTTAGTCCTATTTGTTTGTGCATCTGTCTGTGTGCATGCATGATGTCGCACAACTTCTTCAGCATTGTTCAAAATAGAGGCTTCAAAATTTTAGGATATGATTAAAGGTAGTCTGTACATACATGCAGCAAATTAAATTTTCTTTCTATCCCCATGTAGTTGGACCTTGTGATAAACACAGTGCAAAAACTTGCATTATTGTATATAAAATGTAATGATTTAAGAAATTGTGTAATGTGACGTGACTCATAGTACAATTTTTGAGATAGAGAATTTAAACTCTGGGATATCATAGAGTGCACAATGGGTTGGATCTAATTTGAGGAGGGAATAATCTTGTATATGTGCACAATGGGTTGGATCTAATTTGAGGAGGGAATAATCTTGTATTTGTGCACAATGGGTTGGATCTAATTTTTGGAGGGAATAATCATGTATTTGTGCACAATGGGTTGGATCTAATTTGAGGAGGGAATATTTTGTATATGTGCACAATGGGTTGGATCTACCCTGGGGGGAGCTCATGGTGAGGGGTTGGTGACGGAAGGAGAGACATTCATGATCATTTGAGAAAAGAAATGGGATGTTGCTGCTTTGCTGCAGATTGCTGGTTTCATTATGTGCTTCTTTAAAATATCCTTCACATTTAATCAGATGACCATGATGGATTGGAAGACAACAACAATTTACTGAGGCGTGGGAGTGGAGAAAGCAGTACCAGTGAGAGTTGGATGGAAGTTGATCCAGAGGTAGAGCCAACAATAACAAGTTTCTCTCATTCCTACAGGTAAAGAGCTTGATATAATCATTCAACTTTGTGACACATGACCACATTTTTTGTTTCATTCTGAGCTGACTGCAGATAGCATTCTTGAAAGTGCTGACAGTGGTCATTTGAAGACGGTTGGTTGAGTTTTTGGTTGGTTGAGTTTTTGACGGACATTTTGTAAACATTATTGCCTTTGTCATGTTGAGGAAGTGGCAGCTAAATGCCATTTAGAAGGATACGATAAGGCAGCTGACTTTGAGCTCTTGACAGATTTGGGAGCCATAGTCTGTGTATTATGAGTCTGACACTTTACCAACTGAGCCACGGAGATTTTAAATTTTGGAATGAAAAAATGTAGAGGTATAAGCTTTAAACACCAATCAATATCTACATGGATTGTTACAGAACAAAGTTTATAAATGAAGCTATTTTTCTTCTAAGTACAGGGGTCAAGTTAGACTTAAATTTTAGGGAGAAGTGACTTCTCCTTTTGGTCAGAACAGGGAGAAGTGGGAGCTAAACAGGGAGAAATGAGACAGAAACAATAAACATTATATATATATATATATATATATATATATATATATATATATATATATATATATATATATATATATATATATATATATATATATATATATATACACACACATACATACATACATACATACATACAGAGAGAGAGAGATACATTATCATATTTTAATGATGGGCTCCATTTCTTGGTATGCTTTTAACAGTTTTAAGCAATGCCTTTTTTTCAAGTTGAAAAATATTTGTTATTTGTGAGTATCAATATATTTTGTACGCATATAAAATTTTTTATTCATACCCTTTCTATTCATACTAATATATGTGTTTTTGAATTGAAGTAAATGCAGTTTTTTTTTGGCTGTATGACTTAAAAATCACTTATGAAGCTATACATTGCAATTAATTTTCACTGATAGAAGTAACAAGATTAGAGCCTTGTAAATGCAAGTTGGTAAAACTGCTTAATAAACTACCACGTAATTATTTTATTTTTCATACGTTTTGTCCCTAATACATGTACATAGGAATAAATGCACAGGTGACTTCAAACCACACTGATTTCATTGTTCCGGATAAAACATTAATGTAACTATTTATAAACAACACACTAAAGCACTAAAGTCGATATATAACTAAACTGGACCCTACTTTTTACTCCTAACCAAAAATCCAAGAATTGGTCTTGCACAGAGCGAGTGCATCTATTTTTAGACCCGGAAAGGGGGGTCCTCGAACTACACACTTTCTTGCTTTGTTACAAAAACCCATTAAAAGTTCTGCATATTGTTTGTCTACCTACTGGTAATAATGACATGGATTGGTTAAATATTATTTGCTTTATTACTATATATATATATATATATATATATATATATATATATATATATATATATATATATATATATTTTTTTTTTTTTTTTCTTTTTTTCACAGTTTAATGAAGTGGTATATCAAATACTCAGTGATGTCCGCCATTAAAATTTCATTTACGGTTTCAAACTGATTTTATACAGAAAATACACAAATACAGCTGTTAAAATCTCCATTTATTAAAAATAGAATATAAATTAGAAAACGCTCTTCACCGATCATATTTTTAAAAGCAAATTACTATTGGCATATTGATGTTTAAATTTCGAAACAGAATTTGGCATCTTTTCATCATAGCACAGTACACCCAACTTCACGAAATCAAGCAGTGATATCTTGCTCCGGAAAAGGGTTAATGGTCAGTTAGCTATTATAACTTGCATGTAAATGTGCAAGAATTTCTTTGTTGCCATAAGCAGATTGGAATGAACACAACGTAAATACATTTGGTGTTGGGTTACAGCAGTGCCAGAACTTACTGGCTACAGCGAGGGGGCATCTCAAAGTCTTAATCTACAGTCATATTATGTCCGAAAAATCAGAGGGCGAAGTCGTTTTCGCTTTCATAACAGAAGAAGGCGAAGTTTACGCTTCTCAGGTGACTTTTTGCCCACTTCGCCTGGTAGCGTGACCCCTGAAGTACCATACTATGAATTAAGCAGATAGACCTGTGTACTTGTTTGTACGAAATAAAGGGATTGTTATTTTGTTTTTTCTTTTATTATAATATCTATCACTGTTGGCAGCATGTTTTTGTTTTTAATAGCAATAACACAGTACTTGCTTTTATTGCATTGCAGTATCTTTTCCAGGCACTAGTCCTCAGTCCAAGATTATTCCCTCCTCAAATCAGTAATTGGATTCGAGGTCTGGAAAAATAAACAATGTGATCACAGTCTTAAAACTGAGTCCACTTACAACAATAATTGGAATATCGTACACCATGCACAGCAGCAAATTTTGCTGGGGACTCAACACTTCATCATTTGAGTCCTCTTTTAATAATTCTGCTGTCAATCATATACATCTATGGTATTTGTCATTTTCTTCCCTGTCATTGCTTTGTTTTTTATGTATCTACATAATTTTCATTTGATTTTAAGGGTTTGAGGTACATTGCTGTCGATATTGTGTTTCACTGGGTGGTGCCCAAGTGACATTCACCAAGTGTATGTCACCACATTCACCAAGTGTATGTCACAAGGTACTGATTAGCAAGCACCAGGCACTGGGCATTGGGTGCCAATCACTGGGTATGATGTGTGGTGCTGATCCTCTGTTTTCAGTATTAGGTTATTATCCATGGTGTGCTGGTTGCTGAGTTCTTGGCATAAAACACTAAGCAATGGATGCCAAGAGTCAGCTACTGGTCATTTGACTGGGTAATGGGTTTTGACCATTGGTGATGGGGACTGTATCAATTCCCTTTTCCTTGTTGATGTTCCCATTCGATCTCTATATGACTTGGGGACTACCACCACCTGGTAGTGAGTCAGCCATGTGTCTTTTTTAGACCATGACACCATGGATGACTCTTCTGTGGCTACATGTATCAGTGGACTCAGAAACCCCATGCACTTCCCCACCTCCTCTATTCTCATTTTCAAGGAAAGGAGGGTGGACCACCACTTGTCACTTTGAGTTCTGAGAATCACCAATTCCATTCTCTATAAATGGAGGATCTGTGGGCTCATCCCATTCCTGTTGTGCTACCAAAAGTGTTTTCGACCTTTTCCAAAGACATCAAGTCAGATCCCTTTGACGTCCCTGGAGCTCTTTGCAGAGCCCTTTCATAGGATGTTGCCTTTGAAATATGAAAAGTTTTGCTGAAACATAGCAAAAGTCTCTTGATGTAGAATGATTCAGATGGCTTATCCATACAGTGGCCTTGCAGGATTGGAGGGTTTAGCAGCCACAGTCCCAGGCCACAGTATCAGGCCTGGCTAAACAGTGGAAAGATCCAGTGTGCCCCACCCCTAAATTATTTAAGTAGGAAAAGAGACAATTGTTCCTAGAGATTCAGACACTATCCTACCAAGTCTTTCTCTGTCCAAAATTCAAGTAGCTGCGGGATTAAGCCTTTTTTCAGAGACTTGGTCAGACATCTTAAATGATGATTGGGTCCTTTCCAAGCTCACTTTTTTGGGATCTTTCACATCATGCAGGAAACACCATCTTTCCCAAATTTTCCCAATTGAACAATTTCTGTCTGGAAAAGCATTTCAAGATGGAAACATCTTAAGTCAGGAATGCTATTAGGCCTGTTGACTGTGTGGTTGCCATGGATCTCCATTATGACTGGTTGCCATGGATCTCCATGTTGACTGTGTGGTTGCCATGGATCTCCATTATGACTGGTTGCCATGGATCTCCATGTTGACTGTGTGGTTGCCATGGATCTCCATTATGACTGGTTGCCATGGATCTCCATGTTAACTGTGTGGTTGCCATGGATCTCCATGTTGACTGTGGTTGCCATGGATCTCCATTATGACTGGTTGCCATGGATCTCCATGTTGACTGTGTGGTTGCCATGGATCTCCATTATGACTGGTTGCCATGGATCTCCATGTTGACTGTGTGGTTGCCATGGATCTTAATGATGACTGTGTGATTGCCATAGATCTCCATGATTTTTTTTCCACATTTGCCATGCCATATAAAATTCCTGAGACAGGAGATCCTTAATTTTAGGCTCTTTTTTTCTGGCCTTGCTTCCACATACAGCAAATTCAAAAGAGATCAGTGTAATAGCTTATTGAGAGTCCTTTTAAGTTTCCATCTTCCAGTACCTGATGACTGTTTGATACACAGCATCCACAGATGTTCCTTTATTAGGGATCTGTCTCTCAGTTGGGACATGGTGACATGTCTTGGGCCTAATCCCCATTCAGGAGAAAGTTGGGTGTGATCCCTTAGGTTCCAAGGTTAAACACCATCTGAGTTTCTGAAAAATTAGGACAGGTTCCAGACTGGAGTTGTGATGCATGCTCCAGTACATCATTCCTTCATTTTGATGCCTTGGCTCCCCATTGGGGATCTTGACTAGAGATAATGGAATGGTCCTATAGGGCTAAAGGTCTCAGTAAGACTTTTCCTTTCACATAAACAGCTTCAAAGGAGATCACAGAGTTAGCCACATTCCTGGAAAGACAAATATCCGGCAGACAACATGTTGAGATGGGTGTGATCTCTGCACCAATTGATCGCAGAGGCACTTTTTCATCTCTGGGTAAGACTATGGAGAGTTGTTTGCAACAAGGTGAACACCCAGATCCCACTATATGTTTCTTCAGCACCAGACTAGATGACATGGAAGGTGGATGCCTAAAGTTACAGGTGGGATTAACTGTACATCTTCCTCATGTTTCAGAATAATCCCTCAGGTTCTTCACATGGTCAGGACTCAAACGTCATCAGTCATCTTGATAGTTCCTCCTTGGTTCCTGCAGTTGTGGTTCAGTCCATGACCTATTGGTTGAATATCCCAGGGAATTACTACAAACAGAGGGATCCATTGTGATAATACTAAGGGTCTCTCTTGCAAAGCACTGCAATTTCTCCACCATAGTACCTGGCTCAAAAAATGATCCATCTGCCAGAATCAGTTTTAAAGCAAGGTTTCCTAATGCAATACACAGGCTATAATTCATGCAGCTTCCAAGATTTATGACACCAGGTGAATATTTTTCTGTAGTTGGTGCAGTAGGAAATGCATTGCTCATGCATGTTCACTTTTAAATACTACTTAAGAAATCCTTCATTTTCCATTTAAGGAAAATGATCACTCTGAATTGACCATTAGGAGCTATAGAGCAGCCCTCACTAGTATTTTTAAAAATAAGAAAAAACTATAGAGTATCCCTCACAAGATCAGACCACAGATTTAAGAATTAAAGGTACTTTGAGCTCTTGAGACTAGTCTCTGTCACTCTTAAAGACCAATATGGAAACTTTAGTGCATTCTTTGTCTTTTCCTTTTCAACCTCTGAGTTAAGCTGTTTTTGAGAACCCTACTCTTAAAACAGTCTTTTGTCACAAGCATTTGCAAGAAGGAGTGAAATTCATTCCTGGTCAGTGAAATTAGGTTGTTTGTGATTTAGTGTTACTGTAGCTATGATTTAGTCTAGTATTCTTTGTCAACTTGGGTTTCTAGTGAAGAATCCAGTTCCTTTTGAAATCGCCAGTCTCAGCCATATCTGTGTTGGAAATGGTTAAGATTCTCTTCCCAGTTGAAACTTTACACTTCCATGAGCTTTACATTTGTATCTTTAACTAAAAGAGAAAAAAATCTTTGTATAAAAATACCTTTGTTGTTTCTGGCAGCCACCTTCTTGAGGTGGATTGTGCAGACTATTAAAATACATTATCAGTCTCTCACTGTGAGGGATCACGGCCCAAATTTGCTGTTTTCCCCTACCAGACTACATATTTATGGTTCATTGATTATTTAGCTGGGTTATCGATTATAATGACTAGATTTAATTTCTGTTGAGTTGACATTGTGTAAAGCATAGTATGTGAGCACACATCACTTTTGGTTTTCCTCTGTGATAACATATGAGATAAAAAAAATGATAAAAATATATTTTGGCAAAGCACTTTAATTTTACTTTTTTTAAACTTAATAAAACTAAAACTAAAATTAAAACTTATTAAAATGAAGCTTTTTCTAATATATTGAAAAAACTGATTAGTTAAAAGTTTAATATTGGTCAGTACTTGTCACTTTTAAATAGGTTTTTAGAGTCATGGTAATTCTTTTTCAGTTAAATACAGGTAAAGATCAGCTAATAGCTAATGCAACTTTTTTTATGCCTCATAACATTACCCAGCAGTATTTGTTAAAGTTTGGTTTAGTTTTGAGTTTAGGTCACTTTTCAGCGACTGTGATGGGGCATGCATGTTGGATTCACATATTTTTAGATTTATCTTAGACCTTCTACATATACACCTGTTTGATTGCATCTGTTTTGTTACAATTTCTCTTGCAGCTTAGAATGGGAGAAACTGTTTACGAAGCCAAACTACATGCGACACTTAAGGAACTATGCTATGAAGGGAAACTTGAGAAGCAGTCGATTCCGTAGTATAGCCTGGAAGGTAAACCACATGTATTTTAAAATGCAGAGAAATCTACCCTTGCAGATACTTCATATAGAGGACACTTCTTCACAGGGACAAAAAAAATTGAATGAACACCTTTTCTTTAGGATACCTAGATATTGTAAAAGTATGTAGGTGTCTACAACGGAATGCCAAACTGTACCACAGAAGATTCCATTAGTAATGTTGCTGCCAGCAAAATCCCCTTTAACTTGGGTGTCAGCATATTTTAGGAAACTTCATTTGTTATTTTAGCAATTAATTTTTGACAGAAAGATAAATAAATTTAATATGGCTAGATCTGTTAACTGTTATCATCACTTTTTTAAAAAAAATCTTTTAAAACAAAGGTTAGATTAGAAAAAAGTCATGTTTCTGGCAAAGGGAAGGTAACTATATGTGATGCGTATTTATGATCTTTTGAGTCCTTTGTGGACAGCTTTCAGTGTACATAGTCTTATTTTGCTAATTAAGATTTTTTATTCCCACATTTTCAAAGTGTGCAGCAACACATTTTCATTTGTTAATTAATTTGCTTAAAAGAAAAATTTGTTAATAAAGTTTTTGACAGTTCTATATATCAAAGAAATAGTGACTGGATATGAATATTAAATGCCTTTTGTCGCTTTTTTAAAGATTTTTTTATCAACTGTAGGAGTGTTGCACTAGAAACATTTAGTTTAAAGCCTGAAGAACAGTTTTTTCAGTAGATGAATTTTATTTAATCATAGAAACATTTGTATGTTACAAACATTTCTCCATCAGCTTCAATTTTTAAATAAAAAAAAACCATGACAATTTTTTATATGTACAGTCGATGTACCTTTAGGATTGCAGGTTTGATCTTCAGTTGGATGCATGCTAGTAAGAATCTAGAGATTGGGTTGCAAGTTGCATATTTTGGTGCATCTAAGAGATCAAATTTTGATTACTCGCCTTGTAGTTTTAGATTTTAGGTCAATAGGTGTAGTAGCCCTTTCATTATAGTGTAGGAAAAATATATCTTTAACAGAGTACAATGCTGATGCATGTCATTTGCTGTCTGACTTGTGGATTTAAAATCATTTTGTATGCTGTTGACTTGTAGATTTAAAATTATTTTGTGTGCTATTGACTTGTAGATTTAAAATGATTTTGTGTGCTGTTGACTTTTAGATTTAAAATCATTTTGCATGCTGTTGAATTGTAGAGTTGCAATCGTTTCATGTGCTGTTGACTCCCCCTGCGGGTCCGGGGTTGTAGAATTAGCCCGCCGTGCCTCGCTACATGTCGTAAAAGGCGACTAAGTAGAGGCAACCTGTTTGCCGTGAGTTGCGACCCGTAACAGAGGAGGAAAGGATCCTGGTAGTTGCAACACACTACTTTGGCCTTTACTTCTCTTAAGACGGGTGGTTGAGATGGGCTTGGTCTCGACAAATCGGCTGGTCACGCCGAGCCCTAGGAAGTCTTAATTAACTCTCTCACCTCCTTTTACTTTATTCTTGTATCTCGCTTGATACCACCGTTGCCCCTATATTCTATTCCTATATCTTTCCCTTTCTTAAATCTGAGAAGACTTCCTAGAAGGCGGTGGCTTAACGGGTCAATCGGGGGGGTAATTTTACTGACCTTCGAAATTGGCAACTTCAGGGTCAACCAAAGGTAATTATACCAACTGAGTATGGTGTTTGTGTATCCCTGGCACTTGAAAAGTGTCCCCTTGTTGGGCTCCTTGGTGGGTGGGGAGCACGGGTGCTGAATCTTTCAAACTGCCATCATGGAGAATTTAAAAAAAACTTCAAAACGTACCAAAACTGTGTCATCAGAGTCGGATGATGAACCATGTAGTGTGGAATCCTTTCCTCGCTTCATGGTCATCCATTCAAAAGACGAAGCTAAACAACTTGCCACATTGTCACCATTTATAGTCAAAAAGACTATACTTGGATTAGTCGGCAAGCCAAAAAGTGTGAAGAAGCTAAGATCAGGTGACCTACTTGTAGAGTGTGAGCGCAAAGCTCAAACTGAAAATATACTGAAAATTAAATCCTTTCACGATATTCCAGTAACTTGCTCCGCCCACTCTACACTTAATACATCAAAAGGCATCATTTGTTGCCGTGACCTTGCTGGAGTCTGCGACAAGGACATCGTCGAGGGCATGAAAACTGAAGGTGTCACTGCAGTCCGTAGAATTCGTATCAAACGAAACAACAATCTGCAGGACACCAACACTATTATTCTCACCTTTAATAAGCCCATATTACCTAAAGTGGTCAAGGTTGGCTTCTTACAAGTTAAGGTTGAGGGTGTCTATTGCTGTGAACAATAGAGCCCCACATAGAAACATCCCTTTAAATACAAATCTACAAGCCATTGCTGTAAGTGTCACTCTACATCGGGTGATTACATTTTGTTCTGTCTACATACCACCAAATACTAAATTATCACCAAACGAATTAGACATACTTGTTCAACAACTTCCCACGCCATTTGTTTTACTTGGTGATTTTAATGCCCATAACATTTTATGGGGATCGAAATACATAAGTGACAGAGGAAAAAAAATTGAAGATTTTGTTGCTAGATACGACTTGTGTCTATTTAATAACAAGTCTCCGACTTATCTGCACCCAGGAACGGGTACATACACTTGCATTGACTTAACAATATGAACTCCTTCACTTCTGTTGGATTTTAATTGGAAGGTCGCTGATGACCTTCATAGCAGTGATCATTTTCCAATATATCTTAAGAACACCAATACCAAAATCGATGACACAATTCCACAGTGGAACTTAAAGAAAGCTGACTGGGCCAAATTTGAAACACTTTGTACAATGAGACTTAACAGGAATACCATACTAAATGATGACAATCCAATTCGACAATTTACATCTATCGTAATCGAGATTGCAGAAGAGTCCATTCCTAAGTCCTCGACAAATTCTCAAAAAAAGCCCAAACCATGGTTCACTAAAGAATGTGAAGAAGCCATTAAACAACGCCGAGAAGCACTGAACAAATTCAATAATCGTCCAACGCCCGAAAATCTAGCTCAATACCGTATTACGTGGGCTAAAACTCGCAGCACGATTAAAGAAAATAAACGAACATCATGGAAAAAATATGTTTCAACTTTAAACTCTCGTTCCTCTATAAACAAAGTTTGGGACACGATCCGCAAAATAAATGGTAAAGGAAAATACAATTGCTTCCAACACCTGAAGCTAAATAACATCAATTATAAAAGCAAGCATGAAATAGCTAATGTACTTGCTGATTGTTTCTCCAAAAATTCCTCATCGTCTAATTATTCCGAAGCTTTCCGAAGACTTAAAATTCAAAAAGAAAAAATACGGTTGAAATTCACATCAAATAACTTAGAAAGTTATAACCAACCGTTTTCATTGTCGGAACTTATGGAATCTTTGAAAAAGGCCAATGATACTTCCGCTGGGCCTGACGATATACATTACCAGTTTTTAAAACACCTTCCAGATCCATCCTTGAGAGTTCTTCTGGAAATATTCAATGATTTATGGATTACTGGCAATGTACCAAAAATTTGGAAAGAAGCAATAATAATACCAATCCCCAAACCAGGCAAAGATAGCACAGACCCTACCAACTACAGACCTATATCACTAACTAGCTTTGTATGTAAAACAATGGAACGAATGATCAATTCTTGGCTTGTATGGTATCTGGAAAGCAACAATTTAATTTCTCCTTTCCAAAGTGGCTTTCGTCATGGTCATAGTACCAACGACCATCTGGTTAGACTCGAAACATTTATTTGTGATACTTTCGTAAAGAGGGAACATTTAGTAGCGTTTTTTTTTTTTTTTTGATTTGGAAAAGGCTTATGACACAACATGGAAGTACGGGATACTAAATGACCTACACGATCTGGGTCTAAAAGGCAGACTGCCCTCATTCATATCAAACTTCCTCTCAGACAGGGAATTCAAAGTACGAGTGGGCTCCACCCTCTCTGATATACACGATCAAGAGATGGGTGTACCCCAGGGCAGTATTTTATCAGTGACGCATTTCAATATAAAGATTAATAGCATCACCAAGTGTCTGATGCCAGGTGTGGATTGCTCATTATATGTTGATGACTTTTTAATATGTTACCGATCCAAACACATGCATACAATTGAAAGACAATTACAACAAAACATAAACAAAATTCAAAATTGGGCCAATACTAATGGCTTCAAATTCTCGAAATCAAAAACTGTCTGTATGCATTTCTGTCAGTTACGAAGACATCACGATGGACCTAATCTCACGCTGGAAGGAACACCTATTCCAATTGTTGAGGAAACAAAATTTTTAGGCATTATCTTCGATAGAAAACTGACTTTTATTCCACATTTGAAATATTTGAAAGCCAAATGTTTGAAATCTCTTAATTTACTTAAAGTAATAGCGCACACTGACTGGGGTGCTGATAGGAGAGTCATACTCAATTTATACAGAACGTTTATCCGTTCCAAATTAGACTATGGTTGCGTTGTTTATGGTTCAGCAAGGAAATCGTATTTAAAGATGCTTGACCCAATCCATCATCAGGGAATAAGACTTGCCCTGGGAGCATTTAAAACATCCCCGTGTGAAAGCCTCCTCGTCGAAGCGGATGAGCCACCCTTATCAAACGCAGAGAAATGCTTTCCGCACAATATGCTATCAAATTAAGATCAAGCCCTCTGAACCCAGCTTTTTCGGCAGTTTTTGAACCAAAATATAAATCCTTATATGACAATAAACCAAATGTCATACCTACATTTGGCATTAGAATATCACAATTTCTCGAAAGTACTCAAATTGATTTTTCAAAAATTCTGAAAGCCAACATCTCCGAAACGCCCCCATGGCTACTCCAGCAACCAAGGGTAATTTTTACGTTACATGATGGAAAAAAATCGGAGACAAACCCATCCATTTTCCACAACTCTTACCATGAACTCCTCTCACAATTTGAAAAATATACAAAAATATATACCGATGGATCAAAAGATGAGGAAAAGGTTGCTGCAGCCTTTGTAAGTGGAAACCACACAACCAAAGTTCGCTTGCCAAATAGTACATCCATTTTTTCAGCCGAAATTAGAGCAATAGACCTTGCTTTGCAATACATTGCAAGCAAGGGTATTTCAAATAGCATAATATTCTCCAACTCACTATCAGTACTTCAGTCACTACATAACAGAAAACTGGAGAATCCATTATTAGCAAATATTCTCCTTAAGCATACTGAGCTGAGTACCTCCCACAATATAGTATACTGTTGGTTACCCAGCCATGTAGGAATTAAAGGCAATGATAAAGCAGATCGTGCTGCTAAAATGGCCCTATTACTAGAACCAACTGATTTTAAAGCACCCTATACTGATTTTAAATGTTGTATCAAAGACTGTTTACGCCAGAAATGGCAGGCATCATGGAATGATGCCGTGAATAACAAACTTCATGCCATCAAGCCAACCTTATAAGAATGGACCCCTTCCTACAGATCCGTCCATAGAGAGGAGGTAGTCATTGCAAGAATTCGACTCGGTCATACTTATTTAATACACTCCTACATATTAAAAGGAGAAGACCCACCAGAATGCATAGCTTGTAATGAACCATTCACCGTTAAGCACTTTATGCTGGAATGCTTCGATCTTGAACCTACGCGTAGTCATTACTACGTTGTGCAAGACATGAGGGAGCTCTTTGATACAGTTAACATTACCAACATTATAGACTTCCTTAAGGAAGCAAACATTTATAGTAAGTTATAGTTTTTATTTTATCACCTTGTTTAGTTTTGTGTTATATTTATGCAGTCGATAGATTTTAATTGCCAATCATATGTTTTCGTTGTCATACATTTGCACACCCCATTGATCGGGAAACTTTTAATTATTTACAATCGTTCACATTTTTATCGGTTTACCTTTTAACTCTTTGGTCTCCAATCGCTGGTCGATAAAATTTTTTTACCATTTATAAATGTAAAAGGATATAAACTAATGTTTGGCGCTAAATAGCCACATAGTGCTGATGCGCCGTAAAAATATAAATCAATCAATTAATCAATGTGCTGTTGACTTGTAGATTTAAAATGATTTTGCATGCTGGTGAATTGTAGATTTGCAATTGTTTCATGTGCTATTGACTCGTAGATTTAAATGATTTTGCATGCTGGTGAATTGTAGATTTGCAATCGTTTCATGTGCTAGTGACTCGTAGCTTTAAAATGATTTTGCATGCTGATGAATTGGACATTTGCAATCATTTCATGTGCTAGTGACTCATAGATTTTGTGTGCTGAGTCATTAGGATTATACTTTTGTCCCCAGAATTCATTGGTGTCTATTAAAATCCTTGATCTGTCTATCTGTTGCAGCTGTTCTTAGAAGTTTTACCAGATAATATGTCTCAGTGGCAGAGCAATACTTCGAACTATCGGCAGAAGTACACAGACTTAAAGAACAAGGTAATACAGAGTGTACATGTTAAGCAGAATGCTCATGACTTGTTTGGTGAAAATTCCAATGCATAGAAGGTAGGCATGAGATAGAAAATGAATCATCAGGAAGAGACACTAGGACAAATCTGTCAAGGCAGTCACAAGAGCAGACTGATATTATATGACCAATGAAATAATAATAATGCTAATTTCACACATATTTATGATTATGATTTGTGAACAAATGCTGATAGTTTTAAAACATGAACTTTAAACACATCTACCTTTGGGCATGTGATGAAGGGGCAAAAATTTAGCATTAGTCCTGTAAATTTACTACAGGACCATTAAATTTCATGATTTGGTAGTACATTTGCATCTCAATTTTGTAACCTTCCTTACTGGACCATTAAATTTCATGATTTGGTAGTACTTTTGCATCTCAATTTTGTAACCTTCCTTACAGGACCATTAAATTTCATGATTTGGTAGTACTTTCTGCATCTCAATTTTGTAACCTTCCTTACAGGACCATTAAATTTCATGATTTGGTAGTACTTTTGCATCTCAATTTTGTAACTTTCCTTACAGGACCATTAAATTTCATGATTTGGTAGTACTTTTTGCATCTCAATTTTGTAACCTTCCTTACAGGACCATTAAATTTCATGATTTGGTAATACTTTTTGCATCTTAATTTTGTAACCTTCCTTACAGGACCATTAAATTTCATGATTTGGTAGTCCTTTTTGTATCTCAATTTTGTGACCTTCCTACAGGACCATTAAATTTCATGATTTGGTAGTACTTTTTGCATCTCAATTTTGTAACCTTCCTTACAGGACCATTAAATTTCATGATTTGGTAGTCCTTTTTGCATCTCAATTTTGTAACCTTCCTTAGTCAATAATGCCTTGAATTAAAATGGATTTTATAGGTATATATATGCTTGGATGCGGGAGGTCTTGGGTTCGATCCCCGGTCAAGTCATACCAAAGTCTTGCAAAATTGGTGCTAACAGCTGCCTCGCTTGATGCTCAGAATTAAGAGGTTAGTGTTAGGACTGGTCGACCTGGTGTCAAGATAATGTGACTGGGTGGGACATCATCCTACATGTCTGCAGCACGATGACCCAGTGCTAAACATCACTATAAACTGCCACACTGCAGACATCATAGCGATATGACTGAAAAATTGTTGAAGCTATGTTATAAATTATAATCACATCACATAGGTATGTATGTTGTAAATGAATAACGTTTTCGTCTCGAAGTTACAAATCTGAGAACCAGTTAAAATAAATTAGGTAAAATTTGATCAGAAATAATAGCAGATATTTCTTTTTGGTGACTTTTAGTAACTTTGGTGGGATAAGTAGATTTAAAACCTGTACTGGCCTTAAAAAATGTCATGATAAAGTTAGTCCATGTGTTGTCATTGCCGATTCTTGACATTTTATTGCATAACCATTTAATCTTACACGATTGATTTTGCATTTGATAGTTGTTATGTGCATATTTCACATGCCAAGATTAAAACTACATCTCTGACATTCATGTGTATTCTGGTTCATTTAAAATTTTATTTTTTTTCCAGTAGAGCCAAAAATATTTAGAAAGCATGAGATGAGAAATGTGATAAATAAAATCTGCATTCATGTTTTGTTCTGAGTTGGGGAAAGAACTTGTTTGATAGTTTATAAATATGTTTTGTGATGTGAAATACATATTAAAAGGAAACCTTATTTCTAACGCATGCATGCCAGTGCATGCATGTTTGCACATATACATGCTCACTCCTTCTGGGATCTCTTAAAGAATGAACAATTTGAGAATTATATGGATATTGTGAAGGATTACATATGGTAATTGTACAACCTTATCTAGATACCCAACATTTAAAGTAACAAGTTCACATGTGTTTTAGTGTTCTATGCCATCAACCAGAAGAGCTGTATTTTAGGTTAATGCTTACAAAATTGTGCAGAGTAGACACACAAATATTTTGTTGCTAAGGAAATCATTTGAAAGACTTTTTCATATACCCTACCATTTTATTTATAGAGTCATTACTTTTCTGTTGACCAAGGTTCCATGAAGCATTTTGTCAATCAGGGAACAGTACTGTGATGTATTTTATATAACTTTCACAACTTTAACACCAAATTTGTTGAAATTTACATTTGTTAATTCCCCGTAAAATTATTCCTTTCTTTTCAGTTTATGCAATCTTGTTTGTCTCTTTCAAAAGCTTTTTTGGAAAATAATCAGTCAGAATAATGTACAGTCTATATCACCTTTAGAAAGTAAGAAAGTGTCTGCTTAATATATGTTCATTGTTTTATTTGTCAACCATAATAGTTGGAACATTTCAGGTTATGTTGCCCAACCATTTAGCCATCTGTTCACTATTTTGTTTCAATAGCTTGAGTTCTTCATTATCTACCATTACCAGACTTTGTAGGTAGCTTGCCTTTGGAGCAAGGAAGAAATCTGTCATTTTTAGGCTCAAATGGTCAATGTTCATATTGACAGAAACACAGAAGCTTGAATTGTATGTCAGATACCTTGACTAAAACATTATAAATAGCTTGCATTTGAGAAAGTATTGATTGTTGGGGTCAAAAGGTCAGTTTCCAAGGTCAAAGTCACATTGACTCAAAGAATAAAAAGGTTTCTATGTGATAGGTATAATTTGCTTTCAATGTTGACTAAACTGCATATATGTCTCAAATATAAGGCAGGAAAGGTGTTGGTCAGTTTTGTGGTAAATAGGCCAAAGGCAGGGTCAGGAAGACTTATTATCATCAAATCTTGACCCAGTAAAACTTGAGAACTTGAGTACATACCTACCCCAGGATGATTAGATGCAATATTACACTTTGAGAATAAACCTGAGTGCATTTTCTGTCCTTAGCAAGCACTCAAGTTCATCATTTTTTAAGCTTGCATCATTGAGATGATATGTTTACTTTATTTTTTATTTTTGCATGTTGCAAAGGAAAGGAAGGATATCATTTTTAGACTGGTACCCTGTGCAAGCTTGATAAAAAAAGAGTAATTCTGATGAAAATAGTCAGCTGCAGTGTAACACCCATGATATCACAAATTTTTATGAGTTAGACCCACTGAGAAGATGAGACAGATGTCAAAATTTTGTATTTGTTTTGCTTGATCAGTCAGGATGAGATTGCCCCAGATCACTGGTATTTTTAACAGTGAAGATTTAGTACTTTAGTAAGGGGATAAATCCTCTACTATATTTTTTAGATTGTATTTAAAATTAGGAAGAAACCTATTGATTTCATATTCAAATGACAAAGCACCTGACCAATAAAGGGGTTAAGTTTTATATTATTATTTACAAAATTGCAAATGTATAAACACAGTTTATGGTACATTTGTCATGTGTATAAACACAGTTTATGGTACATTTGTCATGTATATAAACACAGTTTATGGTACATTTGTCAGGTGTATAAACACAGTTTATGGTGCATTTGTCATGTATATAAACACAGTTTATGGTGCATTTGTCATGTGTATAAACACAGTTTATGGTACATTTGTCATGTGTATAAACACAGTTTATGGTACATTTGTCATGTGTATAAACACAGTTTATGGTACATTTGTCATGTGCATGAACACCGTTTAAATTATTTCTTAGGATGCTAGAGAATGTATCTGTCTAATGACATGATTGCCAAATAGAGGTGATCTTTAAAACAGGTTTGGTAATATTTGTGCTCTTTTATTTACAGCTGATTGTAAACCCAAGAAAAGAAGTTGATGCAGTAGATTTGTCTGTAAACAACCCCCTTTCTCAAGAAGAGGAGGTAATTTGTTTTATTTATAACTAGAGTTCGTATATAATCAGAGCAATTTCAGCTATGATTAGTCTTGTATCACAGACCTAGAAAAATCATTGTGGCTTGCTCCTGGGGTAAGGAAGAGGCCTTTCTATTTCATGGTTGAAAGGACAAGATCAAGATCAAGGGCCCCGAGTGGCTGAGTGACCTAAAGCGCTGACCAATAAGGATCACTGCCATCTCACCTCTGTCTGTGTGAGTTCGAATCCAGACTCGGTAAGTGAGAAAGCCTGCCAGTAGCTTCTCGTGGGTAGGTTGTTTTTTCTGGGGTTTTCCAGGGTTCTTCCTCCACCATTATTACTGGCTGCCATGTATAGCCTATCTTGTGCTGAAAAATGGCCTTAAAACCTATAAAAACAAACAAAAAACCCCAAAATCAAGATCGTTGTCACAGAAAGAATGAAAAGGTTTTCAGCACAAACATTTCAGTTTCCAACAATGTGCATGTATCATCATGAAAACCTGTGCATGATTTGAACATGTGTGTGTGTGTGTGTGTGTGTGTGTGTGTGTGTGTGTGTGTGTGTGTGTATTTGTGTGTGTGTGTGTATTTGTGTGTTTAGTTTAACAGCACTTTAGTACATTACATTAGGTAAGAAGGAAACTTGTTAATTTTGGCTTAAGATAGTCAAATATCACAGTACCTGACTGAAATAAGAAAAATAACTTTTGCAAAATGACTAGTTCTAGTCTTTGTCTCTCGACTCTCTACCAGAGTTTGTGGAGTTGCATTTAAGGTACAGAAGGGGCCAATTGATTTTGGGGTCAAAAGGTCAGCTGTCCAGATGGGTCAAGAAAAAATATGGTGTTGCAGAATAATTTACATTCTAGAGTAAGCTCCCTGGTCAAATTTCAAACATGGCTTGCACTTGTGTTAATGAAGAAAGTTAACATAGATTCTGAAGTCTAGATGTCAAAGGTCATGGTGAATCTAATATAAAGATTTGTTTCTGTGTAGTAATATTTGGCTCAGAATGAATACTTTAGCCATAATAATGAAATCTATTGATTCTGGTCTTATTATTTATATGTTTTTGTATTAGCATCCATATTCTTTGGACACATTTCTAGTTTGCTTATCAGCTTGTTGTCATACCATGTTGTGCTCATTTTCAGAGCCCTTGGAACAGGTTTTTCCAGGACAATGAGTTGAGACTGACCATCAAACAAGATGTCATCAGGACGTGAGTAGACTTTGAATATTACTTGTGTGAGGTTATTACTTGGCACAGTGCATCAGGTTATTACTTGTTGCACTGTAATATCTAGTTATTACTCAATACTTTGTATCAGGTTATTAATTGATGCAATTTATCAGTTTATTACTTGGTAAAGTGTTTCAGGTTATTGCTCAGTGCATTGTATTGGGTTATTACTTGGCACAGTGTATTGGATTATTGCTTTGCAAAGTGTATAAGGTTTCCACACAGCAGAGTATATCAGGTTAGGACCTAGTGTGATGTATTAGATTATTATTTGGAGATGTATATCTGGCTATTACTTGGCTAGGGTTCTGTTCAGTCATCTTAAAGAAGACCTATTTGGCGCTGAAAAAAAAAAGTCCAAAAATGTGTGTTTTCTTTGTAATGCTGGAACAAGGCTTTCCCATAATTTAGAAAAGTGGTTCGATTGGCTGATGCATTGAGATGACATAAAATGTCATTGTAATAATCAGGTTATCCTGGCTAATAGATCATTTTCTATCGTATAGTGGTATCGTATTTCTTGTAAACATTTACAGTGTTATTGAATAAAGAAGACTCGCCACCTGCATTGATAGATATTTTTTTATCGTATAGTGGTATCATATTTCTTGTAAACATTTACAATGTTATTGAGTAAAGAAGACTTGCCACCTGTGTTGGCATTTGTATGAACTATAAAAAAATGTGGGTAACAATGTTTAATAGACCAATCAATATAAATAATAGAAAAATATTCACATAGGTGACCACTCAGCATAAAAAAAACCAACAGGTAAAATGCTTAAAAAAATCATGCTGTATATACTTGCTTTTAAATCTGATCATACTACAAACTGTATAGACCCAAATTTCACATCACATAATGCACTAGTAGATCTAGGTATTTGCAGTTAGGACTAACCAGACAAACAAATATAGTAGACCCCAATGTACTGATACATTACATGATGGTAGATCAGGGTCTGAGTTGTTTGCATTTGGACTCAACTTGTGAGCAATATATCCAGTAGCATTTGATTAGATCTGTGCTATTTTTTCTGTGACTGTGTAGGCTAAAGACCTCTCAAGAGATACCTTAGTCAGTTACATGCTTAATTGTTGTTAAAGGCAAGCCCAGTATCACATCAGGACAAGTGAACTTATGGTATGACCCACATTTGTTGTGTGTCTTGTGTTTTTGTATCATGAATTGTGCATCATGCATTGTTTTTTTTGTTGTCAACAGTTGCTTATTTTTGAGCCAATTTTGATCAGACATGGAAGATGCACATGCTTGTATCATCATCTTGGCCGAGTTTGATAATGAGCAGGCTGTATGCAAATGAGGTAATCTGATTTGATTGGCTGATTTTGGAAGTCATATTTTTGATTTGATTTGATTGGCTGATTTTGGAGGTCATATTTTTGATCTGATTTGATTGACTGATTTTGGAGGTCATTTTTTTGATCTGATTTGATTGACTGAATTCGGATATCATATTTCTGCTCTGATTGGTTGACTGATTTTGGAGGTCATATTTATGATTTCATTTGATTGACTGACTTTGGAGGTCATATTTCTGATCTGATTTGGTTGACTGATTTTGGAGGTTATATTTCTGATTAGATTTGATTGACTTTGGAGGTCATATTTCTGATACGATTTGGTTGACTGATTTTGGAGATTATTTCTGATTTGATTTGATTGACTGATTTTGGAGGTATTTCTGATCGGATTTGGTTGACTGATTTTGGAGGTCATATTTCTGATCTGATTGTAATCAAACTTGAAATATATGCTTATATCATCAGAATCTTGGACCAGTTCTTGTTACCAGTATGGAAGGTGTTCTTGTTACCAGTATGGAAGGTGTTCTTGTTACCAGTATGGAAGGTGTTCTTGTTACCAGTATGGAAGGTGTTCTTGTTACCAGTAAGGAAGGTGTTCTTGTTACCAGTATGGAAGGTGTTCTTGTTACCAGTATGGAAGGTATTCTTGTTACCAGTATGGAAGGTGTTCTTGTTACCAGTATGGAAGGTGTTCATGTTACCCGTATGGAAAGTGTTCGGGGCCCCGAGTGGCCGAGTGGTCTAAAGCGCTGTCCGTTACGGATCACTGCCATCTCACCTCTATCTGCGTGGGTTCGAGTCTAAGATTCGGCGAATGTGGATATGTGAGACAGCTTGCCAGTAGCTTCTCGTGGGTTGGTGGTTCTTTCCGGTGATTTCCCGGTTTCTTCCTCCACCATTAATACTGGCCGCCATGTATAGCCTTTCCTGTGCTGAAAAATGGCGTTAAACCCCACAACAACAACAATGGAAAGTGTTCTTGTTACCAGTATGGAAGGTGTTCTTGTTACAGGTATGGAAGGTGTATTTATGGGCTTATTAGATGGCTTTCATGAAGTGATGCATATTAATAATGTAATCTTGCATCAGATTGTCCGAGCTTGGTACTGCACTGGAAGCCATATTTGTGATCCGATTTTGACCAGACGTGAAATATATGCTTGTTCCTGGACAATTTAGATAATGAGCAAGGAAGATTGTAAGTGATGTAATGGTCTTGAGGTCAAAGGTCACTGGCTTCATGTTTACAGATGTAATATTGATCTTATTGTTTACAATGAGGAGTTTAATAGTGCATACTACTCAAGTGTTTGTCATAATGCAATAATGCTGTTACTATGTTCACACCACATCTCAGGTTGGTTTTAATGTTTATATATCTCAAGATGATTTCTGTGTTCATATCATATCTCAAGTTTGTTATTATGTTCATATCTTATCAGGATGGTTACAGTGTTAATGTCATATCCCAATTTTATTACAGTGTTCAGATATCTCAAGTTATGCAAAAAATGATGTTACTATATTCATACCAAATATCATGTTGGTTTCAGTGTTCATATTGTATCTCAAGATGGTTACAATGTTTATATCATATCTCAAGTTTGCTGCAATGTTCATATCATATCTCAAGTTTGCTGCAATGTTTATATCATATCTCAAGTTTGCTGCATTGTTCATATCATATCTATTCTATTGCAGCTATCCTCGGATAGAATTTTTTCAGTCCAACCAACTGCGTAACCTGATGGTCGATGTGTTATTTATATATGCCAAAATAAACCCTGACATCTCATACAGACAGGTTCTGAGGCAGATTTCATGTTGTCAACTTGCCTTCCTCATGTGTTGCAGAATAGAATTATGGGAAATGCAATATCACTAGTTTTGCTTGCAATATTTGAACTGTTTTATTTGTTTTGGGGGGTAGATTCAGACCTTTTGTACTTTTGTCATTCTGATGTGTTTGTGTTGTTGTGTTTTTAAATTAGAGTATTAAATTACTCTGCAACTCTTTAATTTGTCATTTTCAAAGAATATATGTGTTCCATTTTGTTAGAACAGAGAGTGGGGCCATCTAAAAAATTGTATCCAGCTTCTGACAAATGGTCTGTTGTTCAAAAACTTCATAATTTTCTTAGAACAAAATCTTTAATTTTATCTCCAGCTTTTACAATCACAGTATATATCCCATAATTCTATTCCACATGTATATATGTATATATATATATATATATATATATATATATATATATATATATATATATATATATATGTACACATGTTATCATTTCATAGTGCTTCTCTCTCCTTGGCATGAAATATAAATTTATATTTTGCTTGTTCCTATGGATGACTGAATTGTGAATTTTTTTTAATTATTAGAGAATTTCATATAACTTTGTTAAAAAATTACACTGAAACAGGCTTGTTTTGAAATTTTGCTATATGACTGTTGGCCACAGTTCATGTAGGTAAACTTTGATATGCTTTGTTATCGATAAGAATGTTAGGTGTAGGTTATTACTATGGTTGCCATGGTTACAGTGGATTCTAGAGATCAAGGATCAGTAGACTTGAAATGGAAAATTGGTCTGCATGTGCTATTTTGCATGAGTCTTATATCATCAGTTTTCTTAAGGTCAGGCAGAATGATATTTATATTATTAAATGAGCTGGTGAAAAGTCAAGATTACTGATATCCAAACCAAACAATTATTTCAGCATCAGAGTACAAAACCATGTTGCATTTGTTGAATACCAGGTCCAGGTATTTAAGATTAAACAATAGTCAGGGTTAAAGGTCAAGATCATCTAAGTATGAGAGTACTTTTCGTAACATACTGGATAGTTAAAAATAAATTGTTTTGTTTTATGTAACTGTAGATCAGACATTTAAGTAAGGCTTTTTAAAATAACTGTTTGAAGTGTCACTTTATATATGTAAGGATTCCATATTTTGTTAAATATGACATAAGGTTCTCATAAAAAGATTATTTTAAATTTTTAGTTGATGTTGTGTTAGGTAGATTTAAATTTAGTGTGTGATTTTAGTAAAATCTTAACTGATATTTTTTTATATCTTTCTCAGAATTTCCTTCTCCATTTTATTTCTACTATCATTTGATATCTCATGTGTACATGTATTTTATATATCTTTTTATTCTTTGTATATCTAGTGTGTTTATTTAAAAAAAACGTAATGGGTATATTTTTGGAAATACAGATGTACGTAAAAATATTCTTGATTTGAAATTTTCTATTTCAGAGCTAAAATACATGAATGTGAAATACAGATTACAGCCATGTTGTTTGTAAATAGTAATGCAGCAAATTGCTTCCAGCTGACAAATGGCAATGAACATGATTCTAAATTGTTTTTGTTGCTGTGAATTAGTGAGAAATATTAATCTTCATAATCAAAACAAGATTTAATTTCAGAGTATTTGAGTAACTGTCAATTATTATTTATTGGAAATCTCATTTAACTGCAAGCCAATTGACATTGGTTATTGTTGATTGTTTATCAAAGGCCTTGCTGAATAAACTTGAGCACCTGTACATCTATGTGTATATTATTGTACAAATTATCTTCACTATAACTTTTGTATTTTTTTTCCAGTTTTGGTAAAATATTCAGTATAGACTCATCAGTTGTGTTAAATTAGGTTTGCAAATGAAAACTACAAAAAGGTTAAATTCTATTGAAGATGATTTGTTGGTGAGATGGCTGAGAATAATAAATAAGTCAGTATTTAATGGTACAGTTATGCAAATAGAATCAAATGTATTTCCAAGAAATATACTTCATATTAAAAGAACATTCAAGTCTTTTTCTTCCTTTAATTACTAAATGTAAAAGCTTCAGGAATCATTTTATTTGCTAATTGCCAAAAGCTGTTTTGTATTATTTTTGCTTTTTAAGGTTATTTTGATTTGAAACCTATAAAGAATTCTGAAATTTTGAAAGGTATTCCCCATGTCTGAGTTTAATTTTTACAAATTTGGAAGTCTTTTTAAAACATTTAATTAATAAAAATGAATTAGAGCAATAAAATTGTGGAATGATTGATTCCATGTTGAATATACATTCCTAGATGATACTTATGGTTGGAAATAAGCTCCACTACTTCTTGAATCCAGCCCTACAAGAAAGATGAAATTTGTATTGTCCATCTATATAACTTATAGAGAAAGAAATTATTCATCATTACCTCCCCTTATTACAGTTAGGAGGCTGCCCATAATTTTGGATTTTTACTAGTTAAAGCTTTTGCTGTGGGTATGATCAACAGCAGTCTACATTGCCTTTTGATATCCAAGAAAATTAGCTTCAGTTCAGCCTATCCATCCAGAAGGCCTGTATAGTATAGCTCATTAAAGTATACATGTTTTAACACCATTATTTTTAATTTGGATCAATATAGTGTGAATTTTTCACAGTTTATCGACGTAAGTTTCTTCTTTTAATACATTTACTGATCTTGTTAACATTTAGAAAATAAACTCCACTACCTCCTAAATCCAGTTCTCCTATAAAGATTCCTTCAAAATGTTTCTTTTCCATCATTCATATATATATATATATATATATATATATATATATATATATATATATATATATATATATATATATAAACTCTTGCCCATTACTTCCCCCTAACACCATTAGGTGGCTACCAATGTACTGGATGTTTACCTGGTTAAGATTTTGCTCAAAACTAACTAGAGTGCTGCAGGATATGCAGAAATCCTTGAAATCTTAATAATTTTAATCCAAAAATTTCTAAATTTGCAACAACTTGAGCCTTCATGCACAAACATCCAACAATTGCTAACATATTGCGTGGATGTAATGATGACTTCCCCTGCCTACATAAAGTATGATAAAAGGAACAAATACTTGTGGATTTGCCAGCTCTATGTTTGTCCCAAATGCTAATAGTTGACTGGTACAGGAAATGAAATTGCAAGTGAAGTCCTGCTACAAAGTTTTGTCTGTGTTCATCACAAACTTGAGGGAAGGTTTGAAGTTCATGGGCATGTCTCCCTTATATAATCAGCCTAGTGGCACAAGTTCCCTTGCATGTCCAAGTATGGCCTTTTGTAAGAAGTTGATGTATTTGTTGGATTTTGATAATTCTTGTTAATGTCAATTTGTGTTGACCAGAAATCCATTACTTAAGCAAGCTGTGCTGCATACTGGACTAGAGATCTGTGGTACGTGAAACCATGACGGGATAGTTTCACCCATTGGTCTGCTTTGCCACATATTCTGCTCAGGCAGTTTCAGAGTCAACCATATAGCAAGCAGATGTGCAACTGAGTTGACCCTCCAGCTAACTATCCAGCACTATTTTCAGCATCCATTCCAGCATTACAAACCATTTGCCTGGCTGCTGATTCAACCAACAAATCATTTTGTTTACAGCATATCTGTAGGAGATAGGCAATATTTTCAGTGGTAATACCTCATCCATGCCTAGGGGGATGTTCTAGGCAGACATGAAAGTAGTGCCTGATGAGGATAATCTGAGTGGGGATGACATCAGTGATTTAGCATGCTGAGATCCCATAATGGATCAGGTAGCATTTATTTTGAAGTAGCTGTCAATGAAATATATTGCATATTGCCGACTTCCAGATGCTCATGACCACCAGCTGTGTAATAAGGCAGCAATCGGATGAGGATAAGGAAAATAGAAGAGATCAATGATCCAGGCAATTCTTCACCCAGCTACCAGTGATGTTTTCATTGTGCTGCTTTTGAACATGTGAACATATTTACCAATGATTTTCTGACATTAGATAAAAACATTTGTGAATAGGGTGACTCCATTGTTTTACAAGGTTTTTTTATGTCATTTTTAAGCTCAAATTTAACCTTGTGGAAACATCTTTAATGTTAGGTCTACCCAAAAAAATAAGGCACTGGTCTTGCATTGAGTCTTCAGCCAAGATTTCAGAAGTCATCAACAGGGCTGCACACCATTCTATGGCTAATGCTCTGACAGCTTCAGCTAACTTAGATGTAATAAGATGAGAGAACTGTCTTTGCTGATTGTCACTCAGTTTGGCAGTCAAATAGAGGAGGTGCTGAGCCTCTCAAACTTACCTTGCCACCTGCACAGGGTAAGTTCAAATTTGTGAAATGCAGAAATGAGCTTTAGTCCCTTTTAAGTCATCTTGGTTTTTCAGCAAATGGGGAATAGTTTGATCTCAACCCATCTCAATATTTTGTTTGCCATTTTCTGACCAGTCTGAGTGTTGTCTGTCTCCCTCATGTATGCATGACATTTATTGTTAAACTCGAGGAGTTGATTTCTAAAAGGGAATGAATTTCAGTTCTTTAGAGCAGCGTCATATGAAAACTTATTCAATAAAATTGAATTGAATTTACCTGATTCATTTTGCTCCATCTGTACATGTAGTTTCACCATTGACAACTAAATTTTGAAATATGCTCTGTATGTAAAAGCAGTGGATGGCGTAATGACACCACAAGAAGTCAATAGCAGTAACACCACAAAAAGTCAGTTACATCAGCAGCATGATAGTCCTCAGCTGATTGCAAAATAATTGGGAACATTTACAGCATCATGGCCATTTATGCTTATGTATTGTAACTCTTATAATATTTGCTGTCACTAACAGAATTTTAATATATGTAATACACACCAGTTGCTGTTGCTCTTTTCTGAATGGAAAATACCCTATCCATGTGATCAGAATTCATCCTTTCCATAGGCTAAACCAGAAGTTCTAGAATTCTAAGCTGCACTTGGTCCAACTTACAGATACTTTTGCCCATGTGCACTGTCATTCTAATGTTAACATAGCATTTTACTTTTTTATGTGCATCGTCTTTGTAAAGGGGAATTATTTTGATCAAGAATTTTTTCTACTCAAACCGAGTTCTCTATCTTTGTGTTTTGTTGTACATTTGTTTCTGGAAACGTCTATTTTAATATCTCACCCCACTTGTTTGCATTCTAATTTTTGCTCTGAATTATTTCTAGCTGGAGAAGGTATTTAATTTAATCAATTTTTTATAGCCCAATCATTTTCATGCAGGGTGATCGAGTTGCATACACATTTGATGGATCTCTGCTTTTCCCAGGTCAGATCAGATGGTTCTTTGGTCAAATGGCACTAGACTTCATAGCTAAGAATTATTTGTTATCAGAAGGCAGCAAAAAGAGGTGGTAATCTTTTTCCTGTCCTCAAAATATGTTTAATGAGATGGCAATGCAAAACCCTGTCATTGTTTTCAAGTACTGCTTGAAATGTATATAGCAGTGTAATGGGACCCAGCAAGGTCTATATCATCCAGGGAAGGCTTGAAATGTATATTATATAGCAGTGTAATGGGGCCCAGCAAGGTCTATATCATCCAGGGAAGACTTTAAATGTATATAGCAGTGTAATGGGGCCCAGAAAGGTCTATATCATCCAAGAAAGACTTGAAATGCATATAGTAGTGTAATGGGGCCCAGCAGTGTCTATACCATCCAGGGAAGGCTTAAAATGTATATAGCAGTGTAATGGGGCCCAGCAAGGTCTATATCATCCAGGGAAGACTTTAAATGCATATAGTAGTGTAATGGGGCCCAGCAGTGTCTATACCATCCAGGGAAGGCTTAAAATGTATATAGCAGTGTAATGGGGCCCAGCAAGGTCTATATCATCCAGGGAAGACTTTAAATGTATATAGCAGTGTAATGGGGCCCAGCAAGGTCTATATCATCCAGGAAGACTTTAAATGTATATAGCAGTGTAATGTGGCCCAGCAGTATCTATACCATCCAGGGAAGGCTTAAAATGTATATAGCAGTGTAATGGGGCCCAGCAAGGTCTATATCATCCAGGGAAGGCTTGAAATGTATATAGCAGTGTAATGTGGCCCTGCAAGGTCTATATCATCCAGGGAAGACTTTAAATGTATATAGCAGTGTAATGTGGCCCAGCAATGTCTATATCATCCAGGGAAGGTTTGAAAAGGAGATATAACACCTCAAGTACTAGCATTGTGGCAAAAGTGGGTAATATACACATGATGTACTCTGGGTTTTACATGACCAGATACTCGTGAAAATATGAGATTCAAACAGTTTATGTGAGCCATATGATTGAACACAACATTTAAATTTGAAACATTTTAAAAACCATCAGCAGGCATGCATTTGGTATAGGTTGGATGCTTAAGTGTTTTTTTTTTCTCTCTTACCAGTTCTAATGTTAATTTGATTGGGAATGTACTCATTAGAGAAGATAAATTTGTTTAGCAAATTCTGGTTCTCTGAGAATATGTATCTGATCACAGTAAACTTTCCCACATCGTCCCGCAAATGCAAGCATCATTAATCTACTTCTATTTTTAAACTGGCAATATCCATTTGCTGCATAGGCATCTGGTGTTGGTAAGTTTTCTTTGTTTGTTGGCTTTGATGCCATTTCTCAGCACTTGATACATGGAGGACATTATATTTAGTGGAGGAAGAACCAAAGGAACCCCATGAAGAACCACTGACAAATGGCAAGCTACTGGCCACTTTTTCACATGCTTAAGTCAGGGTATCTAATGGATGAGAGTGTGTGTGTGTGTGTGTGTGTGTGTGTGTGTGTAGGTAAGGAGATAGGTAGGTAGGTATAAATAATACTATCATGCAGGTTAGAGAATTTAAATTTGTACTCTATAGAGTTTCGAACACAGGTCCACGAGTAAATGGCACAAATCGCCTTGACTGCACACACCAGCCCAAATCTCGTCACGACTAAGCACGCATCACCAAAAATAATGGCACTGAATCTGTGTTATATGAACTTGTGTGTAGCAGACACACTCGCATGATGACGTCTATATATATCAAGTGGTGGTAGAGTTTATTTCTTACTGATAATGTGATCAGGTTAGTATTGACAAAAGCCCCTATTTGTAAGATTGTAACTCGAAATTTGTGCATTGTAAAAATTACCTGTTTTACAGCAAGAAAGACAAGACTTGATATGTTAACCTGAGCTTTATCTCAACCATTTCACATAATGTGTTCTAGGTCCTTATATGTTTTGCATTGTATTATCTAGCCATTAATTTCATTGATTCTTTTTTTAATTTCTTCTCAGTATTGTTGCATGTCCATTTTTATTTCTTTTACCTTTGCATTTAATTTTTCATTTGTTGTAGTTTTCCTGAGCTTGCATTTTTCAAATCTGATGAAGTAAGGGAGATGATGGTCAACAATTTGTTCCTCTACAGTAGAGAGCATGACCATATTTCTTACAGACAGGTCTGTGTATTTAGAGTTATCTCCATTTTATATTGTTACTTGTTACATGCAGAATACTGTGAATTAACTTGCTATCTTAAAACATGGTACCAGTTTTCATCAATTTCATAGTTACTGCTAGTACACAGCATAAAACACTGTTTCAAAATGGCCTTGTGCCATACCAGGAAAGGTCCATGCCTGTTTAAACTTCCCCAAGTCTTGACATAACACAAGGGTTATTTTGCAATCATACCTGGTGTTTAAATGGCATTGGACCATTTCATTTCCAAACAATTTTTCTCTTTATCTATTCTCTCAATGACTTAATGTCATTTTGTGACTTGAACTATTTTGCTGCTGTTTGCTGGCTTCAGATCCATGCCATTATTTTAAAGTAAATATATGATATAAAACACTTTGTTTATATATATATATATATATATATATATATATATATATATACACACACACACACACACACTTTCTTAATTTGAAAAATATTGACATTTTTAGGATTTATACACTAAAACTATGATGATAAGTTGGTAGTCGGACAAATTCAATGCATCTTGTGTTGTGTACGATTCTTGCTTAATCCAAGACAAACAAAACCCAACAAATGTTTGCTTAGTCATGTACACAACCAAGTGCTATACAATGTGCAAAAATATTTTTCACTAAGATTTAAAGGTCATTTAATATACTTAGTGCATATTTAAGAAAAAACAATGGAGCACCTATACCTGCTCAGTGAATCATCTTACATAACCACTAAAATAAACGTATTGCCAGAATTGCTCAGAGCAGTTTTGGTCATTGCCACGTTCACCTCACAAATTTATGACCATAGCATCTTAGTTCTCTTCCTTTTCTAGTCAGAAATGCAGACAGCAATATCAGAACACTGATAAACACAATCAACTTATCCTTGTAATGCACACGTTATGTCTACACCTTTACTGTTGTTGAATATCAGGACAGTTCTTAAAGAATATTGATCACTTCTTTCTTCATAAATATATTTTGTCTAAAAGCATTAAAATTTATAACTTTTTTCTCAGTTTCCTTTTGTTGCTAAACCTAATACTTCTTTATAATCTAATTGATTTCTTTGTTAACTGATGTAACAGATGTTGTTGTAGGGTTTAATGCCATTTTTCAGCACTGAATACATGCTGCTCAATATTAATAGCGGAGGAAGAACCCAGAAAAACCCCTGAAAGAACCACCGACCCAAGAAAAGCTTTCTTACATACCCAAGACATGAACCCAGGCAAAGGTGAGGTGGCAGTGATCTTTAACGGTGAGCACTTTAGACCACTCAGCCACTCGGGGTATCCTTGTAACGGATGTAATAGTCAAAAAACCTTGTTTGACTTGTGTAAACTATATGTCAAGCAGTGTTAAAATTTCATGACAGGAGCCGCTGTGTTTCAGTTGTTAGCATGAGGATTTGCAACTGAAATGTTTGAATTATACTGCTGGTCAGCCCAGGTCAGCCACCATGTCCACTTTACTCTAATAACTTGGGCACTAAATATTCTGTTTGTGTTGATGTACTGTAAACCACCAAACCATCTCATTCAGATGGTGGACTCTTAAGAAATAGTCTTTGAAAAAGTGCTGTTAATCAATATTGGGTACAGATGTATTGTGACATAACAGCATGTCAGCATATCAGTGGCTATATGATGCTGATAATAAGTATTGAGAATGCTTGTATTAGGGCTGCAGTATTTGGTAAATCATCACAATAGTGGCTATATGGCCTATTATCACATATTGTGTATGTGTAAGGGTTTAAGAGCATGTCAGTACAGTAGAGATATTATGGTGCCAGTAAGCAGTATTTAGGATACACACACACACACACACACACACACACACACACACACACACACACACACACACACACATACAGTGGGACCCTGGCTTACAAACCTATTTGGATTCCTTAATTGCGTTAGTAACCCGGGGTTTTTGTAACCTGGAATGTGTTTTCCCATAGGTTCCCATTGTTAAATTTTTCATCCATTCCTGAGCCAGGTAAAAATATCCAAAAATTGCTGCTACATTAAAAAAAGGTGAAAAAAGAAGCACTCACCAATGTTAAAAATGCAGGTGATTCACATGCATTGCAATAAAGCACACAAATATACTAAAAAAAAGACTACGAAAGCAACACAAACATGACTCAAAAATAATACAAGAACAACAGACTCCTTTTTTATATGAGAGAGAGAGAGAGAGAGAGAGAGAGAGAGAGAGAGAGAGAGAGAGAGTCTGTGTTTCATAGCACAATAGTGGCTATATGGCATATGTATTCATTGGGGCTTAATGGCACATAATAATAGATGTAATGGTTCTAATAATCAGTATTAACTTTGTATGTATTAGGGCAACTTGGTAAATCATCACAATAGTGACTGATGCAGTGATCAGTATTTAATCATATCTATAAGGACTTTGTGGAACATCAACACATTAGTAGCTATAGAGTGCTGATTATCAGTATATTTATTATGTGCAAATCAAGGCTTAAAGACATGTAAACACTGAAATAGTGCCAATAATGAAGTATTTAATATATATGTATTAGGCCTTAAAGGCATGACAGCACTATAGTGGCTATGCAGTTTCTATATATGTATGCATGTATGTATGCATGCATGCATGCATGCATGTATGTATGTATGTATGTATGTATGTATGTATGTATGTATGTATGTATGCATGCATGAAAGCATGCATGTATAGTATGTATGTAGGTAGGTAGGTAGGTAGGTAGGTAGGTAGGTAGGTAGGTAGGTAGGTAGGTATGTATGTATGTATGTATGTATGTATGTATGTATGTATGTATGTATGTATGTATGTATGTATGTATGTATGTATGCATGTATGTATGTATGCATGTATAGTATGTATGCATGTATGTATGTATGTATGTATGTATGTATGTATGTATGTATGCATGTATGCATGTATGTATGTATGTATAGTATGTATGTATGTATGCATGTATGTATGTATGTATGTATGTATGTATGTATGTATGTATGTATGTATGTATGTATATATGTATGTATGTATTTATGTATCTGTTAAGGCATAAAGACATGTCAGCACAATAATCAGTTTAAAGTATGCACATATTAGGGTTATGGACACATCAGGATATTAATGGTTGTGTAGTGTTGATAATAAGTATTGCATACCTTTGTTCATATCATTACAGAAACATAATATAAACAATAAATGTAAGATACAGTGCCACTGAATTTATTCTAAGACCAGCTATGTTATATAACAATGCATATCTTTAAAACGATAGGATCATTGATAACAAAAACTTAAAAGTTTAAGATGGCTGCATGCCACAGACGATATTCATTGTTAAATAGATGTCGTAGAAAGTGTTGTTCGTCTTGTTTGTGAGAAAGTCCCAATCATTTCCTGTTAATTTAATTGATTATTTATAATGTCAATTTAATGACAGCTTTTCATTTTGCAAAGATACTTAAGCCATTTAAATATTTATAGATATGCTATGCTAGTGAGAAATAAATGTATATTTAATAATTTTAATGCATTTTTTTATCATGTTTTTTTAGCATGCTACTTTTATGGTAACTGGCACATGAACACAAAACTTGTCATAAACTAAATGACACCACTTTGTGCATTTATTATACATCATAAGAGGAAAATATTGTAGGATAGGGGCAGTAAATGACTATATTGAAAAGTTTTTTTTGTCATGCTGTATTGTGTATAATGTTTTTTTACAGTCAGTTATTTTTCAGTGTGCAAATACAGGTAAATAACATTTTCTTAGGTACCTAAAATCTGCAAATACAGGTAAATAACATTTTCTTAGGTACCTAAAATCTGCAAATACAGGTAAATAACATTTTCTTAGGTATCTAAAATCTGCAAATACAGGTAAATAACATTTTCTTAGGTACCTAAAATCTGCAAATACAGGTAAATAACATTTTCTTAGGTAAACTTTAATTAGCATGAAGTTATCTTTACCATAATTAAAAAGAAAAAAGTAGTTATCTATTTTGTTGATTGATGGTGTATGAATAATTAGAGTACATGGAAAATTAGAGACTATTATTTCTTATGGTAGAAGTTTTTTTTCTGGAGATTTGCTGACAAGTGGAGAGCGTTATTTGAATTCAATACAAAGAACTATTAGAGCCTCCTCAGAAAATAACATGCCATAAAGATTCCAATAATTTCATGCAGCTATTTCCAGAATATGCAACATGACCCATCTTGATTTTGTTCTATGTTACATCCAAGTTACTGCTGTACATAATTACGGTAGTTATGATACATCTGAATTTGTAGATAATACACTGCATTGCATCAGAATTGTAGAAAAATTAAGAGAACATGTAAGGAACTTAATTATTTTAGTATGGTGATGCCTGAAGCCTACATTAGACAATACAATCAGCAATTATAGTTCTTAAATTACATAAAATAGCATATTTCTAAATATTAAAGCTTCATTTCTTTTGGTTTCAAATGCATATATAAATATATAATTTTTTAAAATTCTTAATGCACACATGTACATGTATAAACAGGTTTTTTTATTAGTAAAACCCAAACAATTACAATATTTTTCCTGTTGAAATGAGTGAACTGTTCTGACTTGATCTGCTGGCATATTTTGCATTGAATTAAAATTAACTTTGTAGATCCTTATTTGCCAGCACAATAGTACATGGGTATATCTGGGTGTACACTATTTTACACTTGAAATTGTAAATGGGTATATCTGGGTGTACACTATTCTACACTTGAAATTGTAAATGGGTATATCTGGGTATACACTATTTTACACTTGAAATTGTAAATGGGTATATCTGGGTGTACACTATTCTACACTTGAAATTGTACATGGGTATATCTGGGTATACACTATTTTACACTTGAATTTGTACATGGGTATATCTGCTTGTACACTATTTTACACTTGAATTTGTAAATGGGTATATCTGGGTATACACTATTCTACACTTAAAATTGTAAATGGGTATATCTGGGTGTACACTATTTTACACTTGAATTTGTAAATAGGTATATCTGGGTGTACACAATTCTACTCTTGAAATTGTAAATGGGTATATCTGGGAGTACACTATTTTACACTTGAAATTGTAATGGGTATATCTGAGTATACACTATTTTACACCTGAAATTGTAAATGGTTATATCTGGGTGTACCCTATTCTACACTTAAAATAGTAAATGGGTATATCTGGGTGTACACTATTTTACACTTGAAATTGTAAATGGGTATATCTGGCTGTACCCTATTCTACACTTGAAATTGTAAATGGGTATATCTGGGTGTACACTATTCTACACTTGAATTAATTAAATTGATCAGAGTTGTCCATAAGCTATTACAGCATTATGTGATATTAGATCTTGGAATAAACTGTTCCACATTTGAAATAATCAGTAAAGTGACTGAGTAGACTCAGAGGTACCACTTCATTACACCAGATCTGGGTGTACACTCTTGTACACTTGAACTTATGAGTAAAATGATCATAGTAGACTCTAATCTACTACTGCATTACTATTTGATACCAGATCAGGGTGACTCTCTTGTACACTTGAAATTATGAGTAAAGTGATTAGAGAAGACTCCAGTCTACCACTGTATTATGTGATACCAGATATGGGTGTACATCCTTGTTCACTTGAAAACTTTTGTAAAGTGATCAGAGTAGAGCCTGAGTTAGCATTGCATTATTTAATGTCAGATCACTTTTCTACACTTGGATTCAAAACAGACCTTGAGCTACTACTGTATTTTATGATGTCATTTCTGGGTGTACACTGTTCTAAACTTGAAATAAAAAGTAAGCATTCAGAACAGACCCTGAACTACTGCTGTATTTTGTGATGTCTGATCTGGGTGTACACTGTTCTACACTTGAAATAATAATTCAGAACAGACCCTGAGCTACTACTGTATTTTGTGATGTCAGATCTGGGTGTACACTGTTCTACACTTGAAATAATAATTCAGAACAGACCCTAAGCTACTACTGTATTTTGTGATGTCAGATCTGGGTGTTTACTGTTCTACACTTAAAATAATAATTCAGAACAGACCCTGAGCTACTACTGTATTTTGTGATGTCAGATCTGGGTGTACACTGTTCTACACTTGAAATAATAAGTAAGCATTCGGAACAGACCCTGAGCTACTACTGTATTTTGCTATGTCAGATATGGGTATACACTATTTTCAGTTGGATGCTGGCTTTATATAAGTATCTATAAGTAAATGTGGTTGGAAAATTTGGTTTTAGCCTTGAATATTTCTGATCTATAATAGTTTTTTTTGTAATTTTTTTAGCCTTGAATATTTCTAACTTTGAATATTTGTTGGCTAATATACTTCTTGTCTATATTTCTATAATATTTAAACTTGGACAGTTATGTTTTGTCTCATTGTCCAGGGCATGCATGAGTTGTTGGCTCCAATCATCTTTATTCTCCACTGTGATCATCAGGCATTTCTTCATGCCTCGGAAATCGAATCTCTAAAGTAAGTAGGAGATTATTTATTTATGTTTAAGCTTGGACAAGACAAATACCCCACTCATGTGTCGATCTCAGTAAACAGCTTGTATATGGAATGATAAGGCATGTAAAAATTTGATACATAGCAGTTTGAAACAGTGGCACAGGAAATTCCTGGGGTATCCACCAATGTCCTCCTCTCCTGCACATGCTTCATAATGGGAAAGATTATTAGATTATTTACTTCGTCATGGGACAGGAATTGTTGACCATAAGAATCTTAGATTTTACTTTTATTTTCAATTCAACAACAATATCATTAAATATTTCATCAAAGTCAAGAAATTATATTCCTTGAACAAAGAATGCACCTGAGTGGCAACATGTCATATCAATATGTTGACATATAAGTATGTATGGTACTTATATCCAGTCTGCAGATTTGAATACCAGTCTGTAGATTTGAATACCTGTAAGCAGATTTGAATACCAGTCTGCAGATTTGAATACCAGTCTGCAGATTTCAATACCATGCAGATTTGAATACCTGAAAGCAGATTTGAATACCTGTAAGCAGATTTGAATACCAGTCTGCAGATTTGAATACCTGTAAGCAGATTTGAATACCTGTAAGCAGATTTGAATACCAGTCTGCAGATTTGAATACCAGTCTGCAGATTTCAATACCATGCAGATTTGAATACCTGTCTACAGATTTGAATACCAGTCTGCAGATTTCAATACCTATGACAAAAGCTTGTATATAGAACAATGGAAAAAGATAGTGTATTCACAGATGTGGGTAAAATAATATTTGGTCATAATTGCTGAATTTTTTGTACTAATATTTATAAAATCTTAAAATGTGCATTCCTGATTAATAAATAGTGTACAAAAAATTAATTGGTACTTTTACATATGTACATTTTTTCTGAATATATTCCTTACCTAATAAAGAATAAATACGTACACATAAATACATGTGGTTAAGGTTTTTCAGAATAGATTCAACTTGTCAACATTTTTATTATACTTTTGCCATCTAAGTTCGGAGTGTATATTATTTTGCACAGTTCTTTATGTGATTGTTTGTTCCGCCCCTAATATCTTGGATTCAGCTTGACCTACAAATGAAAATTGGTTTGTTGATACATCTGAAGAAGAGTAACTTAACTCTACCAACACTAGATTGTTTAGCACATTAAAAATCCTGTCCAGACACAAATAGCAGTCAGTGTTTCTGATGTGTTATTTGTTTTTAAACTCACATTGCACATCATTGATCAGCTTCAAAAAAGTATATTGCTATTGGTGAATGGGTACATGTTTGTGAGTAAGCACTTTACATTGATGATACTGCTGATTCAGCATATGTCAGAATCTTATACCATCTAGTTTGAAATTGATTATTTAAAAGAGTCAATCATATTATTGAAAAGTTACCTCAGGATATAGATTATTACTTTTTAAAACCATACAACTGTGAAAGCAAGTCTAACCTAATTGAGGGAAATGTATCATATGGTACATGTTCTTTCATTACCTCACATCTGTGAAAGCAGACCTAACTTAATTGATGGAAGTATATCAATTATTACTTGTTTAATTTACAAGATTCCCTTTCCTTAATGTAACCTTATTACAAAGAAATGTACTTTTCTTTCTTTTCAGCACTTTTAATGAATCAGCAAGGTCTATTTTTCTTATATATATATTATATATTAAATATATATTATTTTTTTATACATTTCATTTAAACATTTATTTTCATGGTTAAGGGGTACCAGCTTTTGATTTGTACATGTCATCTATTCTTTTTCATGGTTAAGGGGTACCAGCTTTTAGAGCCAAATGCACATTTCTGTAGATTATAGATTAGAAATTAACGGTGTTGGCACCAATCATAGGCTGACACTTCTGGTCAGTAGTCGAACAAGACATTAGCTATCATATATACTCATATATAAGTAAAAGCTCCAGCTGCAGACAACATAGACTTAGATCTGCCATTACATAATGAACAAATTAGGGTTTATTCTGTTGAGTGCTCCTAACTAACTTGTAAAATCCAGATCTGCTGGCACATTATGCAACACTAGATCTGGTTCTGTTCAATTTACAGCTGGGCTTAACTTACAAGTGAGTATATATATATATATATATATATATATATATATATATATATATATATATATATATATATATATATATATATATATATATATATAAGATACTACCCAACTAACCAGTAGATACCAACTTTGTATATCTGCACTTGAGTTTATTTATTATGATTAGTCTGTTTGTCTGTCCACCTGTCTGTGTGTACCTATGTTGGTTTTTCTTGTAACCTGACCAAACTACTTTGATGAGATTCGTGACATTTGGTTTAAGGTTTCATTATTTGATTTATTTATTCATTAGGTGAAATTATGCCAATGAAAGTTTCTTGTTCCAGATGCAGCATAAAGGAAGGGGTGGGTGAGGGTATGTTGATAGCAGTGGGATAAAAACAGGCACTTTAATTGTTAAAAAATGTGTAGATTATTTTCATCCTGAATTTTATTATATGGCTGAACTATTTATTTGCATGGCATCTGATTCCTGGCTTTCAAAGGCAGCTTACTATTTACAGGCTAAAGATTGTTTGCTGCTGTCATAGCTTACTTAGACTTTGAAAGAGGTTTTATCATTCACTACCAGTACATAAATCCTACTTCATTTCTATATTTGGTTTGAATTACTTTCCTTCATCTATTAATATAGTTGTAAGTTAGATGTGTGGAGAGGAGTTTTTTGCTCATTTATATAACTTTTGCTGTTTATTGTTAAGAACAAATTTTAATTTCTCTGTGATTTTCTGTATATTCTCGGTCATGCAAGAGTAATGTTGCCTTAACTAAATATGATGTGCTGACAAACTTTTGTTTTGGAGCCAGAAATCACATTATTAATTGCATATAGTACCCAGTATGTTACCTACTATAATCTATCTGGTCTGTATAATGATTTGTGTTTTTTTTACCATCTTCTTTATCCCTGGAGAGTCTCAGCTGTTTCCAGGAGGAGTCTATAATGCTTTCCGATGTAGTTAAGTCACCTGCTCCTACAAGAGGTGTCCAGGGTAAAGAAGTAATATTCTTCCACCAGTCGGTGCAAGGTTGGGTAGGGGAATCTTCGATACTTGGTATGAAGATGTCACTTAACAAGAGCTGGCTTTAAATTAAGGAGATTTCATTTGCCTGAGTCAAGTTACCTAAATAGAGACTTCCCAGTGATTGGGTATTGTTCAAAGGTTAATTTGTTAGGTGACAGTCGAAGGAGGTCTGTCATTGGTCATCAAGTGTCATGTTATATAAAGTTTGAAACAAGGCACTGAGCATCTTGCACTGGGCAGCATGCACTGAATTTCAGGCACCCATCATCAGATATAGTGTGTGGTGCCAATTTTATGTTATCATTGTTAGCTCAAAAAGCATCGGCTACCAGATAAAAGCACTGCCTTCAAGATGTCGGACAGAAATCTTCAGATCTTGCTTTTACTTTGGGAAAGAGTTTGGTTTGATATCTGCCCTCTGTTTTTCTTTTCAGTCCCATGCAGAATGAGCCTTAAGTTTAGAGTACTGATCTTCAAAAGGGATCAGAACAATACCCCACTCTTTTTAATGTTCCCTTTGGAACTTTGGGACTCCCACCCAGTGGTGTTATGATCAGGTTTCGGTTTCCCATTCTGATAATAGAAATGACTTTGCCATGATGCCATGGATCAGTAGACAGGGCATGTGAAAGATTTTCCCTACCTTTTGACCATGTTATTGAGGGAATGATGGATGGGGACTGCTAGGGAATTGCCAATCCCTTTTTCCAGGAAGTGGGATCAAGAGGCTATTAATGTCCCAGTTTGTGGAGACAGGACAGTAAACTTCCAATCAGGACATCCCCTTATCACAGAAGGGAGATAAGATATAATTGTCTTGTCTCATGCTAAAAGCACAGATAGGAAGATGAATTATCAATAATTGAGATGCATTGTTCCCAGAAGAACCTGTCACAACAGATCTTCTCATCTGTCGAGTTCTCCATTTAATGGAGAAGAAACAAGGGTTGTGGACTTTTGATAAGGTAGTAAAATAATGAGGTTCACTGCCTGCTTTCTCCAGGTCTGTGTCCTAAACCAGATGATAATTAGCAGCTTGAATCCTTACTAGTTTGTTGATTATATCTCAGTATAACCCAAGTCAGACCTGCCATTGCCCCCACACTTAGTGGAAATGGAGTTGACTTCGAAGTTATATCAAGCCCACAAGGGGTTGGACAGCAAAAAGGGTTGATCTGTTCCCTCTTCTAGAGCTGGTTGAGCTTAAATCTAAAGTGTTTTCCACTTGGACCATTAGGTCTACCACCTTACACTCAGGATGATTTCCAGGTGGAAATTCCATCTGAGACTTGGGTCTGTTTTATTGTAAAGGCTTTCAAGTCTGTGGAACTCCTTCAGTCTGTTGAAGGTGGAATCATGATTTCCAGCTTCATTGCAGGGATTATTAGAGGCCATGCCAAGCCATTGATGGACCCAATGTCCATAGTGTTGTCTGCACAATGTCCATAGTGTTGTCTCCCTTGTCTCATAGAGATGATGCACTGAAGACATCAGAGGTCTTGAACAATCTCCAAACATTTATAACATGGAAATCATCAGAACTGAAATCTGCCTCATTTTCCATCCATCCTTCTCATGATAATGTTGCCAGAGGAACCATGGGAGAAAGTTGGCAGACTACTCCTCTTCTTGTAGGAGGTAGTTATTCCTAGGGAGTCACACCCACTCCTTCCAAACCACTCTCTTCCTAGTATCTAATAATGTGATATATTAAGGTGGCACTCACCAGTTATTATGTACTTTTGAAAGAGTGATTTATGTAAGGTGAAGTTGTTTGCATTTAAAACATGCATAGTGGAGAGAATGTTGACATACCTATATACTACTTTCATGTAATGTGACTGAAATTTCTTTGGATATCGTATTTTTGGAAATTTAAAATGATCTTAGGACACTGCTAACTAAAATGACTGCTTCCTTGTGCTCCAAAAATCAACCTGAATTTGTCTAAAGTACACTATTTTTGGTAGTTTTTAAAATATGGAAAATGAATTTTGCCAAACTAGACAATACCAGCTTCTAAAAGTGCAATGAATGAATTACCAAATACATAAAATGTAAAAAATGTTATCGGCTCTATTTTTTACAATTACCTCTGAAGTTCAAGAAGTGAAAATGAGCAAGTAGAGGTAGCACTTTTTTGAAAGGTGCACATCTGGAGTGCCAAGCTGTATACTCTCTAACCCATATTACACCCATCAATCATACATCAAAATAAAGGGAATTAAAGGTTCTTTGAACAATACCTAAGATATACAAAGTCTATTTTAAATAGCCAGTATAACTAGTGAGGAAACCCGGGGAAACTCTTTTTCTTTAAAATTCTAACCATATGCTAAATATGAAACTGTAGAACGCCACCTTAAAAACAAATATAAACATTTATGCAATTATTTTTCTTAGTTTCATATTATTATGTATGATGTTCTGAGTAAAATAGTACATTTACATTGATTTTATTCATGAAAATAAGCTAATTATGCTTATTTTTGCTCTAGCATACATAATTTGCCATGAGTCATGTTTGGGTGAGTAGTGACCTTCATTATCGGGAAATCAGAAGTCTTAGAATATGGGAATAAAGTCAATTTAATTGAAAACTGTTGCATTAAGTAAAAGAAATACATAGTGAAAATTTTTCTTTTCATTTATTTGCAATGAAATTAAAAAATAAATGATAAAGCAAATTTGCTTTCTTCCATATGAAAGAATTAGTTAATATTTTACCCTTTGACCTTTGACCTTTATGAACCTCACCTGATATATCCCTTTTCTAACTGTAAAATTTATTGTTGACATCTCAGGAATAAATATGGCTAGTTTCATGTTCCTGTCTATCAGCATAACACTGGTTGCTATGTTGACAAAATGCAATGCGCATTTTTAAAATAGTTCACTTTTTATCAGAAGGAGAGGGGGCTGTACCTGTTTGAGACTCTAACTCTAATAAATGCTGTTCTGAGGGAAGAAATACAAGACAATTATTACAATGGACTGTTTCGATGCTTGCGTCTTAAATATTTCAGCCATACAATTAAAATTAAATCATACAATAATAATACCTGTATACTCTTTATGGTGGCTCTCACCAGTTATTATGTACTTTTGAAAGAGTGATGTATGTAAGGTGAAGTTGTTTGCATTTTAAACATGCATAGTGGAGAGAATGTTGACATACCTATATACTACTTTCATGTAATGTGGCTGAACTTTCTTTGGATATTGTATTTTTGGAAATTTAAAATGATCTTAGGACACTGCTAACTAAAATGACTGCTCCCTTGTGCTCCAAAAATCAACCTGAATTTGTCTAAAGTACACTATTTTTGGTAGTTTTTAAAATATGGAAAATGAATTTTGTCAAACTAGACAATACCAGCTTCTAAAAGTGCAATGAATAAATTTCCAAATACATTAAAAATAAAAAATGTTATTGGCTCTATTTTTTACAATTTACCTCTGAAGTTCAAGAAGTGAAAATGAGCAAGTAGAGGTAGCACTTTTTTGAAAGGAGCACATCTGGAGTAAGGCCAAGCTGTATACTCTCTAACCCATGTTACACCCATCAATCATACATTAAAATAAAGGGAATTAAAGGTTCTTTGAACAATACCTAAGATATACAAAGTCTCTTTTAAATAGCCAGTATAACTAGTGAGGAAACGGGGGGAAACTCTTTTTCTTTAAAATTCTAACCCTATGCTAAATATGAAACTTTAAAGCGCCACCTAAGCCAGTTTCCATTGGATTAGTTTGACCTCTTGTACAATGCAGAATAAGTGACAGTTGCTGGCTTCGCTTTAGGGATGCGTCTCCTTTTTCAAAGACCTCATTTAGCTCTACCAGTCCCATCTGGTTTCTCAGTGAGATAAGGTCTACACCCTTCTAAGGTGGAGAGGGTGAAGATCATACAGAGTCAGGAAAATTATTCTGGGATCTTCTTAGTTTGGAAGAAAGTTGGACATAGTTGTCATATATAATCATTTTCTTCCCATTAGAACAAATTCCTTCTCAAACATCATTTCAAGGTGGAGACAACTGTGTCAGTCAGGATTTCCATCAGGCTGGATTTCTGGTTGGTTTCCAGGATTCTTATTTTCATATCCCCATGATCCCAGCCTATGGAAAAAATTCCTGCTGCTTGTGTCTGACAGGAGATCTTGTAATTTTGGGTTCTCCCTTGTGGCTTAGTTTCCACTTCCAGAGCCGTTGCAAGGGTGAAGGGTGTCATAGTGGCTAAATTATGGTCCTTAGGAGTTCCTCCATTATTTTGATTGGTTGATGCCCTCAGACATGCCTTCTGATAATCTTCTCACAGGAGATGGTGACTTTTGTAGGCCTAATCACCAGACAGGAGAAGTTAGATCAATCCCTTTCAGAATTTCATATACACCTATCAGTGAACAGTCTCTTCTTCCAGACAGAATTTTACAAATACCTGCGCTCTTAATAAATGTGGGTGAGAGGAATTGTCTGCTCATATTGTTATCTTGTTTTCTTGTGGATGCAGAAACAGCAGCAGACTTAATTCCCCTGGAAGGCTTTATATGAGACCCTTCAGTTCTTGATGCTAGCAAATTGGAGACCCTTCACTGACCCCCACCCATCTGTTCTGATCCCCTTAGAATCCAAGTTTTTTTGTTATCTGAGTTGATGGGGAAAATCAGCAGAGGTTTCTGAGTGCAGATTCAATGCATGCTCCCTATAGTAATGCTTTTTAGTAGCTCACTAGAGCTTCAAGGGAGTAGTTATGCAGGGCCTATGGTCTTGGGAAGAATTCTCATTTAACATCAATAATCTGTGAATGTGCGCTGTTTTTTTTGTAGCACATCAAGGAGGCATTAACCACATAGAATATGTCATCTTTGAGTTGTAGTCACTATGGACATCAGTCTTAGTGTATCTAAGATATCAAGTTGGCATTCATACCCCTTTTCTCTGCTTGGTAGTCTGGAACCATTCCCATTGAACAGCTTTAGAAATCTCACTCAGGGTCTTTTCTGGAACCATTCCCATTGAACAGCTTTAGAAATCTCACTCAGGGTCTTTTCTGGAACCATTCCCATTGAACAGCTTTAGAAATCTCACTCAGGGTCTTTTCTGGAACCATTCCCATTGAACAGCTTTAGAAATCTCACTCAGGGTCTATTCTGGAACCATTCCCATTGAACAGCTTTAGAAATCTCACTCAGAGACTGCTATATTCTGGGTGAATAGAATATTTTGACAGACAGTCCTCATGGAATGGTCTCTGCACCATTTGGTAGCAGAGACACTTTTGTTCTAAACAAGCCTGAACAACAGTCCCCTTTTTGTCTCTCCAGTGTTTATTGTTAGTGGAGATGTTGAGACTGAGGTAGGATTTGTACACACTGATGCTCAACATTCAGAAATCCTTCATGTTTTTCAAATAGTCAGGACATCAAAGTCAAGCTCATCCTAATCAATCCATTATGGAATCTGTGATTGTAATTCATTGGTCTTGACCTGTCAGTCGACAATCCCAGGGAATTACTGTCACAGAACAGATAATCCCTCTTGCCAAGCACTCCATAAAACTTTACCCTCTTACCTGGATCATATGAAATTATCTATCTACCATGATGAGTTTTTGATTAAGGTTGTCAAATGCATTGTTTGAGCTAGAAGGAAATCAACTTCCAATGTTTGTGATGTAAAATTGAGAATTTTCAGTAATTGGTGCATCTGGAAATGTATCGATCTTATCTGTTCACCTTTAACTGCATATCTCTTCCAGTTCACTTTAACCATAAGGATTGCCTGGTATATTAAAAATAATGACCATAAAGCAACACTCTCCAATGCCTTTTTAAGTTCTCCATGGGGTCCACTTGAGGGATTGAACCATCAAATTTTGGAATGCTTGACTCCCCATTCTTCAGAACTCATTGGGTACTTTTGAGCTCCAGAGACCAGTCTTTTCAATCTGTAATGATGACATTTAACCACTCTCTTCACTCTGTAATGATGACATGTAACCACTCTCTTCACTCTGTAATGATGATATGTAACCACTCTCTTCACTCTGTAATGATGATATGTAACCACTCTCTTCACTCTGTAATGATGATATGTAACCACTCTCTTCACTCTGTAATGATGATATGTAACCACTCTCTTCACTCTGTAATGATGACATGTAACCACTCTCTTCACTCTGTAATGATGATATGTAACCACTCTCTTCACTCTGTAATGATGACATGTGACCACTCTCTTCACTCTGTAATGATGACATGTAACCACTCTTTTCACTCTGTAATGATGACATGTAACCACTCTCTTCACTCTGTAATGATGATATGTAACCACTCTCTTCACTCTGTAATGATGACATGTAACCACTCTCTTCACTCTGTAATGATGATATGTAACCACTCTCTTCACTCTGTAATGATGACATGTAACCACTGTCTTCACTCTGTAATGATGACATGTAACCACTCTTTTCACTCTGTAATGATGACATGTAACCACTCTCTTCACTCTGTAATGATGATATGTAACCACTCTCTTCACTCTGTAATGATGACATGTAACCACTCTCTTCACTCTGTAATGATGATATGTAACCACTCTCTTCACTCTGTAATGATGACATGTAACCACTCTCTTCACTCTGTAATGATGACATGTAACCACTCTTTTCACTCTGTAATGATGACATGTAACCACTCTCTTCACTCTGTAATGATGATATGTAACCACTCTCTTCACTCTGTAATGATGACATGTAACCACTCTCTTCACTCTGTAATGATGATATGTAACCACTCTCTTCACTCTGTAATGATGACATGTAACCACTCTCTTCACTCTGTAATGATGACATGTAACCACTCTCTTCACTCTGTAATGATGACATGTAACCACTCTCTTCACTCAGTAATGATGATATGTAACCACTCTCTAAACTCTGTAATGATGACATGTAACCACTCTCTTCACTCTGTAATGATGACATGTAACCACTCTCTTCACTCTGTAATGATGATATGTAACCACTCTCTTCACTCTGTAATGATGACATGTAACCACTCTCTTCACTCTGTAATGATGATATGTAACCACTCTCTTCACTCTGTAATGATGACATGTAACCATTCTCTTCACTCTGTAATGATGACATGTAACCAGTCTTTTCACTCTGTAATGATGACAGGTAACCACTCTCTTCACTCTGTAATGATGACATGTAACCACTCTCTTCACTCTGTAATAATGACATGTAACCACTCTCTTCACTCTGTAATAATGACATGTAACCACTCTCTTCAATGATGACATGTAACCACTCTCTTCACTCTGTAATGATGATATGTAACCACTCTCTTCACTCTGTAATGATGATATGTAACCACTCTCTTCACTCTGTAATGATGATATGTAACCACTCTCTTCACTCTGTAATGATGACATGTAACCACTCTCTTCACTCTGTAATGATGACATGTAACCACTCTCTTCACTCTGTAATGATGATATGTAACCACTCTCTTCACTCTGTAATGATGACATGTAACCACTCTCTTCACTCTGTAATGATGACATGTAACCACTCTCTTCACTCTGTAATGATGATATGTAACCACTCTCTTCACTCTGTAATGATGACATGTAACCACTCTCTTCACTCTGTAATGATGATATGTAACCACTCTCTTCACTCTGTAATGATGATATGTAACCACTCTCTTCACTGTAATGATGACATGTAACCACTCTCTTCACTCTCTAATGATGATGTGTAACCACTCTCTTCACTCTGTAATGATGACATGTAACCACTCTTCACTCTGTAATGATATGTAACCACTCTCTTCACTCTGTAATGATGATATGTAACCACTCTCTTCACTCTGTAATGATGATATGTAACCACTCTCTTCACTCTGTAATGATGATATGTAACCACTCTCTTCACTCTGTAATTATGATATGTAACCACTCTCTTCACTCTGTAATGATGACATGTAATCACTCTCTTCACTCTGTAATGATGACATGTAACCACTCTCTTCACTCTTTAATGATGATATGTAACCACTCTCTTCACTCTGTAATGATGACATGTAACCACTCTCTTCACTCTGTAATGATGACATGTAACCACTCTCTTCACTCTGTAATGATGACATGAAGCCACTCTCTTCACTCTGTAATGATGACATGAAGCCACTCTCTTCACTCTGTAATGATGACATGTAACTACTCTTTTCACTCTGTAATGATGACATGTAACCACTCTCTCCACTCTGTAATGATGACATGTAAAAACTCTCTTCACTCTGTAATATGTAACCACTCTCTTCACTCTGTAATGATGACATGTAACCACTCTCTTCACTTTGTAATGATGACATGTAACCACTCTCTTAACTCTAATGATGACATGTAACCACTCTCTTCACTCTGTAATGATGATATGTAACCACTCTCTTCACTCTGTAATGATGACATGTAACCACTCTCTTCACTCTGTAATGATGACATGTAAGCACTCTCTTCACTCTGTAATGATGATATGTAACCACTCTCTTCACTCTGTAATGATGACATGTAACCACTCTCTTCACTCTGTAATGATGACATGTAAGGACTCTCTTCACTCTGTAATGATGACATGTAACCACTCTCTTCACTCTGTAATGATGACATGTAACTACTCTCTTCACTCTGTAATGATGACATGTAACCTCTCTCTTCACTCTGTAATGATGACATGTAACCACTCTCTTCACTCTGAAATGATGACATGTAACCACTCTCTTCACTCTGTAATGATGACATGTAACCACTCTCTTCACTCTGTAATGATGACATGTAACCACTCTCTTCACTCTGTAATGATGATATGTAACCACTCTCTTCACTCTGTAATGATGACATGTAACCACTCTTTTCACTCTGTAACGATGATATGTAACCACTCTCTTCACTCTGTAATGATATGTAACCACTCTCTTCACTCTGTAATGATGACATGTAACCACTCTCCACTCTGTAATGATGATATGTAACCACTCTCTTCACTCTGTAATGATGACATGTAACCACTCTCTTCACTCTGTAATGATGACATGTAACCAATCTTTTCACTCTGTAATGATGACAGGTAACCACTCTCTTCACTTTGTAATGATGACATGTAACCACTCTCTTCACTCTGTAATGATGACATGTAACCACTCTCTTCACTCTGTAATGATATGTAACCACTCTCTTCACTCTGTAATAATGACATGTAACCACTCTCTTCACTCTGTAATGATGACATGTAACCACTCTCTTCACTCTGTAATGATATGTAACCACACTCTTCACTCTGTAATGATGATATGTAACCACTCTCTTCACTCTGTGATGATGATATGTAACCACTCTCTTCACTCTGTAATGATGACATGTAACCACTCTCTTCACTCTGTAATGATGACATGTAACCACTCTCTTCACTCTGTAATGATATGTAACCACTCTCTTCACTCTGTAATGATGATATGTAACCACTCTCTTCACTCTGTAATGATATGTAACCACTCTCTTCACTCTGTAATGATGACATGTAACCAGTCTCTTCACTCTGTAATGATGATATGTAACCACTCTCTTCACTCTGTAATGATGACATGTAACCACTCTCTTCACTCTGTAATGATGACATGTAACCACTCTCTTCACTCTGTAATGATGATATGTAACCACTCTCTTCACTCTGTAATGATGACATGTAACCACTCTCTTCACTCTGTAATGATGACATGTAACCACTCTCTTCACTCTGTAATGATGACATGAAACCACTCTCTTCACTCTGTAATGATGACATGTAACCAATCTTTTCACTCTGTAATGATGACAGGTAACCTCTCTCTTCACTCTGTAATGATGACATGTAACCACTCTCTTCACTCTGTAATGATGACATGTAACCACTCTCTTCACTCTGTAATGATATGTAACCACTCTCTTCACTCTGTAATAATGACATATAACCACTCTCTTCACTCTGTAATGATGACATGTAACCACTCTCTTCACTCTGTAATGATATGTAACCACACTCTTCACTCTGTAATGATGATATGTAACCACTCTCTTCACTCTTTGATGATGATATGTAACCACTCTCTTCACTCTGTAATGATGACATGTAACCAGTCTCTTCACTCTGTAATGATGACATGTAACCACTCTCTTCACTCTGTAATGATGATATGTAACCACTCTCTTCACTCTGTAATGATGATATGTAACCACTCTCTTCACACTGTAATGATGATATGTAACCACTCTCTTCACTCTGTAATGATGACATGTAACCACTCTCTTCACTCTGTAATGATAACATGTAACCACTCTCTTCACTCTGTAATGATGATATGTAACCACTCTCTTCACTCTGTAATGATGATATGTAACCACTCTCTTCACTCTGTAATGATGACATGTAACCACTCTCTTCACTCTCTAATGATGATATGTAACCACTCTCTTCACTCTGTAATGATGACATGTAACCACTCTCTTCACTCTGTAATGATATGTAACCACTCTCTTCCCTCTGTAATGATGATATGTAACCACTCTCTTCACTCTGTAATGATGATATGTAACCACTCTCTTCACTCTGTAATGATGATATGTAACCACTCTCTTCACTCTGTAATGATGACATGTAACCACTCTCTTCACTCTGTAATGATGACATGTAACCACTCTCTTCACTCTGTAATGATGACATGTAACCACTCTCTTCACTCTGTAATGATGATATGTAACCACTCTCTTCACTCTGTAATGATGACATGTAACCACTCTCTTCACTCTGTAATGATGACATGTAACCACTCTCTTCACTCTGTAATGATGACATGAAACCACTCTCTTCACTCTGTAATGATGACATGTAACCACTCTTTTCACTCTGTAATGATGACATGTAACCACTCTCTTCACTCTGTAATGATGATATGTAACCACTCTCTTCACTCTGTAATGATGACATGTAACCACTCTCTTCACTCTGTAATGATGATATGTAACCACTCTCTTCACTCTGTAATGATGATATGTAACCACTCTCTTCACTCTGTAATGATGACATGTAACCACTCTCTTCACTTTGTAATGATGACATGTAACCACTCTCTTCACTCTAATGATGACATGTAACCACTCTCTTCACTCTGTAATGATGATATGTAACCACTCTCTTCACTCTGTAATGATGACATGTAACCACTCTTTTCACTCTGTAATGATGACATGTAAGCACTCTCTTCACTCTGTAATGATGACATGTAACCACTCTCTTCACTCTGTAATGATGACATGAAACCACTCTCTTCACTCTGTAATTATGATATGTAACCAGTCTTTTCACTCTGTAATGATGACATGTAACCACTCTCTTCACTCTGTAATGATCATATGTAACCACTCTCTTCACTCTGTGATGATGACATGTAACCACTCTCTTCACTCTTTAATGATGACATGTAACCACTCTCTTCACTCTGTAATGATGATACATAACCACTCTCTTCACTCTGTAATGATGACATGTAACCACTCTCTTAACTCTGTAATGATGACATGTAACCAGTCTCTTCACTCTGTAACGATGACATGTAACCACTCTTTTCACTCTGTAATGATGATATGTAACTACTCTTATTGCTATCTAAACCTACTTATGATCCTTTGAGTGAAGTTTCCTTCAAGAACCTTAACTGTAAAACAGCTTTCCTTCTCACGCTAGCTTTATTGAAGGAAGAGAGTGAAGTTCATGCTTTATCACCAGAAATGGAAATTAGTTGTTTTTGGTTCAGTGGTAAGATGATTCAGTCTCTCTTCTTTGCCAGCCTGTTTTTTGCCAAGAACCCGCTGTCTTTAATATCTCCTGTTCTACTACCCAGGCACTGAAGATCAAGATAGACTCCTTGGCCCAGTAGGGCATGATGTTTTTATCTATCTAAATCAAGGGCCATAACCATCTTTTCTTTTCTCAAAGATACCTCTGATATTTTGGCAGCCACCATATTGAATTGGATAGAGAAGTTTGTCAATGTCTCGCTGAGAGAGATTTCAATTTCATGAAAATCGAGGCATCTTTTTTCATTCTTCTTTGGATGATGTCTTGAAAGCTGCCTTCTGGCTTTCTCTTTCTGCATCTTGTTTTTCTTTTGATCAGTGTTGCAGCAGAGTGGAGACAGGGGCATCTATGCTTTGGGCAATTTTTCAACTCTCAGAGAAATCTGGCAATAATAATTAGTATTAGCCAAGAAGTTTTCAAGCCATCCTCCACGATGCAGTATAGCATCCTACTGACACCTTTTTTTAGGGAATCATTCTTCCACTGAGCTTGCAAATTTAAAAGTGCAATAATGACTGGTAATAATAGCTATAACAGGTACTGCATTACTGTTAATAAACTTGCTTTGAGGAGGAGTGAAACTAATTTTAGTTTTGTGATAATTACTTTCCATTATTGCCCAGTGCCTCCCAGCCTTGATGTGTTTTCAATCTCCTTGATCTTAAGTCTAAGCAAGGAAAATGTTCCATTTGTCAGAAGTGGACTATGGTATCAGACTGGAATTATATTCCTTTTATTCTTGTGCCCCAGTTACTAATTGAAAGAAAATAATCTTCTTGAACTATGGACTAGCACCAGGAAAAGATGTAGCAGTGTATTAAGTGCAGGTAAATATTTAACAAAATAAAATTAGCTTTTCCCCCACTCTCATCTATATTTTAACATTAAATGCAAAGAAAAAGATAATTTTGTTTATTTTCATTCATTCAATCAATTGGGCATAAAACCTTATTGAAACTAATCACAATGGTATGAAATACTTTCCTAGAAACATATGCAATTTTCATATTTGCACATTTTATTTTTTTTCAAATTCTTTTTTTTTTTATTCTCTTTATTAAACTTGGTTCATTTGAATGCATGCTTGGATTTTATTAGTGTCAAAGGTGAAAACCAACCTTTACATTTGCATCATTAGGTTAAATTGCTATATTCTCATTTCTAGAAGAGAGGTTTTCAAATAGCTATAGGTAGTGCAATCCAGGCATACATTTTTATAAGATCGTATACACGGCTTGAAAATTTCACTCATCCACTAGAATTTAAAGGGGGTTGGGTGTGGGGTGGCTGAAGAATGGCAAATTCAAGATGCTGTTGGATGAGTGGCATTTTCAGCAGATTCTAAAGGATGAGTAAAATTGATGAGCTTCAATGAAATTTCCTAAAGTCACTTGATCTGCAAGACAGTTGACAAAATGTTTTAGGTCCTTGTGTATACTTTATGGCAACTATGTTGCTAACATGCTATGAAATCAAACATACACACACACACACACACACACACACACACACACACACACACACACACACACACACACACACACTTTCTTAGAAAAAAATTGCTAATTATTTGCCAATCTTTTGTCTACATATATGATATGCACACACACACAGACACACACACACATTGCTAATTATTTGCCATTCTTTTGTCTACCTATATGATATGCACACACACACACACACACACACACACACACACACACACACACACACACACACACATACATTGCTAATTATCTGCCATTCTTTTTTATACTAATATTCTTCTAAGGTACATTCATCCCAAATATTTTAAACTTTTTATTAGTACATTTACAGTAACAGTGGCTATTAATAATTTTAACAGTAATTTAGACAACCAAATAAGCACATCATTTCTAATAATATAGAATTTATTGACAGCTGAAGTAGTTTGATTTTGCCATTTCAGGGAAATCATAACGGATGTCATGGATCCAAAATATCTGGAACATGATGCATAGTAAGTCTTCAATGTTATGTTTGTAAGGAATTATATTAGGTATCATGGTACCAATTGCTTTTCCATAGACCGCAATCCTAATGTTTTGTGAAATAAATATACTTTCTATCCTGCCTCAGCATGCATGTCACCCACTGTCACAGAGAACAATGTTAGATTGTCAATTTGACAAGGAAAGAACCAGATACTCCATTGCATTATAGAGAGATAACTCTGCTGGAACTAGACAGGGGTAAGAGTTATTTATACCAGACACATTTTCCAGTCACGTGTACCACATTTTAAAAAATCATAAAAAATACAGAATGTAATGTAGTTATGAAGTGACATAATCTCACATGTTGCCAAGAGGCTCAAATTTTTTTTAAGCCTTACAGAAAGTATAACTCTTACATAATGCATGAATCACAGCTAGTTTTGTGTTTTTTTTTCTGAATGCAATGTTCCCTACACCTTAAGCTCTTCCCACCTGGGTTGTACAATTGGTACCGTTATACCATTACTGGTATAAACATATTGCTTCTTATATTTTAATTTCACCAATTGTTGTATTAAAATATATATATGCTGTATATTTGATTTTATTCAGATTGTAAAACTAGACACAAAAAACTTTCTCCTTCAGATTCTTACATTCCCCAATTTCATTAACATTATGATGGCCATAGTACACAATTAATTTTACTATATGTTCTCTACATTTGTTCTTCAGTACTGAACTTTCCACTGTGTGACAATCAATACAAATCATATGTTAATCTAAAATACCTTCAAAGATGACTTTACGGTTTAATTCTTGTCAAGGGTTGACCTGCATTTTTTTGAGAGGCTGAATTGTAAACAAAACACCAGGCAACGGAACACAGATTTCACTTCCGGATCATCACCATGACCTTATTACTCAATGTGCACTGTCGCCGAAATACACACAGACAACCACACCATAAGCTCACATTTTAAAGAATAATCAATTGCCTTTAAATCCTTACCAAGAATGCCAAAATCTAACTCTAGTATCACCACCAAATTTAGACCGGAAAAAGTGATCTAAAAATAGACTGGGACTACATTCGTGGGTACTGAACCGGATTTTATTAATTGTGTACTGATTCCTGAAAGGGTCAATGTTTTTGTCAAACTTTTATATTTGCATTTTATTTTGCATGCCACTACTGTTTCAACTTCATACATAAAGTCTTTTGAAATTTCCTTGCAAGCAAGACATTTGACAGCTGTCAGAAAGTGTGTAGTGCTGGTGTTCTATAGGGTGCAATTTGAGGTCCAATTGTTCTTAAGAAACCAAAACTAAATTTGCTATATCTTCCTTAATTATAGGAATTTTTCAATGCAGTAAAAACCTAATTGTAATACTTGATAAGGCCTGTCTGAAAATAGTCTTGAAATTAAAAAATTTTGATATATTAAATTTTAATGAAAATTTTAAAAAATATATAAATTTTAAAAACTTTTTATTTTACAAAAAATAAATTTTCATACAAGTTATGACATTCAGTTTGACAAATTTAAGGCAGCAATGTTGATTAATGAATGGTCTTTAAAACAAATGGTAGTTTAGGTCTGTACAACTGATAATATTAATCCCAGGGGTACTGAAGCATGATAGCTCACAGTGATTTTGACAGCAAATTGCAATATGCCTATCCAGATGCATATAGGTGTACATACTAAAGAAACAATGACAGGTACTATGTTCCACATTTATTGTTTCAGGTACTTGGACAGTTGTTTGTATAACTAATATCCCTCTCAAATTTAAAGTTTTGATGGGACCACTACCATGTTTTATAGCAAATATGCATTCCATTTTAATGCCGATAACTACAAAAGTCAACAATGCAATATGAAAATACAGTTTCACCTTACTGAAAAAAGATGTGAATCTCTCTCATGAAGATCTAAGCCATGTCTTTGAGATGCTGTATATCAGTGTACTGATATGAACTCATCTTGGTCACTTATAGCAGCATACTGCACATGTCCTTATGAGACCTTGCTATCACCATTGGACTACTGGAGAGCTTCCAAATTGATCCAACTCTAATACTTTGTTCCAAATACCAGACTAGACCTGAAAATATATAACATGTTTCACTTAATTCTAAAAAAAGGAAGATGTAGGCAAATGAAGTTAAAATGTGTTAGATATGGTGATTTCAAAATAACATTCAGGTTGCAAATATGGTTAAAAAAGGTAAACTTGATAGAGTGACACTCAAAGATGTGAAGCAATGGGCATGTATTAAAGTGACAAATGCATCCTAAAAATAGATGAAGTTTCTACAAGCATATTTAGCCATTTACAGGTTAAATAACTAATCAGGTAGAGTATGTATCATAAAGTTTAAGGCAATGTTGGAGCGGTGAGGTTTGATCATTGGTGCAAACATTGATACATACCAGTATAGTGGAAAGTCAAATGACAATGTACCAAATTAAAATTTATTACTATATGCAATCCTATTCATGAAGGAAAACAATTTTAGATATTGTGAGTGAATATAGCAAAATGTAGCCACACAGATCAACTATAGGTACCAATAGATCCTATATCATCAACTAAATGTGAAATTTTCATCCCGAAAACTTGTAAACAAGGATGGATATTTGCATGTGTGGGACATATGCAATCTACTTGTTAAAATCACATGTGCAAACATGATTCAAATAATCTGTTTGAACATTTTTAGTCTATTTTTAAGAGTCTTGGCTACCAAGTTATTAAGTTCAATGATTCAATGGAATCAAATATCAGCTGATGCTGCAATACCGCCCTCTGTCAAAGTACTAAATTGAAATGTGTTACCATACAGAGGCATATTCATGATGAAAATAACATCTTGGGATATTTTAAGTGCACACAGTCAAAACTGAGCCTTACAGATTCACTATAGGTACCATGTCAACCTAACAATGTCAACTTTTGATTCCAAACATTACAAAATATATGCATATTTGTTCATGTCAGCTATGTAACCATGTTAGGATCAGTTGTAGAAAGTTAAATTCAAATAATCTGTTTGAATATTACTTATGTAATCTTTAAAGTGTCAGATAACAAATATTATTAGTCATTAATAATGCATAAAGCAAAATGGATCATGAGAATTCCCATAATATCATCTGGGCTACAATGTCGCACTACATCAAACAACATCTTAAAGAAACTAAACAATAAAATGGAATGCATTCTGTGTTCAATTCACATCATTTTGCTGTTTTCTTACATGCAATGGTAAATATACCTGGGTAAAGTATATTTTACCCCTCTGACCTGTATTTCATTGTCTGACAGCTTAATATGATTTTGTAGAGAACTTGAACAGGTTCTAGTATAAAGTCTTCATCTCTGTCCTCTCACTAAATACCCTATAACTATGGTTATAAACAATTACTGATAGCTATACAAGCAGATATGTGTTACTCAGGAAGTCACCCCATCATAAACACATAAATTAACTGTTTGAACCCCAAATAAATAGTTTCAATGACCTAAAGGTACAAAGCAAAGTAGAATTTTGTCTTCATGTATTTTAAATGAGGGTCTCATTTTGACTAATAAAGATATTTTCTTAGATCAAATTTGACAAATATCTATCATTTGAGCTTGTATATGGTGTAGGAGTATATATATGCTGATATCATTTAATATCATTCCCAAAAATATTATATATGTGTATACTTGGTGGAAATTTTTTTATTTTTTAATTGTTTTTTTAAATTTCATTTAAATTTTTAAAATTAAAATTATTTTTTTACTTCTAATTTCATTTTTATATTTTTAAAGTCATTATACATAACATATTAAAATTTCATGTATATGTCATTAATAATAAAAAATTTATATCAGTTTTAAGTTTTTACTGACAGGCCATAGTACACAATTAATTTTACTATATGTTCTCTACATTTGTTCTTCAGTACTGAACTTTCCACTGTGTGACAATCAATACAAATCATATGTTAATCTAAAATACCTTCAAAGATGACTTTACGGTTTAATTCTTGTCAAGGGTTGACCTGCATTTTTTTGAGAGGCTGAATTGTAAACAAAACACCAGGCAACGGAACACAGATTTCACTTCCGGATCATCACCATGACCTTATTACTCAATGTGCACTGTCGCCGAAATACACACAGACAACCACACCATAAGCTCACATTTTAAAGAATAATCAATTGCCTTTAAATCCTTACCAAGAATGCCATAATCTAACTCTAGTATCACCACCAAATTTAGACCGGAAAAAGTGATCTAAAAATAGACTGGGACTACATTCGTGGGTACTGAACCGGATTTTATTAATTGTGTACTGATTCCTGATAGTATACTAAAGATGAGAAATCATCTTTTTTTCTGAATCTAAATGTAGACAAAGGGCAATAACTCTTGCCCATTATCTCCCCTTGCCACCAACAGGTGTCACTAGTTTTCTTAGCTTCACTGCTGTGCTGATGAGGTACATTTTACCTCAGACAATCAAAGCCATCTTATTGTGGACAATGCAGCATTAATTTTGGATTTATTGTTGGACAATCACTCCCCTACAGATTCCTCTACAGATTGTATACATTATTTTTATATTGTTCTCCAAATTTGAGTGACTTTTGTCACCTCTATGGACTTTATTTATTTAATTTCATGTGTCAGCATGCTATCATTGAACTCATTTTGTTATTTACAAGTTAATGCAACACTACTTTTATTTACACTGGTATTAGGGCTAAAGTATAAAGTAAATGCATAAAATGCAAAGAGCTCAAAGCAAAGGAAGACAACTCTTGTATTATTTGTATTAAGTGTACCTTATCTATGCCATGCATTGTATGTAATACATGGTCAGAGGAAGACAGGACTACAGTAGTCCAGAAGGCAGCAAAAGGGAAGGAAGGATGGGATAAGTAAAGGAAAGATAATGTTGATGGCTCAGTATACATCGAAAGTAAATCACCATTGCAAATCTTGTGGTGGATGCTGACCACCCCCTTCCACTGTCTTGGTACCAGATATAATCCAGAAGTAATAGGGTCAGAAAAGCAAGATGATTCTGATAATGGTTCTAAAAGTCCTGTATTTCTGATTTAGGCCAATCTAAATCTTCTCAAGCAACCACAGTCTCAGGTGTTAATCCATTCCTTCTCAAGCAACCAGTATCAGGTGTTAATCCATCCCTTCTCAAGCAACCACAGTCTCATGTGTTAATCCATCCCTTCTCAAGCAACCACAGTCTCATGTGTTAATCCATCTCTTCTCAAGCAACCACAGTCTCATGTGTTAATCCATCCCTTCTCAAGCAACCACAGTCTCTTGTTAATCCATCCCTTCTCAAGCAACTACAGTCTCGTGTTAATCCATCCCTTCTCAAGCAACCACAGTCTCTTGTGTTAATCCATCCCTTCTCAAGCAACCATAGTCTCATGTGTTAATCCATCCCATCTCAAGCAACCACTGTCTCATGTGTTAATCCATCCCTTCTCAAGCAACCACAGTCTCATGTATTAATCCATCCCATCTCAAGCAACCAGTATCAGGTGTTAATCCATCCCTTCTCAAGCAACCACAGTCTCAGGTGTTAATCCATTCCTTCTCAAGCAGCCACAGTCTCATGTGTTAATCCATTCCTTCTCAAACAACCACAGTCTCATGTGTTAATTCATCCCTTCTCAAGCAAGCACAGTCTCATGTGTTAATCCATTTCTTCTCAAGCAACCACAGTCTCATGTGTTAATCCATCCCTTCTCAAGCAACAACAGTCTCATGTGTTAATCCATCCCTTCTCAAGCAACCACAGTTTCATGTGTTAATCCATCCCTTCTCAAGCAACTACAGTCTCATGTGTTAATCCATCCCTTCTCAAGCAACCAGTCTCAGGTGTTAATCCATCCCTTCTCAAGCAACTAGTCTCAGGTGTTAATCCATCCCTTCTCAAGCAACTACAGTCTCATGTGTTAATCCATCCCTTCTCAAGCAACCAGTCGCATGTGTTAATCCATCCCTTCTAAAGCAACCACAGTCTCATGTGTTGATCCATCCCTTCTCAAGCAACCAGTCTCATGTGTTAATCCATCCCTTCTCAAGCAACTACAGTCTCATGTGTTAATCCATCCCTTCTCAAGCAACCAGTCTCAGGTGTTAATCCATCCCTTCTCAAGCAACTACAGTCTCATGTGTTAATCCATCCCTTCTCAAGCAACCAGTCTGAGGTGTTAATCCATCCCTTCTCAAGCAACCACAGTCTCGTGTTAATCCATCCCTTCTCAAGCAACCAGTCTCATGTGTTAATCCATCCCTTCTCAAGCAACCAGTCTCAGATGTTAATCCATCCGTTCTCAAGCAACCAGTCTCATATGTTAATCCATCCGTTCTCAAGCAATCAGTCTCTTGTGTTAATCCATCCCTTCTCAAGCAACCAATCTCAGGTGTTAATCCATCCCTTCTCAAGCAACCAGTCTCAGGTGTTAATCCATCCCTTCTCAAGCAACCAGTCTCAGGTGTTAATCCATCCCTTCTCAAGCAACCAGTCTCAGGTGTTAATCCATCCCAGCCCAGACCCTCATCTTCTTCATGCTTGGCCATTGTCTGGACAGCCTTGCATAGAAAAACAATTTAAATCTTTGATTGCCTAGAGGATGTCAATAGCATGAAGGCCTTCTACTCTGAAGACTTACAAGGGACTGGTCTCATATCAGTTACATTGTTTCTCTGAGTGCCACAGTCCCTCAACCAGCCAACTTTTTTCCCTGACTCATTGAGAAGAAACATTTGGCCCCAATTGCTATCAAAGATTACTGCTCCATGTCCTGGGTGTCAACACAGCTCAGTTCTAGTCTTTAGCCCACACTTTGTAAGTTTACTTTTATACAAAACATGTTTCTTAGCCCAAGCATCAGCATGCAAGGTGAGTGAGCTACATGCCCTTTCTGTTGATCCAAACTATCTTCAGTATAGGTCAGATGACACCACCAGGCTTTGTAGCCAAAAATAGTTTACCATCTGTCAGTAATCATTTGCTTATTATCTTCCATAGCTAATCTGTCAGTAATCATTTGCTTATTATCTTCCATAGCTAATCTGTCAGTAATCATTTGCTTATCCATAGCTAGGCTGAGAACAGTATTCATGAACTCAAGCACTACTTGAAATGCACAACAGAAGAAGTCATGACACATGCAGACACCTTTCTTCTGGTGAAAACTGGGAAGCAGAATATCACCAGCAAGTCCATGCTTTGTTGCTGAAATGGTTTATATCACAAAATCAGAGTTGCCACTTGAAGATTACCACTTATGAGATTAGCAGGTCTAGCATTGAAACATAACATTTTGATCCAGGATATGGAAAAAGCTGTTGGATGGCATGCAGAGTCAACCTTCACGAGATTTTGTATCAAAGATTTAACTTTGCATAGGCAAACTTTGATTTTGGTAGGTCCAGTAGCAACAATCCAGATGACCACCAGGTCCGGTTAAAACAATCAAGACAGCCTATCAGTTATGCCTGATTTACCAGTGAAATTTTATAAGAAGAATTCAATAATTATCTTCTTAACCATATGTAGGGAACATAGATCAAGTGACCCTCAGGCTATGTTGCTTATGTAGCTAGGGAAATAGGTTATTGTTCACATGGGGAATCCAGCCATCATTCCCTAGAAGAATACCAGAGGTAGAGGTCAGATGTTAGCATTCCCTCTTCCTATTACTTATTCCCCTAATGTAATGCAACTAGGGAAGATATTTGAAGAAAAAAGTAGATTTTTAAGTAAAATTAAGTTTCTCAGAGAATACTTGAATGCAATCAAATTACTTAAAAATAACACCAACAATCCTGCCATGCAAGCATCCTTGTTAATATATTGTACAATTAGAAAATTTATGACACCTGGTGGTGGCAAGGGAAAGGGTAATGGACAAGAGTTATTGTCCTTCATCTATTGAGATATATTTTTGTCATTTTGAAGGCTGAATTTGCTTTGTAGGAGGCAAATATTCTAACATTGCTTAATTACTTAAAAATTTAATTTCTTTTGTGCTCAAGGTCAAGACCAAACCAACTGTCTTGTGATAACACAAAGCGAAACAATTTCATTTTGATTAAAGTATTGTACCTCATTGTAATGCATTTCCTTTTATATGGTGGATCATGGATTCCATAATGTGCAAACTTAATAGTTATACAGTAGAACCGCTCCAGTGGCTTAGTGGTTAGAGAGCATTCGCCTCAGATGCGGGAGGTCATGGGTTTGATCCTCGGTCAAGTCATATCAAAAACTTTTAAAAATGGTACAAACAGCTGCCTCGTTTGACTCTCAGCATTAAGAGGTTAGTGGTAGGACTGGTTGGCCTGGTGTTAGGATAATGTGACTAGGTGGGACATGCTGCATATCTGTGGCATGATGCCCCAGTGCTAGACATCACTATAAACTGTTACACTGCTGACATTGTGGCAATATGACTGAAAAATTATTAAAGCTACGTTAAAAATCATAATCACATATTCAATAATACCTATCTTGATAGACAGCCTAACCTCTTCTGTCTCTCAAAATAGATTATAATACTACATAATGAATAAGTTTGTGTGTGTAGAACCCTGTTGCTTGAGACAGGTGATCTCTCAAGACAAGTGATCTCTCAAGACAGGTTTTACTGTATTATGAAAAATGTAGTGCAGTGTAAGGTGACCTCAGTTATAACATTGGATACTTTTACAAATCTTGAATAGTTCAAGGGTGCATGGTAATTAACTTAGAATGGATGGAAGTTCAGAATTGCTAGCAGTATAGTACATATCTGAAATTACCAATTACCTTGGAATCCTGCTGGATTTCTTGATTACACAGTCAATCTCAACATACTACAGGAAAGGTGGTAGTAAATGTTGGAATCCTTTCATTGCTTTGAATTGCACTTGTAACACATTATTGGTTACCAAACAAATGGGAGCAAAGTGTCTTTCCCAATGATACACAAGGGCAGATGACCTGGACTGACCAGGGCAGATCTACAACCCATTGGTTCCAAATTTGATGTTTGACCAATTGATCTACCCATGACTTCCCAAAGGTTAGGTGTTGAGGGACAAAATATTACAAAAAGGCACTGAAGACTATAGTTGACCCCTTCAAATAGTTCTCATTATTAAGTCAAACTTTATCATACAGAAACAATTATCAATTCTATACTAGAATAATAAATAGGAAGATAAAGAAAATTATCTACAGTAGGTTTGGTTTTGTGGGTCCAAAATATTGCTCTAAGATTAGTTATTTCCTAATTATTTAATTTTGGAAGAGTTTTGGTTGAAAATTTTTAATACACTCAAGTTTACATTATGGCAAATCAGTTTGTGGTATTAACATTATAAGAATAGAGTATTTGGTCCTACCTTGGTGTGCACAGATTTATCCCAACTCTGAAAGGACATTGGCTTAATGCCTAGTATACAACTGAATGCCTAGTATGCAACTGAATGCAAAGTATGCTACTTGATGCCTAGTATGCAACTGAATGCCTAGTATGCAACTGAATGCCTGGTATGCAACTGAATGCAAAGTATGCTACTTGATGCCTAGTATGCAACTGGATGCCTAGTATGCAACTGAATGCCTGGTATGCAAATGAATGTCTAGTATGCAACTGAATGCCTAGTATGCAACTGGATGCCTAGGATGCAACTGGATGCCTAGTATGCAACTGAATGCCTGGTATGCAACTGGATGCAAAGTATGCTACTTGATGCCTAGTATACAACTGAATGCCTAGTATGCAACTGAATGCCTAGTATGCAACTGGATGCCTAGTATGCAACTGGATGCAAAGTATGCTACTTGATGCCTAGTATGCAACTGAATGCCTAGTATGCAACTGGATGCCTAGAATGCAACTGGATGCCTAGTATGCAACTGAATGCCTGGTATGCATCTGAATGCAAGGTATGCTACTTGATGCCTAGTATGCAACTGGATGCCTAGTATGCAACTGAATGCCTAGTATGCAACTGAATGCCTAGTATGCAACTGGATGCCTAGTATGCAACTGAATGCCTAGTATGCAACTATATGTCTAGTATGCAACTGAATGCCTAGCATGCAAATAAATGCCTAGTATACAACTGGATCCCTAGTATGCAACTGAATGCCTAGTATGCACCTGAATGCCTAGTATGCAACTGGATGCCTAGTATGCAACTGGATGCCTAGCATGCAAATAAATGCCTAGTATACAACTGGATGCCTAGTATGCAACTGGATGCCTAGTATGCAAATGAATGCATAGTATGCAACTGGATGCCTAGTATGCAACTGAATGCCTAGTATCAGCTGAATGCATAGTATGCAAATAAATGCCTAGTATGCAAATGAATGCCTAGTATGCAACTGGATGCCTAGTATGCAAATGAATGCCTAGTATGCAACTGGATGCCTAGTATGCAAATGAATGCCTAGTATGCAACTGGATGCCTAGTATGCAACTGAATGCCTAGTATACAACTGGATGCCTAGTATGCAACTGGATGCCTAGTATGCAACTGAATGCCTAGTATGCAACTGAATGCCTAGTATCAACTGAATGCCTAGTATGCAAATAAATGCCTAGTATGCAAATGAATGCTTAGTATGCAAATGAATGCCTAGTATGCAACTGGATGCCTAGTATGCAACTCGATGCCTAGTATGCAACTGGATGCCTTGTATACAACTGGATGCCTAGTATGCAACTGAATGCCTAGTATGCAACTAGATGCCTGGTATGCAACTGGATGCCTAGTATGCAACTGAATGCCTAGTTTGGAACTGAATGCCTAGTATGCAAGTGAATGCCTAGTATACAACTGAATGCCTAGTATACAACTGGATGCCTGGTATGCAACTGGATGCCTGGTATGCAGCTGGATGCCTAGTATGCAACTGAATGCATAGTATGCACCTGGATGCCTGGTATGCAACTGAATGCCTAGTATGCAAATGAATGTCTAGTATGCAACTGAATGCCTAGTATACAACTGGATGCCTTGTATGCAACTGAATGCCTAGTATGCAACTGGATGCCTAGTATACAACTGGATGCCTAGAATGTAACTGGATGCCTAGTATGCAACTGAATGCCTAGTATGCAACTGAATGCCTAGTATACAACTGGATGCCTAGTATGCAACTGAATGCCTAGTATACAACTGAATGCCTAGAATGTAACTGGTTGCCTAGTATACAACTGAATGCCTAGTATGCAACTGGATGCCTAGTATGCAACTGAATGCCTAGTAAGAAACGGAATGCAAAGTATGCAACTAAATGCAAAGTATGCAACTGAATGCCTAGTATGCAAATGAATGCCTAGTATGAAACTGAATGCAATGTATGCAACTAATGCAAAGTATGCAACTGAATGCCTAGTATGTAACTGAATGCCTAGTATGCAACTGGATGCCTAGTATACAACTGGATGCCTAGTATGCAACTGGATGCCTAGTATGCAACTGAATGCCTAGTATGCAACTGGATGCCCAGTATGCAACTGGATGCCTGGTATGCAATTGGATGGAAGATATGCTACTTGATACCTGGTATGCAACTGAATGCAAAGTATGCTACTTGATGCCTAGTATGCAGTTGTATGGTTTGTATGCAATAAATGTGCATTTCAGTGGTTTGTTATTGGAACAGACTGATATGCATGGATAATTGCAGGCAAGTCTTTATTTGGGACTAAAGTTTAATTGTTGTTCAGCTAAGATTGGAGTCACTCTTATGAGGATTGATGATTATAAGCAAACTTGAATAGAGAAGATAGAAAGTATTCAAAATTTGTGAAAAGAAATATTTTGCACTTAAAATTATTTCCTTTATTCTGTGGATTTTGGAGTATTGGTTTGCCTCTGAGAAAAAAACTGGTAGATTTGTTACTGAAAAGTAAAGCTGAGTTCTGACTCTTTTGAGTGGATATGGTTTATTTGTGTTATAGGTTTAACACTATTTTTAGCACAGTAGCCAGTATAGTTGGTGGGGGAAGAAGGTAAGAAAACCCTGTAAAGAACCATTGACCACAGGAAGCTACTGCCAGTCTTTATTACTTAACCACAAGGTCTAAGATTCAAACCCATGTGTATAGAGGTGAGAGTCAGTGATTTGTGAATGTGAGTGCCATAGACTGCTTCGTCATCTGGGGGCATGGTTGGGTACGGAGGAGGGAATAAAATTTGCAGTAAAATGCATGTTGATTTGTAATTGAGAGTCATTGAAGATGCTCTTTTTATGTTGTGTACTTTCAGCACAACTGAATTGTTGTAGATTGATAAAATTTTAATTTGTGATAATGTTTATTTATTCTGCTATCTAATTTAAATTTTGCTTTTTTGTTGCTGTGCTATGCATATTGGTACATGTTAACTATAATGTCAAAAAATTAAGTCAAAAGATTGTTGACCAGTTAACATAATACAGAATTTAAGTTCTTGGATTTGGAGGAGTATCTGCATCTGTGTGCATGTGTTGTGCATGCTAGTGATCAACTTAAATATGGAGGTAACCTACTTACAAGGTGAGGCAAAGATCCTGATCTACCATAGCATGTTGCATATGTAGATTGAGGTATATGTAGTTTGGTCTACTGATTATTTATATTAACCTGCAAAGAACCAGATCTTTGGTGCATTATGTAATGCAGACTTGGGTCTATACTGTTTGCTATTGGATTTTCCATTTAAATTAATATATATAGTATCACCCACATATATTCTTACTGTGTTTATTTTTTTTAGTGCCATGTTTTCTCAGATCATGCAGACCATGGAACCCTGGTATGTTTCTAAAGAAGTAGATCCTCCCAAGGTCAGTAGAGATCAGCATATTTGAAACTATTCTATATATTGAATAGATATACATTGAGAAGAATTAATTATTTGAGAAGTATTTCTTAATTGTTTATTTAAGTCTTTAGTGGGAGAATATTGATGGTCTTTGTCAATCTGTTCATAATCCTGTCCTTCTAAATCACAAGGTCGAGATGCACCCAACTTTGTACACACGTTGCCCATGTGGGACAAGGGTATGAAATAACTACAAATTGAAATTACAGTGATATTTTTAGGTAATATTTTTTTTGGTTTCACAAAATTGGCATATTAAATACAGTCATTGCAAGAAGAAGTATATAAAGATTTTGGGTTACAACTTCTAGATCATGGTCAGTGATGGCATTTTGGAAGAAGGATAAGTTGCAAAAGGCATGGGAATTTATCACATTATTGTATTACCTTTTGCTTTTTGTACTCTGTCTCTTCTTTATTTGTCTGTCAACAATGCCTGTATATGAGTTAGCAGAAAATGGTAAAACATTTGGTCCAGGTTTGTGAGATGACATCCTTGCATCAAGATCAATAAATTTTGTACCAACTATGTCATGCTGAATACAAACTGATTTGTGATACACACATTCTGATACAAGATTTTTTATGATACACATTTAATATTATTCAAGCATGTTTGCCTTTAAATTGTTTTGTTTTCCCTTGTTTTGGCATCCAAAACCCTCCCAACCAATGTGAGCATCCTAGTTGTTAAAAACAGATGCCACATAGAAGCTGTCAAGGGGAGGTAATGGGTTAGAGTTACTGCCCTTGGTTTATTTATATATATATATATATATATATATATATATATATATATATATATATATATATATATATATATATATATATATATATATATATATATAGTATAGTGACATAAAAGATGAAATTGACATCTTGTGAGGAAGGCTGGATTTGGGAGGTAGTAGAGTATGTTTTCCTAATGATAATATGATTGGGTAAGCATTATCAGAAAAATGTAATCTACTTGACAGTTTGCTTTCTTTAAGGATGTCCTTTATAATTTCTGTTTCACAGTCTAAAGATTCACAACCATTTGCCAGGCCCCAGGATCTGAATCCCTCAAATGTGATTGTCTCAAAACTGACCAGGATTCAAGACTATTTGCTGAAGAAGACTGACATCGAACTTCACCAACACCTTGAGAGGTTGGACATTGCGCCTCAGATATATGGAATGTAAGTAGATTTGAATGTATGATTACTTTTTATCAAAATTGTCTCCCAGAACTAGTGCCACCAATGTACCAGGTCAATTTGTTACTAAGAGAATTATTCATTTCATCCAAGACCTAGGTAAATAAGTAAGGTCATTGTAAGAGTGGATGAAAATTGCTGATATTTTGGCTTGTAAAAAGACTGAGAACCTTAAATTGCAGAGAGCTGATTGGATCAAGTGCTGGACCATAGCATTTATTTCTGGGTATAGAACGCACCATATATACTTGTGTACAGGTTGAATCCAATTACAAACCCTGATTTATCATCACATAATGCAACAACATATAACAGACTATGTTTGTTCTACTAATTACACATAAGAATCTGTATTTACCAATATTTTCTATTGCATTATGTTATTGCAGGTCTGTGTCTATTTGTTGTGCAGATAAATCCAACTTGTGTGTAAATATATGGTACTTCTCACTGACACTATAACATCTGTATATCAAGCACAACATACTACTGGGTTGCTTTGTTGGTATGCTTGTAACAACCTTTACATTATGTAGTCTTACATATTCAGGGCATGGTCTAAAGTGCTGGCTTTTACAGATCATTGATATCTCTCCTCTATCTACCTGGGTTCAAGTCTTTGCTTAGCCAGTGTGGGTATACAAGAAAGCTTGCCTGTAGCTTCTCATGGGTCAGTGGTTCTTCCTGAGTTCTTCCACCATGTATAGCCCATCATGTGCTGATAAATAGTGCTAAACCCACAAAGCCAAAAACATCTTACACAATCAGCATTGCTATCAACCATCAATACATCATGCAATATATCTACACTATATTCAGGTAGATTTTGAAGGTTTTGTTTCCAACTTTTTAGCTAGTGAAGAGGCATACTTAGCAAAAAAGGGTTTCATGTTTGTACATAGTCTTTGATTGTGTATAAATAAGCCATGTGTTTTGTACAAAATGTTGTCATAAAGCAGTTATTTTCTCTCCGTTAGATTGTAAATTGGTGGCAACTAGAATCCCTTCCCCCCCCATAAAACCCCCAAGTACTAAGTATGATAACATGCAAGTAACAGTACACTTTGAATGATTCATAACATACTTAAAACACTTTTAATACAATAAGTATTACAGACCGTTAATTGTTTTTTTTTTTGCAGTCGCTGGATTAGACTTTTGTTTGGCCGAGAACTTCCAATGCAAGACCTACTGGTTCTATGGGATGCCATTTTTGCAGATGGAATTGGGTTTGATCTAGTTGACTACATCTTTGTTGCGATGTTGCTGTACATCAGAGAACTATGTATGCTATTTTTATCTTCTGTCTAAAGAATGCAGGAAATGGCAAGACATATTAGTCAAAATTTTCATCCATCTGGTGTAAACTGCTGCTCATAGACTAGAAGGGCTAATGGGATGGTCTGTTGTCTTAAGTTTCACACACACACAATCATCCCATGGTCTAGTTTGTCTTAATGAAAATGATACTTCTTGCACATCCAATATGGCTGTTCAAGTGGCCATCTTGAAAAACTTATTACTATTCCTCTGGAATGGATGGTCATGTTAACATGAGGTTTCCTTCAAAAGACTTCCTATTCTGTCTAGTTATTTCTAAATGGAATGGAGCTGATCTAATGTCCATTACAGTTATCATAAAGCCTTCCACATTCTGTCTAGATATTCCTCAATGGAATGGAGCTGATCTAATGTCCATTACAGTTATCATAAAGCCTTCCACATTCTGTCTAGATATTCCTTAATGGAATGGAGCTGATCTAATGTCCATTACAGTTATCATAAAGCCTTCCACATTCTGTCTAGATAATCCTTAATGGAATGGAGCTGATGTCCATCACAGTTATCATAAAGCCTTCCACATTCTGTCTAGATATTCCTTAATGGAATGGAGCTGATCTAATGTCCATTACAGTTATCATAAAGCCTTCCACATTCTGTCTAGATATTCGTTAATGGAATGGAGCTGATTTAATGTCCATTACAGTTATCATAAAGCCTTCCACATTCTGTCTAGATATTCCTTAATGGAATGGAGCTGATGTCCATTACAGTTATCATAGTGCCAATCCTGAAAATATTGCTATTGATACTACTCCTGAACAAATTGTTATATTAGCATAGGGTTTCACTAAAAGACTTACCATGATGTCTACTTGGTCCAAATAAAAATGGTCCGAATTTGACATCCAGTATATAACAATATTAAAAATCTTGTTATCACAACTTTTTACTGAAAGATTTCTAATGATGTCTAGTTGGTCCTATCTGATGCTCCATATGTCTGACATAGAGTATCACTGCCACAGCAGCTTTCTTATCACTAATCTTAAATGGATGGCTGTTTCAACACGGGATTTTCGCCAGAAGACTAGTAATGATGTCTACATTGTCTTAAATTAAAATTGTGCATAACTGACATCCAATATGTGTACCACAACAACTTGTGTGAAAATATTGTCCATTGTGAAGAATATCAGAGATGAGTTTAACACTTGACATTTAAAAGAAAAATTTTCTAATCTTGTACTTCTGGAATCAGAGTCTGTGAGAGAGTCTTGTTAAAGGCGATATTTACTGTTTACATCAATATATCATCAGACTGTACCTTCAAATATATTGGTGTGGCCTTTCACTTAAGGTCCATGAGGTCAAAGGTCAGGGTCATATGGAGTATTTTTTCAGAGGTCATTGGTCATTGGTTAAAATTTTTGGATCTAGTAATGCTCTGTTATAAAGCTTTTCATTATAATGCAATTCTAGCATTAAAGTTTAATTGACGATCTTCCAATATGTCAGCATACATAAATGGGCACCACCTACCTTCCAAACATGGAAAGACTAAGTTCACATAAGTATTGATATGTATCATTTTGCAGGCTGTGTGTCATGAATCATATCTATACAAGGCACAGGTGTATTGTTTCACTCCTATTTTATACTTTTCTTATTCTGCAAAACACTATTTTGACATTAGTCATTCCAGAGAAATGTATCCTTCAATGTAGCAGAAAAAATCAATTTAAGTTCAGAAAACTTAAACCAATTATTCAGAAAGTTTCAACAGCAGTACCGTTCCGTCTCTAACCAACTGACTACTTAATTGATGGTTCGGTATGGGATTTGTTTTCCAACCATTTGTAATTTTTTTTTTTATCTTGATAAATTTTTCTAATATCATGGATGGAGTTGTTTTTTCTGTCCTAAAAGTAATTTTTTTCAAGTTATTAGGTAACTTGTAAAATATTTTGAAACAAATCTATGGGTCCCCAGCCTCCAACAACCCTTTATCCCAAATTCAGTCAACAGTAATGACATTTGTATCACCTTCCAATGAACTATCAGGCACAGCAAAGTCAGAAAACTGCAAGTTAATACTGTATTCCACAGTCCAGTTTATTTTAAGAACACAAACTTTGTGGTTGTGGATATATGCATATGTAAGTTGTAATATGACATATGATTGGTTGACCAAATATTTTATGTTAGGAAGTGTATTAATTGCTTCAAAGAAAACATTCTTATTTTCCTAATTTGAATTTCCAATGATTTTCTGTAGGGTTTTGTAAGTAGATAACCTATTTGGGTCACATATCCTGACTTACTTTTTGTCCAAATCCCCTCCACCCACCTACCCACCCGGCCCAAAGGTCTACTAGAATGACGTGTGTCACCATGAAACTAACACAGCCAATAATCTAACCTTTTGGGAAACACCTTGCATTGTTCAATCAACCTGATTTTCAATTAGGAGTTATTGCAAAGATAATTAGTATTAATGTTAGCTGAATATCCAAGTTAATCCCATTGAAGAAGCAAACTAGTGTAACAAAATCTTCATCCTGAAAAAAATATATTGAGTCCTGAAGTATCACAAAATATGCAGTGCATACAAAAATTAGTTTTTAACAGGATTTTAGGGTGTCTCAGTACATCAAATGTGGTACTTTAACAGAGGAATGAAGTGGTTGAGGGGTCAAGAGGTCAGAGTTACAGGAATTTTATGTGATACATTAATTTTATGTGATACATGTGATACATTACATTACATTAGCAGTAACATAATTGCAAATAGGAATTATCATACTTTTGTCGTTTATGCATAAACAGATGGAAAAATGTAGGTATCATTTTGCCAGATATGGAGACAGGCATCACATTAACAGATGGAAAAATATAAAACATCTCTTTGCCAGATGGGGAGACATAAGTATGACTTTGCCAGATGGAGAGACATAAGTATCACTTTGCCAGATGGGGAGACATAGGTATAACTTTGCCAGATGGGGAGACATAGGTATCACTTTGCCAGATGGGGAGACATAGGTATCACTTTGCCAGATGGGGAGACATAGGTATCACTTTGCCAGATGGGGAGACATAAGTATCACTTTGCCAGATGGAGAGACATAAGTATCACTTTGCCAGATAGGGAGACATAGGTATCACTTTGCCAGATGGGGAGACATAGGTATCACTTTGCCAGATGGGAAGACATAGGTATCACTTTGCTAGATGGGGAGACATAGGTATCACTTTGCCAGATGGGGAGACATAAGTATCACTTTGCCAGATGGGGAGACATAGGTATCACTTTGCTAGATGGGGAGATATAGGTATCACTTTGCTAGTGGGAATGGTTATATTGTCAGATGTTAATTCTCTTTTGAATACACTTTTCTGATAACAATGACTTTAGAAACTCCGGTGACTCTCAATCCATTAATTGCAGCAAAATGTTCATTGTTCCCATCTGTATGATAAAAAAAACCCTTCTGTTTACCTTCTCTTACCACTGCTAACTGGCTGTGGTAGGTTACTTAGTTTTAGCTTTCACTTGATATAAAATACTTGTGTATCTCATACCCCTCATAAAATCTAAGTTGTTGTTGATTATTGAACATCCATTGATAGAGTTGGTATAGTATTGAATGTAAGAGTATTTATTACATGTCCCAATATTATGTGAAATTTGTTGATAATTGTTGACTCGATTGTATCATTAGTGTTTCAGTTTGTTAATTCCCAACATTGTTTTATCATTTGTGTCATTCAGAAAACTATTCGGCTTTCAAGAAATTGTGTGTAATGAACGTGATTAAGGTAATGGAGAGTACACATGACCAGTTTAGCATGTACAATAAGTTCATTAAGCCTTTGCAGTGTTTGTACAACATGGTTGGAAATCTGTAATGAAGACTTGGGACCAAAGAGAGATGAAGCAAGTCTATTAAAAAATTGATTGTAATATACTTGGCTGAAATTGTCATCACTGAGTGATGTAATGTGGGACACTGATGCCCCCATCCCCCAATGTCCACTAGAAATTGATGTTTCCTTTGTTGATGAAAGAACAAGGACCTGCAGTCGCAGAGTTCACAGGCATTGTCAGGGTCACATGCAGTAATTAGTCCAAGAGGTGAGACAGTTGCAGGCCCCAGTTGCATATGTTCCTTGTTTCCCTTTTATTTCTCCCATGATAGGTCAGTGTTTTAGGCAAAACTGTTTTCTTGGCTATCCAGTGTGAATTGTGAGCTGGGCCTTAGGGCTTGTAAGGCTGGGTGCATTTTTTAGATGTAACTAATATGTTTTGAAATCATGCCCGTTTTTAGCCATCAGTCAAGGACCACGCCCATTTTTAGCCATCAGTCAAGGCTTATAATGCTGTTTTGGCATCAGACCTGTTTTTAGCCATCAGTCAAGGCTTATAATGCTGTTTTGACATCAGGCCTGTTTTTATCCATCAGTCAAGGCTTATAATGCTGTTTTGACATCAGGCCTGTTTTTAGCCATCAGTCAAGGCTTATAATGCTGTTTTGGCATCAGGCCTGTTTTTAGCCATCGCTCAAGGCTAATAATGCTGTTTTGACATCAGGCCTGTTTTTAGCCATCACTCAAGGCTTATAATGCTGTTTTGGCATCAGGCCTGTTTTTAGCCGTCACTCAAGGCTTATAATGCTGTTTTGGCATCAGGCCTGTTTTTATCCATCACTCAAGGCTTATAATGCTGTTTTGGCATCAGGCCTATTTTTAGCCATCACTCAAGGCTTATAATGCTGTTTTGGCATCAAGCCTGTTTTTAGCCATCACTCAAGGCTTATAATGCTGTTTTGGCATCAGGCCTGTTTTTAGCCATCACTCAAGGCTTATAATGCTGTTTTGGCATCAGGCCTGTTTTTAGCCATCACTCAAGGCTTATAATGCTGTTTTGGCATCAGGCCTGTTTTTAGCCATCACTCAAGGCTTATAATGCTGTTTTGACATCAGGCCTCTTTTTAGCCATCACTCAAGACTTATAATGCTGTTTTGGCATCAGGCCTGTTTTTATCCATCACTCAAGGCTTATAATGCTGTTTTGACATCAGGCCTGTTTTTAGCCATCACTCAAGGCTTATAATGCCATTCCTGGTCTATGCAATTTCTTAAGAGTAATTAGTTGATCATGTGACATAGACCCAGATGTACTGGTGTATAATGTGATGCAGGTTTGAGTCTGTGTTGTTTATAGTATGACCTGACTTTCTTGAGTGTATGCAATAGTTGAATTTATCATATTTTTCTTCTGTTCACCTACTTTTTACAAACTTTGTTGCCATTTTGTAATTTTTGTAGTAAGAGTTTTTATGTCTGCATTGGAGAAGTGTGTTTTATAAACAAATCGTGTTAGAACATGATATCTCAATAAGCTGTTATACAGTTTAGAAATGTACTTTGCAGGTTATAAGAATAATATTTTTTTTAATTTAATTCCAGTACTGTTCAGCGATTATCCGTCATGTATGAACACGCTGATGAGGTATCCCCCTGTCACTGATATTCACTACTTCATTAACATGGCACGCTTTATGAGGGACCCAAATGTGAGTAGTACAACACCATCCCAATTATAAATATTCACCCCAGATTTCTTACATTGCCTTAATTAGCAGATTGTAAAATATGGGTACAGACATAACCACTTCAGGTTTGGTGGAATTATTATTGATGTTTAAAATGATAATTTAATATTCCAAATCATATTAGCAAATTCAATAAAAGTATGAAGAGTAATTGGTTTAGGTTTAAACAAATGATAATAATATAACCACTAAAGCCCTAGTCTCATAGCTTATGTAGGTTATGTGCTTGATATACACATAATTTGCAAAAGATCTGATTTCAGCTCATGAGCTTAGAGAAGTCTTTTCAAGCTGTGAATTAATACTCTTAAAGTTTTCACCAAAGTCATACTAGAAGCATGGAAGTCTGCCTTCTCTAGTTTCATCTCCATGATTTAGCTCTATGTCAGTACAACCACCTCATGGGTGTTGATTTTGGTACTTTTGCTGGAGTTGACCAAGAAGTTTTATCAGTAAGAATAATTATGTTCTTATCTGCGTATCATCATAACAATATATGAGACTGTCAGTTGCACTGCTGTGTTAGGTTGCCTTTTATATGGAGTTAATTCATTCGTGCCAGGAAGGGTTCCTATGGTCGGTAGGATTTTCAGCATTTTCTGCTCCTGTTATATATTCTTCTAGCCTTAATGTGTACAGAGAATGTATTCAAGGAGAAATAACATTTTTTTCTAAATTATGTTGTTTCTCAGAAAAAGCATACACAATCATATTAACTGTTAATTTGTCACTGGAAATATCTTGAGTGAGTTTTGTATTTATAGTTATCCTTTTTGTTACACTTGCAATATCTTGGACCCTGTTTCAGCTAATGTGAAATTTGACGTATGATTGCATCTAAAAGAAACTAACTCAACTGTGTCAAATTTGAGTTACAGTGAATTAATTTGCACACTTGAGTGTGTTATGAATTTTCGGCAAATTGTTCTTTCCACCCTGAATATTTTGGACCATATTTTATCTACACATGAAATTTTGGATGAACCATAACTTAAGTAACTCAATCATACAAACACAGTGTGACCATGTACGTAGCTGCCAGGTGTCCGGATTTTCCTTAATTTTGGACCTGAATACGATGTACATTTTTGTTGCTAAAATAAATTTTAATTAAAAATTAATTAAAACTTTCCTTGCAATTTTGTGTTTTAAGTATGAGCACTCTGTTCCATTCTGATAGAAATGTATACCACATATATAGGAGTATAGTTCTAAAATGTGATTGGTTCATACGAAATTGAAGCTACCATTCCTGCCTTTAACTGCCATATTGGATAACACAAATAGTTGCCGCTATCACTGTATGTCATCTTCATAATATTTAGCTTCTAATCGTTTTGAAAAGAAAAGCAGAATATTCTTAATTTTCTCCAGGAAAGACTAGAAAACAGAACTGGAAGGACAGCTGTGGCATCATGTTTGGGTATGTGAAAAACTGTAGCAAAGGAATAAACTTTGCTTTGCAAATTGTGCAGCATGACTTAGCTATTGGGCACCGTTCACATAAAAGAGCATGAAAAAGCTAATAAACATCAGCTTGCTACTTCATCATCAGCAACACAGCCTCAACTTTCAACATTTGTAAATACCAGAGAAAACCTTGATGTAATTTGATCAGTTTATTAAATATCTTTTAGAAATGAACCTTCCTCTCTCAGTTATTAGTGTTGCTGGTGATTTATTTCACACGTACAAAAGGATTACTAGTATGCTAGAATGAAAACAGTTCAGTATGAAAATTACAATGAATTTAGATCATCAGAGAAAGATGGCACATTGGAATCCTTAATGATTTGAGAAAAAAAAAACAAGATTATGGAAAAGGCTCCTAAAATAGCCTGTATCTAAGTGTGTGATGCACTCTTGCATCCTTTAATTGTATACCTGAATGGAACAGGGTGCCAATTCAGAAGGTGCAAGAGTGCATCACATGCATCTTTGATATTAAATAATTAAGTAAGATACTGTCCTACTTTACTGATGGTTTTAGATGTTGTAAATAGTTACACATGCATTAAAGTTTTTAAAATAGTCTTTGTTCGTGAAAATCAGTATTTTTGTCATAAGCAGTCTGTATATGTTTGTACACATATCCATGCTTTCAAGATCTTTTTATATCACCTGGCCATAAGGCCATATTAGTTTATGTTATGGCACTTCATCCATCACTTCCTATCTGTCCAGGAACATTTGCTTTCCCTACTCTTAAACTAGATTATAAATGAAGTGATTATACATCTGATTGGGTGAATTTGTTGCCTCTGTGGTGTTCTTAATGTCTTATTCTGCTTTTAACGAACTGGAAATATATGCTTGTATCATCAAAATCTTAGACAAGTTCATTGAGTGTGATTGCACATATTAAGGATGTACCTTCCATCTGATTGGCTCATTTTGTTACCATTCTGTAAGTCATATTTCTGGCATTATTGTTTATGAGTAAACACCTTGTTTCTCCATTAAAAAGTGTCATTAATATCAATATTATGCTTAATTTCCAAGATTGTAGATTTTAGTAATCATGTGTAGACAACATATTACATAGCTAATTTTGTCCATGTTTCTATTTTAAGATATTGATATATAAATAGGTTGTTTATTGGGTTCATGTTCTACATTATGAACCTGTTTAGAGTTTTGGGTAATTTCCTATTGGATGATTACATCAGTGTTGTAACATAAGTCAGGTAGGTTGTATTGTGACAAGTCATATGAGAGGTATTGCAACATAAAATTGTAATAGAGTTGATGGGATGTATATAAGGAGGAAGAAGAAAACAATTCATTCCTAATTGCTATTTTTATTACTGTTCTTAGTTTATTTTCAGTCTTAAGATTAGATTTAATTAGATAGGAATCACTTTTTTAAATTATTTATTGGAATTACTATGCTAATATTCCTGTTTGGACTTTGTACTATATTGGGATTGTTGTGAATTAATTGAAATTAGTTTTGGACAATGCCATTTGTAGCCTACATTTGAAAAATGGATGCTAGGTTCCCAGATAAGCATCCTGATGGGTTGGCAAGTCTAAATTAGGACTTGATTTGGCAATGCTAGATACAAAGCACTTTACAGTATTTGTCCTAAGACTTCCATTATTTATTATTATATTTATTTATTATTTTTGGGGCCCCGTTAGGACGAGTGGTCTAAAGTGCTGTCCATTATGGATCACTGCCATCTCACCTCTGTCTGCGTGTGTTCGAGTCTAGGATTCGACAAATGTGGATATGTGAGAAAGCTTGCCAGTAGCTTCTCGTGGGTCGGTGGTTCTTTCCGGTGATTTCTCGGTTTCTTCCTCCACCATTAATACTGGCCGCCATGAATAGCCTATCGTGTGCTGAAAATGGCGTTAATCCCAACAACAACAATTTATTACAGTTGTTGAAGGCCTCACTCTCTTCAATCACACTTGTTATGAGCCCCACCCACACTCATTGCACTCTTTATAAGTCACACCCACATTCATTGCACTTGTTATAGGCCCCACCCTCACTCATTGCACTTATTAGCCCCATCCATTCATTGCACTTTATAGAAGCCCCACCCACACCCATTGCAAGATGATATATGAGAGTATCATTCAAGTATTACCATCCAGAATGGTTACCAAGAGAACAGTTCTGTCTATGACAGGCATGCGTAACTTCCTCAAATGTTATTTCTAAAGCCATACCCAATGATATAAATAATATGATAAATTTGGCCATAAGAGGATCCAGCCAATGCACTGTAGCTTGCATATGCCAGATCCTAGGCTAAGGGGAAGCAACCTCACTCAGTGTGTTTTCAAAATGCCCACTATCTATGCAGGAAGTAACTTTTAATACCAAAGTCTACATTATTAAATGACTGATTCAGTCATTTAAATCACCTAGTTGTATCATAAATTTATTACCATCCAGGAAGTTGATAGAGTTGTTTATATAGCAACAGTATGTATGTCACACTAGTGACCATTGGAGTGATGGTATTGTCTACCTGGTGTCAAGATGTGTCACATTACTGACCATAAGTGAGTGATATTAACAGTGGGAAGGTCATATGTAGGATAGTTTTGTGACAATATTGCGGTCATATTACAAATCAAAAGGGGCCCCGAGTGGTCTAAAGCACTTTTCATTATGGATCACTGCCATCTCACCTCTGCGTGTTTTCGAGTCAAAGATTCGGCAAATGTGGATATGTAAGAAAGCTTGACAAGTAGCTTCTCATGGGTCGGTGGTTCTTTCTGCAGATTTCCTGGTTTCTTCCTCTACCATCAATACTGGCTGCCATGTATAGCCTATCATGTGCTGAAAAATGGCTTTAAGCTCCACAACAACAGCAAATCAAAAGTTGGATTGCAGCTGATGTGGTAATAGTGTTGTCTTTCTGGTGACAACCTTGGTTGCATCATTCGATAATGATGATCTGGTTAAATCAGTGTCAAATATTCATATGTATGGTATATGTGTGATACGATAGTTTTAGAATTAGATGAATAAACAAATCATTTTCTTTTATCACATTAACATTAAAAATTGTTTCTGCTACCTTAAGAATCCAGCCCTCCCACAGACTTGAAAAGGTCTGTTTGTATTTGTATAGACAAAAGAAAAAACTTATTCCTATTACCTCCCCTTTCTTCACTAGGTGGTACTCTATATACCAGATGGTTTTAACTTTTGCTGTAAACTGTCAACAGGCCTTGGAGAATATATTTTAATTTTTTTTTGTAATCCATAAAACAATAGTTTGTAATCTTCAAGCCATAATCTTCCAGGTCTATTAAATTGCTTTTGGAAGAAAAAAAATCCCAAATCCTACCTTGCTAATACAAAATGTACCTATGGTCTGAGAGTATATGAACTATGATTTTGTTAAGTTGACCCAGGCAAAAGAAAGAGCGACATAATTTTATATCCTACAAGTAATTATGATCCCCTGGGGAGTGTACCCCTCCCATTTTTTCACGAAGACCAAGTCTACAATTATTTACAATTACAATTACAGCCAGCATATTTACCACATTAAGTTATTTGCAGTCCCAGAACCGTCCAACTGTTTGCACACAGTAGATAATGCAACAGGTTCAGTTTACAGACAATGTTTCTTTGTATCATCAGTGACTATGTCTTATGCTGATTTTGCTGCCTGGACTGTCCAGCTAGCTGGTCAACTCTACATCCAACTTTCCAGTTATACAAGCAATCCAGCCACACCCATAATACTGGCTTAATATACATGAGTGCAGCAGTCTAACCAGTCAATCTGGCTGGTCATACTAACCCAACCATACATTATGTCTACCATCCCTGTCTAGGCCATCATGTAGTATATAAGTGTTCCCAATCCCAAGCAATGAGTTGTGTCCCTTGGGTACCACACTTCTACTCTTTCACAGCTTATGGACCAATTTATTCCCACAATGCAAGTGTTTGATACAATTTATGTCAGAAGGGCTTTAGAACTCATTCCACTCCCCAATCATTAGACCCATTTATGATAGAGACTCAGTCCAAAACCATAAAGGGTAACATATTACAGAAGGGAAATAAGGCATTACTAGACAGTAGATTTCATTTGAAAATCAGCATCCCATGGCTTTTGTTTAAGAAGACCAACAGTAAATTGTACCCAATTACAGATTTAAGCAAACTTGTCATTTCCAACAAAGCCTCAAAATTTAAAATGGATCGCATTTCCATTTGTAAAACCCAACCAATGCACAATAAGTTTAGACCTAACATACATTCCCATATAATATTAAAAAATATTCATGTTTTGCCTACAGTAAAAATGTATCAGTTTCAGGCCCTTCCATTGACTGCAATTTCAGCCCATGTTCTTTTTCTCAATTATTTGACTCCATCATCACACTTTAACTGGATTCTTTCTTTGTAATGTTAAATGTGTCAACCAACAAATTAGTTCCTTTATATGCATACAGCACACACTTAATATCTTGTTGTGTCAAATATCATTAGGAAAGTCCCACCCAAAATGTGGTGAGTTCTTTTGACTCTACAGGATGGTTGTATGCTCAGCATTTCATCCTCCTCATGCCTATTCTAGTAATGTCAGCATGATGTAATTGACGGTGAACAGAAATCACATAACATCAGATTACTCAGTCACATTGCTATTGGTATCTGTATCGTGAGCTTAACTTGAGTCCATGATTGTAGATTAGATTGTACTTTAATATAGTGTTCATTGCAAACAGGATGTTTACATGATTCACTTTACTCCATGATTGGAAGTGAAGCTGTAAATGTTGATATAACTTTCATGTTGAGAATATTCTATAAACAAACTTGTTGACATTTGATTAAAATTTTCCATTGGAATGATTTATATCTAGGTTAAGTGAAAATTTATATTAATAGCGATTTGATAAGCAAACCATTCATTTCTGTCTTAGATCAGCCTTGGAATTTCAATTATTTTCACAGTTTATACTTGTCTTCAGAAATTATTTGAAAGGAATTATTTAAATTCTTTGAAATTGCTAGCTATACATTGACTTTGTATATACACTGCCTTTGCCCTATGGTGAACTGATTCAAAGACATTCTGGATCTTATCAATGTGGAACATAAGAACATTCAAGGCAACTCATTCTCATCATTTTATATTTTTGGTGTTGTGATTGGATATTTGGGATTTAATTCACAATACTGTGGTTTTGAAATTTTCACTTTGTAACTTAGAGAAATAAAGTATTTATTTTACTTAAATTGTTGGTTTCACTTCTTTCTGTTGCTTAATATAGAACACTATAAATCACCACTACCCATCCCACAATGATATCTTGTCTCAGACAGTGCCTAATTGAAAACTGCTGATGTTTGGGATATGGAATTCCACATAAAAGTGGGGTGAAGGTGGTAAAGGGAGGTAATCCATAAGTTAATTTCCCTTTTACATCTATTGATAGACTTTTTCAAGTCAGTAGGAGGGCTGAATTCTGGTGGTAGTAGAAACTAATGTGATTAGGTATTTTCAGAGAAATGTAATTTACTATAAAATTTCCTTTTTTCTTTCAGCAATATCCCCGTCCTGCAAATCAAATTTACCATTCATACGCAACTACAGCATCGCAGTCACCTAAAGCCAAAGAACAAAAACGTAAGTTTTGTACTCATGATTTGTATCAGATCTTTATGCTAAATTATAGCCATCCAAATTTTCCATAAACATTCTCTGCTTGATAGCTCATTGACAAGGCTGGAATTGAAAAATTTAACATAGATGTGTAGTTTTGTGCATTTGATAATCAGATTGTTAAGTGTTTGTGACCAGATGTCTTCTTTGTGGGATAGTCAATTTTGTGGATTTCATAGTTGCCATGAATGACAAATGGCACAACTATGCTTCATTTTATAGAGTACCTGATCATGGAATTACTTCCTCTATCTTGCAAATCGAACCCTCCCTAACTCAAAAGATGTTAGTATCTCTTGGCTTATGTTAGAATAAAAGTTCTATTGTCATCACACTTGTTCTGAGGCCATGCTTTCCAATTTTGTGCACTTTCTCAAGTTTGAGCTATCCAAAGAGTATTCTTATTACAATGGAAGTACACCATCTATTCTGTTTCCTGGAAATACCAGTAAGAGATTTTGAACCCGAAAATAATGGCATGCTGATCAGCCCCTTTTTCAGTGTTATTTCTAAATGTTGAAGTGTTCTTCCCATCTGTGAACTATATTTTGTTGTCACTGAGCAACATGGTGCTGTCAGCACTTAGTATTGGAGATATTCCTGATTAATGTACCTGTAGATCATTTTTAAAGCATCGTAAGAGTTTTCATGTCATTCCTGTCTGTGTTGAACTGAACCTCATCTGACTTATTGCTCAGCCATGCAACTCTGAGTTTACATAGGACAGTCCTCTTGTTGAAGGCTGTCTTCTTAGATGATGAAGACGGTGCTGTCTTTTAAAAAGACTATCTGTAGCTGATGTTTCTGATTCAGAAATCTGTGTATGATATAATTCTCATCAGACCAATTTTGATGTTTATGTTTTGTTTGACCATGGGTTTTGGATGCACTTGAGTACACTGAGTCTATCAAGGATTGCTAAATTTACTTGATATTCTTGGAGTCCATATCAGTTGTTTCTAGTTGGTTGCACAGTTCTTTTACTGTTATGTTTCGAATTCTCCCCGTCTTGGTCACTTTTTTGTCTTGTGGTCATCTGCTAAGTTGAATCTGACTATTGAACTTGGAGACTGTGGTCAGTTGAGTATTAAGCACTTATGGTCATTATCACTTGGACATTCTCCTTATTACTCCTGATAATAACCTAGTGGTCAGTAAGAGCTTGGAGCATAGGTGTATTGTTTTGTTACAGTTTGGCAGGCAGAACACTATTCATGATCAAGAGGTAATTTCAACACATTTCCTCAGTTTGAGGAGTCCATTGTTGTATTTTCGAAAGACATTTTTGCTAGTGACATGTGTCCATTTTTGCTAGTGTCCATGTGTTTAATCTGTGTCAGCGTTAGCTTTGAAGTCACAAAGGATGATGAGTTTGTCAGTCTTTGGTATTTGTGTAATAAGATATTCCAGGTCTTCATAAAATTTGTCATTGATCTCATCTGGTTTAGTCATGGTGTGTGCATAGGTGCTGATGATAATTGCAAGTCTTTTTCCTGACAGTGGGAGTCCCATTCACTTTAGTTTGTCATTCACCCCCCATTGTGAAGTTTACTGGATAGCTGATGACTAACTATGATTTGATGGCATACCAGTCATCAGCTTCACATTGCTCTTTTCTGCTTTGATCACTGCAGGAAAATATATAACGGGCTCCAACTGTGGCAAGTTGAGTTTCCTGAGGTAGGCAAATTTCACTCTGGACTACAATCTGGATTTTGAATATTTTTAGTTCTCTACCAACCAGAGCTATTCTTGTCTCTTCTTTCCATTTCTTCTAAAATCATACAAGGTTCAGTTTGTAGATTATTAAATTTATGAGTTGACAGTGTTGCTTATGTGTGAGAAGACTGGATCTAGGGCCCGCTCTTTGGTTAGAGGATGTAACTCCTTCCACATGTTACCTATTCTCTTAATGTATTAAGATTGGTAATGTATTTGAAGTAGAAACCACATTTTGAAGTTTCTTTTATATATTTTCCTAGTCATAATGCAAGTAATGTCATCCAATCCCTTTATGCAGCTACATCCCTTGAAGAGTGTGCATTTCCTCTCCAGCAGTAGCCGATCAGTGATGGGATGTGGAACTAATCCCCACAATCTGAACAGGAGACCAGTCTTGTCTATCATCTTGACAAGCAGTTGACATTTTATGTCTTTTATTGGTAAAACAAGCCTAAAGAAATTTATTTTTGTGTTAGGGTAGACTGGATTTGTGAAATAACTCCTAATGTATTATGGTTGGATAAGTATTGTCAAAGAAAAATATTTTTCAGATTTTGGAAGAGGCTTATCCACCAGCTTCACATGCTAGATGATCCATCAGATCAATCTTGCCATTTGGCTTCCCTTCATGTGCCTCAAAATCCATCAGAACATCTTCGACCTTTGTATTCACTTTTACATTCACATGCTGCAAAGCTGATCAGAATGCCCTTGACCTTTGTATTCACTTTTATATTCACATGCTACAAAGCTGATTAGAACGCCCTTGACCTTTTCATTCACATGCAGCAACCAACCAAAATATCTTAAACCTTTTCCTTAACAGCCCAGAAAAAGTTCAGATATAAATAGTGGCCATTTTGAACTGGTTCATGATATAATATAATAGCTTTATTGATGTCACAGTGTCTCAACATATCACAATTAATAACAGCATAAGTATTGACACTAAATTATTACATTTTTTGGTTCAAAAATTGCAGGAATAACATGAAATGTTAAAATGCAAGTGTTTATCGGTGGATATACTGTTTCTACATACTTATAAGACAAGTCTGACTGCAAACAAGAAACCGCCATCACATAATGCACTAGCATATCAGGGTCTGTGTTGTTTGTACTACTGATTACTTTTTGAAAACTGCAGAGATCCAGACTGCCAGCGCATTATTAGGCAGCAGATCCATATCTGTGCTGTTTCTATTTGAATCAAACTTATAAGTAGGTACACACAGTACATTATTTTCAATGCCAGCCTTCCATTTTAAAAATCTGTTCTTCACATATATAGCTGGACAGTATAGCTTCAATTTGAGTATCTTTCAGAAAGTCTTTTTTTACTTTGCATTGGAACAAACAAAACAGGTATGTTTTGTTTGTATTTTAACTTGACTTATTATATTATTAAGTTTAGATATTAGATGCTATTTCCGCCTGCTTATGTTTGATAGAGTACTTTGACTTTTTGTAATGGTGTTTTTTCAAGTTATATTGGCATAATACATATTCTCTAAGTTTTTTTTTTTTAATAAAGCAGCTTTTTCACAAAGGTTTGAATCATGTAGCAATATTTAAAATTAGATTGAAGATTTGGAAAAAAACTGTTTACAAGTATGAAATATACAACACATGGAAAAAATACCTATTTTCTAACATTAAGTTTTTAATGAAAACTTCTCAAGGTCAATAACATGCCACTAATGAATGATTATGTATTTGTAAATGTTTTTATCAATTTTATTTAAGTATTGCACTGACAAAATTTCTAAGTATAAATTCCAATTCTTGTGGAAATTTGTGGCCTGGTTACCATATTATCTTCTTCCAAACTTGACTCTGTACAGCTTTCTCCACTTTGTGTTTGACTAATACAGCGTGCATTGAACTGATTTCTCCTTGTCTGACTACTACAGACCTATGTAGATCTTATCTCTTCTTGTGTCTGACTACTACAGTCCTATGTAGATCTTATCTCTTCTTGTGTCTGACTACTACAGTCCTATGTAGATCTTATCTCTTCTTGTGTCTGACTACTACAGTCCTATGTAGATCTTAACTCTTTTTTTTGACAGACTACTACAGTCCTATATAGATCTAATCCCTCTTTTGTGTCTGACTACTACAGTACTACATAGATCTTATTCCTTCTGTGTCTGACTAATACAGTCCTACATAGATCTTATCTCTTCTGTGTCTTATGCCTACAGTCCTACATAGATCTAATCCCTCATTGTGTCTGACTACTGCAGTCCTACATAGATCTTATTTCTTCTTGTGTTTAACTACTACAGTCATACATAGATCTAATCCATCTTTGGGTCTGACTAATACAGTCCTATATAGATCTTATTTCATCTTGTGTCTTAGTACTACAGTCCTACATAAATCTAATCTCTTCTTGTGTTTGACTATTAGTCCTACTTAGATCTTATTTCTTCTTGTGTCTGATGCCTCTGGTGGCTTAGTGTTAGTGTGTCTGGCTGAGTCATACCAAAGACTTTTAAAAATGGTACTAACAGCTGCCTCACATGACACTCAGCATTAAGAGATTAGTGTTAGGACTGGTTGGTCTGGTGTCAGGATAATGTGACTGGGTGGGACTTCATGCTACATGTCTGTGACATGATGCCCCAGTGCTAATCATCACTATAAACTGCCACACTGTGGACATCTTAGTGATATGACTGAAAAATTATTAAAACTACATTATAAATCTAGATCACACACATGCACACTTCTTGTGTCAGACTAATACAATCTTACATAGATCTTATCTTTTCTTGTGTCTGACTACTAGTCCTACATAGATCTTATTTATCCTTATGTCTGACTACTAGTCCTACATAGATCTTATTTATCCTTGTGTCTGACTACTAGTCCTACATAGATTATACCCCTCATTGTGTCTGACTACTACAATCCTACATAGATCTTACCCCTCATTGTGTCTGACTACTACAATCCTACATAGATCTTATCTCTTCTTGTGTCTGACTACTACAGTCCTACATAGATCTTATCTCTTCTTGTGTCTGACTACTACAATCCTACATAGATTATACCCCTCATTGTGTCTGACTACTACAATCCTACATAGATCTTACCCCTCATTGTGTCTGACTACTACAATCCTACATAGATATTACCCCTCATTGTGTCTGACTACTACAATCCTACATAGATCTTACCCCTCATTGTGTCTGACTACTACAGTCCTACATAGATCTTATCTCTTCTTGTGTCTGACTACTACAATCCTACATAGATCTTATCTCTTCTTGTGTCTGACTACTAGTCCTACATAGATCTTATCTCTTCTTGTGTCTGACTACTACAATCCTACATAGATCTTACCCCTCATTGTGTCTGACAACTACAGTCCTACATAGATCTTATCTCTTCTTATGTCTGACTACTAGTCCTACATAGATCTTATCTCTTCTTGTGTCTGACTACTAGTCCTACATAGATCTTATCTCTTCATGTGTCTGACTACTAGTCCTATATAGATCTTATCTCATCTTGTGTCTGACTACTAGTCCTACATAGATCTTATCTCTTCATGTGTCTGACTACTAGTCCTACATAGATCTTATCTCATCTTGTGTCTGACTACTAGTCCTACATAGATCTTATCCCTCAATGTATTATGTCTAATACATAATACATACCTTCATAGATTTTATTTCTTCTTGTGTTTGACCAATACAGTCCTATGTAGATCTTATCCCTCTTTGTGATTGACTACTACAGTCCTACATGGATCTTATTTCTTCTTGTGTCTGACTACCACAATCCAACATAGATCTTATCTCTTCTTGTGTCTGACTAATACAGTCCTACATAGATCTTACCCCTCATTGTGTCTGACTACTACAGTCCTACATAGATATCTCTCCTTGTGTCTGACTACTACAGTCCTATGTAGATTATATTTCTTGTGTCTGGCTTCTACAGCCTTATATAGATATGATCTCTCCTTGTGTTTGACTAATACAGTCCTACAATGGTCTTTTCTCTTTTTGTCTGACTACTACATTCCTACATAGTTCTGATTTCTCCTTGTGTTTATTACACTCCAATATTCAATGGATGTTTTGCTGTGTGCTATAAATCTTTTGGTAATGTCCAGGATGAACAGTTAGACCGGTGCCTGTTAAATTTGCATTTGATATACATGCCATGTTTCCATTCATTTACATCACATTAGTGATGGCACTTGTTTTTATTGAGAAATGGAGACATTGCTTCTATAATTTTGATAAGTTAAATCCTTATGCATTTGTCTAAGGTTTTAAGGGGTGTAGCAAATGTGTGGGAAAAGCAGTCTGTACTTTTATCAAGAAGTCAAATTGCTCTTCATGCAGTTAGAGAAAACAACAGTATTTTCAAAGAGTCGTGACAAATTCTTTGCTGATTTATCAGAAAATCTCTTAGAGGTGGTTCATTTGCATCAAAAAAAGAGTAAAGCTAATTTCATTTAATAAGACCTAAACTTATAAATGATGCTTTACTGGTAGCCTGTCTTTGTACTTTTTTATGTGCAAAACTATACAAAATGTACATAATCACTTTTCAGTTCATTTGAAAAACTGGTATGGCTTGTCAGTTAGCTAGCGTGAAAGGACCTGTGAATATTGTTTAATTAGTAAAATCATGTCATGAATCATTGTTAGATAAGATCACAATTTAATTAAGCATTCATAATTTCCTGCCTTTAATTATATTTGGTGGTTACAAAAACTGACTAATGGCAGCAACCATTAATTTGCTCAGATTTGGGGGTGACATGAATTCATTTAATTTATTTGCGATCTAAACTTTAACTTAGCAGTACAGTGAATTGCCAGTGTTGAATGGTTGGACTTTGCTTTAGGCAAAGCTACATGAAGATATGTTTATTAAATATAATGAGATAATGCTATGTATCAGTGGGTAAAAATTGGTATCCATGCATTGGCAATACCATGATAATTTCCACAATTGAGATATCAATTTTGGAAGTACTTTCTTTTCCCATTTAGAGAATATATCTATCTATATGTATATTATTCCTTTTTGTATTTTTGTTCTTTTTCTCCATTGGGCTTAATAGTTCTTAAAATGTATCAAGAATGAAGACCCTTAAATTAAAGCCTAAAACAAACTCCTGACAACAAAAAGTAGGTTTAAAGTATTAACTTTTTAAAATTAGTTATTTCCTGAAATCTATAAATTATTAGTGACTAAACTAGTAGGAACAGTTATCATTCAATATAATTTGTCACCCATGCAGTATCTTATGCCATTTACACACTACCACAAATAGACACATTTTTTAGGAAAAACTCCTGATTAAATATGGTAGTAAAATTATTCAAGTAATGATCATAAGTCAAAAGAATCATAGAAATTGATGAATGTTATTTGCAAACTTGCTGAGTTCTGATATCATATTTGGATGTAGAAATGAACAAAATAATGATAAAAATCCATTTAATCATTAAAATGATAAAAATCCATTGAATCATTAAAATAAATCCATGCAAGTAAATTCTGAATCATTAAAATGCTCTGAAATCTATGGATGTGACCACTCTGCTGTTTCTCATCTCCACACGCCAAAAATGAAATTAAAAATCTCTTAATTTGCATCAGAAAACAGTCATTAATTTGACTAAATATACAATTTGAAGCATTAGATGTACAAGTTAATTTAAAATAGGTTGATGTTCTAATATTATTTCAAAATTTTTTAAGTTCTTTTTATTTTTGTAATAATGCAGCCATTAATCACTGTGACACAGAATGTAAGGAAATACTCCACTTGTTAGTGGAAAGCATCAAAGCAGGTAGATCTTGTCCGTGAATTAAATGGAAATACCACACACAATGAAGTATTGCATGGCATGATGCAAAATTTATATTTTTAAAATGTCAAAATAAGAAAAAATTCAAAATTTATTTAACCAATGAGTTTCTATATTCCACATATAATAAAAATGTCTAGCAAATGTCTTCCTACCAGTGCTTTTCATCTAACCTGCTTTCATACTAACATGCTTCATCACTAACCTCATTTTCCAGCAGCTGCTGGCAGTAGTACTGACAGGGCCAGAACCAGCAGCATGCTCACTTCAACTTTCTCCTCCTTCAAGCACAAAATGTACTCTTCTGCTATATCTAGACCTAAGACGCTATCGGTGTTGGGGCGTCAGAAAATGCTGAAGTCGTCTAGTGAACCCATGAATCTACAAACTGATATATCACCAGGTATATTAAGGATAATTGCATAAGTAACTCTAGCTTCTCTGTGCATTTGTCCTAGAATATATAATGTAAATACTTGTTGCATTTCATGTCTTAGAACACACAATGTAAATACTTTGCATTCTGTGTTCTATAAACATAATATAAATACCATGCATTCCGAGTCTTAGAACACACATAAATACTTTGTATACTGTGTCCTGTAACACAATGTAAATACTATGCATTCTGTGTCCTAGAACACATATAAATACTTTGTATTCTGTGTCCTGTAACACAATGTAAATACTATGCATTACAAATCCTAGAACATAATATAAATACTTTGCATTCTATATCCTAGAATTTACATAACCAGATTTTGACTGTCAGTAACTGACAAAAAGTAAGATAGTTTATTGAATTTAAATTTGCATTGCTTGTAAGTTTTAACTTTTGTTATGTTTATATGAGGACTATGATTTATCAGAATTGAACTTGATGTTATACATTCAACTATTTTTGCTGGTACATGTAATTTTGACTAACAGTATTAATGAAAGTTCTACAGTTCTAACATCTGGAAATCCCATCCTTGGGATCAGTGTGTGTGTGTGTGGGTGTGTGTGTGTGTGTCAGGGTTCCCACACTACTTGGAGATTGGGGAAAAAGTCAGGAGAAATGATAATCTTTTTCCCAACTCTTTTTCCCAACTGTGAAAAGTGGGGAAAACCCGGGAATTTTCAGCCACCGCTTGATGCCTGAAACAATCACATAATTAAGTTGTAACTAAACTGATTGTGAGGTAAATTTATCAAGTTCCAACCAGAATATTCAGAGGGTGTAGTAAGGATCATTTGGATGCTTGCAATAAGCATATATGCCGAGTCAATCCAAATGCTCTGTGGATAAGATTTGTCTAGTAGACTTTTGTTTTCAAAGTCAGCTCTATATCTGTATCATTCCTTACATGGATGGTATGAAAACCAGTCTAGCATCATAAGAGGCCAACATGGCCATGGCAAAGTAAACCCACTCACTTGATGACCTAGAAAACTTTAAACAATGATAGATAGTGATACATGCATAAAATCAATAAGGAAATTACTTATTTTCTCTGAAATTGTGAGTATTAAAATGGTTATGTCTAAAAGACAAGATAAAACTACAGCGTTGATGAAATGTGACCTGGTACTCATGGTTTGCATTGCTAGTTGCTTGAGTACACAAATGTAATAGATTTTCAAACGTAGAAATATTTTTTTAAAAAAAACATTAAATGAAAGTCGTAAAACGGTTGTAATAAAAATATAAAAATGAAAGAACACAAAATTTTTCATATTTATGTATTCTGTAAACAACTTCTGGAGTTTTATTGTATCATGTGAATACCACATTGACATGTACTCTCTGCTTGATAAATCAGACTGGCCAGATTGCTGGTTTTTACAAAAAGTATCTGATGTTCATTAATTATAATTAAATTTCTGTACAACAACATTAAAAAGGAGTTTGTTGTTGTTATCAATTGACTATTGGACTACTGATGTCATCATTTGAGATTTTTGAAGTCAATTGACATGTAATGAAAATGGTGAGTACCGGGTCAGGTTTCATCTATGCCATAGTTTTGTATAGTCTGTCAGTGGATTAAAGACATAACAATTATAAAACTTGCCATTTCTGAGAAATTCAATCATTTTCCTATCGATTTTATTCATGTATTAGTTGATATAACACAAGTTTAAATTTTCTAGGCCCACTGGTAAGCGACTACCATATGTCACTACCGCATGGTTGTGTAAAATTCCAAATTTTCAATATGCAATTGCAATGACCCCACACTTCAACCTTAATGTCCAAATATGAAAAATAGGGTGGGAATATTCAGAGGAAAACCAGATTAGAAAACGGACTATTCATTTTAAGTCAAATTTGTAGTCCAAATTGTTGAAGTTTAGAGCTTAAATGAGAAATTGTCTCCCCTTGTATTATATATTAAAAAAATGATATGAGCCCCTGTATCAATACATGTTTGAAGACTGGTTTAACGAATTACAGGAAGACAAGTTGATTTTACAGAAAATTCAGTCCTTATTTATACAACAGTATATAATTTTGCAGTTTTTTTGCCAGATTTAAATCAACCCTTTTGAAAATGTTTTTTAAGTGAATTTTTAACCAGATAGTCTTAAGGAGATTATGTTGTTTGAAAAATATTGTTTGGCATTTTATTGGCACAGATAGAGAATTCATTCAAATTAAAGGTTTGAAAGGAAACAAAACTAATTTATGTTCATTGTGCTGTTATTACTTAGCACCATAATGCAGGTCACCAAAATAAAGTTTTATTCTGTGCATTGAAATGACTTTACAAGCCAAGTTATAATCAAACTTTTCATAAGATACATTTTGTGGTTTTGTACATGATCATCTTTTCTAACTTAGATGTTTTGAGCATCTTGAAAGAGAAACATCTTTCGATTTAGAAAATGCATATTTTATAATCTAAAATGTTCTACATTTCCATTTAGTAATTAATGGCCATATATGAACCTTGAAAAAATTTGTTTCATCCTGGAAAAACCCTGGAAATTACATGAAAATTTATCTTAGATAAGTGTGGAAACCATGGTGTGTGTGTTTTGGATTTTTAACATAGCTTTAACAATGTTTGTCATATCACCACAATGTCTGCAGTGTGACAATTTATAGTGATATCTAGCACTGGGGCATCATGCTGCAGACACGTAGCATGATGTCCTACCAAGTCAAATTATCCTGAGACCAGGCTGACCAATCCTAACACAAACCTATTAATGCTGAGCGCCAAGAGAGGCATCTGCTAGAACCATTTGTATGGATTGACTATGTCCAGGGTTTGAAATAGTGACCTTCCACATCTGAGGTGAGCACTCTAACCACTTAGGCCACCGGAGCAGTCAGAAGTTTTTGGAGTAAACATTTCTTCCTTCAGATGCTAATACTCCACTGGGATTCTCATGCCAATGCTTCTGGGGCTTTCTTGCCATCATCATTCATTATAGAAAAGTCACTGAACTGTAAACTCAAAACTATTCATCAGGATAGATTTCTGTGGTGTCGGTGTTGACAAATGTTTCATTTGGGATTATGCAGTTTGGTCTTTAAATTTTTGGATATTCATTACCCACCAAAAAACTAAGAAAGTAATTAAATTATTCAAAGTATTTCTAAATTTATCATTTACAGTAAGTTTTTGTAAGCATAATGAGACGTGTGTAACTCTTTTCTGGTGGTGGAGGTGATTTCCCTTTTATGAAGGATCTCAGTGATTAATAAATCTGACAGCCCAATGTCTAAGGCCCCTTCTGTATTCTAAGTGATTGCCCATCAGTTTTGTCAAAAAAAGTTGTTTTTCCTAAAAAATAACTCTGATGAAGCTGAGAAAATGCTGAATTTTATTTTGAAGTTGTTGAAAGACTAGTAAGTTGTTAATATTTATCCACTATATACCTATAGAAAGCAGTAACTTGATGTTCAGGATGAAGCTTGTGATCCATGAAAGGGGAAAAGATTGACAGGACTACCTATAATTAGTAGTTTTAACATGCATGTGATTCTACTGGCAGTAAGGCAAAAATACCATTTTAAGGCCACTTGCCACACATACCGTTGTATAGTTGAACTTTATCACTTTTGAAAGATTTTGCAAAATTAAGTAAACAAAAAAAACAACAGAATTTTAACATGTTCTGTCAATGCATTACAATTACCAGGAAGAACTAATCTATTAATGAACTGTTACATCAGTCCTTGCAACCATGCAGTGATGCATGGCTGAGCAATCAGACTGATTGCTTTGTACACAAGCTGCTACAAAGAGTACCTTATTGTTGCAATCAAGAAAATTAAGGCCACTAGCTGGATGTTTTTTGATGCTTTATAAATAATAAAGGGCTCAAAGATGGTCGATAATGGTGTTTGATTCTATGATTAACAATCATCCATTCTTTGGCAGAGATCAGATAAAAGGAAAGACCAATTTAAAAATGGTTTTGGCAGAAACAGGAGTAAGTAATGCAACACTAATTAAACATATTAAGTCACAGTTGTGAAGAGAAGGAAGGATCTTGACATGGACTGACATCAGGACATGGAGTAAACATTGCTTTGCGTAAAATATTATAAGATCAGTTTTTAGTATGTTTTGTTTATTACTTTCTATTACAGCAATTGACATGTTGAACATGTAACAAATAATAGCAAATATAGGGCCATTTTAAGCACATAAAATTTGAGTCAGGCTTGTATGCATTTGTGAATTGTTTTTTGTCACTAGTCCTATGCTAGTATCAGAAAAAAGTTTTCTTTGGGTACTGGAGCTTATATGTGAGGTATATTAACACAAAAGACACACAAAATTATATGATATGGAAGCTTTTACTGTTTTCAGGAAGTCTGGGTGGAATAACACCAGGAAGTGTTCCCCAGCACAAACGAGGATCTACAGCCAGTCTTTCCAAAGTTGAAGACACTATGTTTAGATCAGTTCCCTCCAGTGGAAGTCTTGTTACTGGGAATGTAAGATCAGTTGTATCAACCCCAGCTGGATATAGCCCTGACGATATCTCAGAGTCAACCAGTCCACCAAGATATGCTACATTGCCTATGAAAGGCAAGGTCAAGGCCAGGAAGATAACTCAGGCAGTATGTGTAAACTTGAATTATGCTTAGGTTTCATGAAAGAAAAAAAACAACAATGACATATTTATATATCCTTTTGTGTCCTGAATTTGTTTACAAACATTTATTCATAAATTTAGAAAGTTTATGTATTCGAGCATCGTGACTTGTTACACTTTATTGTTGATATGTAATTCTTGACCATGAACCAGACCTAGTCAGATAATAAATCTTTAATTTTTGGACTTTAGGAAGGTCGTTGTTGTTCACTGCCATATATACCTTTTTAGTCCAGCTACAAACTGTAAAGGCCTAGATGTGCCATTACATAATACATTGGCAGATCTGGGTCTATGCAGGAGATTTTAGGTATAATTAGTAGTACCCAATACATAGACCCTAATCTGATGGTGCATTATACAATGGCAGATCAGGGTCTGTGTTTATTGCAGTTGGACTCAACTATTATACTAGGGGCCCCGAGTGGTCTAAATCGCTGTCCTTTATGTATCACTGCCATCTCACCTCTGCGTGTGTTCGAGTCTAGGATTCGGCTAATGTAGATATGTGAGAAAGCTTGCCAGTAGCTTCTCGTGGGTCGGTGGTTCTTTCCGGTGATTTCCTGGTTTCTTCCTCCACCATTAATACTGGCCGCCATGAATAGCCTATCGTGTGCTGAAAAATGACGTTAAGCCCAACAACAAGCAAACAAAGAAACTATTATACTAGCTATATGTGGCAGATTTTTCTTTTCATTAACATAACTGCAGCTGGAGGAAATATTGATTTACCTTCATCATTACATTTTAGCTACCTAAATTTCAAAATGGATGTAAATTCAAGAATGGATTGTTTTGATGTTAACTTTGAGAAATATGTAAGACTTGTACCTTTGTCTCCAACCCATTAAATTACAGGTTTGTCTTATTCAGTCAAACTTCTCTCATTTCAGTTACAAATCACATGAGTCAGATTACAAACTGTTTTTCTCTCATCATAAAACAAGATTTTTAAAAAAATTGAAAAGTAATTTAATTGGCTGAAATGGGGGTGTGACGTAATTTTGGGGTATGAGATGATGTCGCATTTCATGTGTAAATGAACATTTTCATTAGGTGATTTAGATGTTCTTTCAATGTCAGTGTCTGTGTTCTTTCAAGGTTTTGGTATAAAGATTAAAATATGTACAGTCAAACCCACTTATCTCAACCTCAGTTATCTTGAGAACCTATGTATGTCAAGCATTTTGGTCCAGTCCCGAAAAAATCCTTTTTTGTTATGCTAATTTTTCCCTGCTTATCTCGACCCATGTTAAGTTGATAACCCTGTTATGTCGGACATAAATTTTGGCCCGAAGTAACATCTGGATCCGCATAATTAGATGAAATACAACTTTTAATGTCCATCTCAGAAATTTTACAAGAAATGATCTGGCATTTCCACAGTTACTGGTATCTTGTACTGGCATGGATGGAAAAAGATAGTACAAGACCAAATTTTACTGGTACAAATGCTGATTAACCAGTCTTATCAATGCATGGTTTATCAGTTGCATAGAGTGGAGAAAATTATTTTTTAATCAATACTTTAGAGTCAATCAAATGAATGCATGCATTTCTGACCTTTTTATTCACTAAGGACATTATCACATGTCCACACCACGATAATATAATATCGTTCATCCCACACAACATAGTGAATTTGATTTTATCAATAACTTGGAAAATTATCAGGTTAACATCATAAAATGTAGCTAAAAATATTGTATTTGTTTTACACAATACCATTAAAACAAATTTGTTAATAATTAAAGTGTTTCCATGCTTGGTGCAAGTGTAAGCATTCTATTTTAGCATGGTTAGATCACATGACTCAAAATAATCTATATAAATAAAAACCTGCAAAACTCCAAACTATGCTGCCCCTACCCCCCATTGGTCAATAATTTGTTTTAAACAAATAAATAAAGGCACCAACGGTATTGTGAAAAAAAAAGTCCATATCGCCCAGCAATTTTTTTAATGAATTTGTCAATCCCTGTACCATGATTACATATTCTGCACAAGAAATGGAATGAAGTAGAACATGACTGATAGGATTAATATTTGAAACAGAAAGATTACTGCTTTCATTTGTGTTTTTATCTTATATTTCGAAGTCTTGCAGTCCATTAAAAACATTAGCAGACTCTCCTTTTGGTGCTGTGTTCTTGCCGACAATCAATGATCAAAGTCGGGAGGGATATGGGACTACAACTGTATGAATGGAATAAGTTGTCTTCTAACTACATGAATGGAATTGGCTATATAAAGAATTTGATGTTGAGACAGTTAACTTTAAAAACTTGAAACTCATTTTACAGTTTGTCGGTATATGAATACTGACAGCCCTGTCTTTTTCCAGTACAGAAGCATAATTAATCAGTAAAAACCAGCATATGAAGATAATTAAAAAATAGACTAATTTTCACTCACGATATTGGTCAGTTACATTTTGCTGCTAGGCACAAGTCAACTCTAACAACAGAAAACACTGTCAAAAATAAAGTATAGTCCTGTAAATGTACAGCGTGAGAAAATCTTGTCTTGCTGAGGTTACCAAAGGGATGAGGCTATTCACAAGGAAATATAATCAACTTTAAACCACTGATATTGTTGCAGTAACTTACTGTTCTAAAAATATGTGACTTGTTACTTAAACTCATTTAAAAGACATTCAATCTTCTTTTTTCTACAACCAGGCATGACTGAATTATTATTTTTTATTGTGCATTAAAAATGTCATTTGTTTTTTTTGAAACAAAACTTGGTACTTTTGGTACTTAGATGCATAATCATAGTTCTGTAGTAGATTTATCAACTAAACCCTGATATCTCAAGACTTGGTTATGTTGACAATTTTTTTATACCCCCGATGTAATCAAGATAATCAGGTTTGACTGTATAAGAAAATTTGAGGTATAGAGAGATGTCTTTGTAGTTTCACCTCTAGAGTGTTTTACCAAAGCACGTCATATTGGTAACAAAGAGACTATTATGGTAGTAATTATGTGTAGTAATGAAGTCTGAGCAATACTAAAGAGAAAATAGTTCAATGCAAGTATCAATCTCTAGCAGTAATATCTGCTTTGGCAACAGTTCTATCAAAAACAAGATTTGTGATTATTTTTTTTAAAAATAAAGTCAATTGCATGTAATATAATGTATAGAACTAGTGTCCTGCATTAGCAGTTGACAGGACATTGGTGTCACTTTCCTAGACTGGTGTCATCATTAGACTTAAAATTCTATTAGAAAGATTTTTGTTAAATTTTTTGCAACTTAGATATAGTAGGGGTATGTATATGTATTTTATAACAGATACATCAGGGTAGATGTAAATTATGGCAGATACAAGATAATACATGTACATTATGACAGATATAAGAGGGTTCATGTATTTTATGGCAGATACAAGAGGGTACATATACATTATAGGAGATACAAGAGTGTATATGTACATTATGACAGATATAAAAGATTACAAGTAAAATATGGCAGATACAAGAGGGTACATGTACCTTATAGCAGAATGGCAAATACAAGATGGTTCATGTACCTTATAGCAGAATGGCAAATACAAGAGGGTATTATATACATAATGTATACATAATACATTATAGAAAATACAGTATGGTACATGTACATCATAGCATATTTAGGAAGTACATGTAAGCATGTCTAGAAGTGGTATATTTACATAGCAGATATAGTAAGTGTACATGTACCTCTGGATGGATACAGTATTGGTACATGTACTTCATACATGCAATAGTAATACATGGACATCATGGACAGATAAAGGAAGGGGACATGTACAAATGAGGTATATATACACATTATAGCAGATACAGCATGGGATATGTTATGGCAGATATATTATGGTAATGTATACATTATACCAAATATGATAGAACTACATGTACATCATAGCAGATACATTAGGGTACATGTACAAAGAAGAGTGCAAGCACATTGTAGTAGAGACAGTAAGGTTACATCAGGGTTGCACCTTGTGTGGGGTAGTGCAGGTAACCCAGTTACTTTTTCTTATGTCCCCCAGCTCTTCTGTGCACCAACTAGATGTGCTTTTTAATTAAAAATCTGCCGAATATTCTTCTGTTGTAAATCAGTCAGCATCATTGTTTTTGCTAACATTGGTCACAATCACCAAAAGAGAGAAAATCTTCTATTTGGCAGTTAGTTTCCTTTTTAAAATAACATCTTTGGCAATTAAATCATTGAAGGTTTATTGTTCTCTGCCAGGTTTTAGTTCAAATCGACTGATGGCCAGTAATGTAATGTATTTTTGGGGTTGAAGCATTGACAAAGGATTAAATTTCTTTGTTGATAAAGTTTAAAAAATATACTGGTAGCATTTAAGCAATGAATTACTAGCTTTTAAACAAACTTAATGCAGCAAAAATGGGAATTATTAAAAAAATACTGGTATTTGATGAGTAAACACTGACGTGGCAAGGTCCAAAATGGAAAATTCTATAGAGCACCTGTTGTCAAGCGAAACGGGTATCCAAACATGTAATGCTTTGATGGATTACTTGAGAACTTGATAAAACATATAAGATAACATTTATTTAATAATAAGCATGGTTTAAAACAATTCAATATAGCTCTAATAATCTTTTTACCAACATAATATGATGCTAGTGTCAACAGAAGAATGGATATTATGTGCAGATGGCAGAGTTGTGATGGCAAAATTGTCAAAGCAAACAAGATTATCCTGAGACTCTAGTACAGGAATACTAGGACTAGTGTTTTTCTTTGTCCCATTTAAATTTGTGTCCCCAAAAGGGACATAGTGCCCCAAGCCCATTGGACCCAATGTGCAGCACTGTTATATGTATATCACAGAAGATAGAATTCAGGTTCATATACATCGGGGCATATAGAGATCGGGTTGTTGTTGTTGGGCTTAACGCCATTTTTCAGCACACGATAGGCTATTCATGGTGGCCAGTATTAATGGTGGAGGAAGAAACCGGGAAATCACCGGAAAGAACCACCGACCCACGAGAAGCTACTGGCAAGCTTTCTCACATATCTACATTAGCCGAATCCTAGACTCGAACACACGCAGACAGAGGTGAGATGGCAGTGATCCGTAAAGGACAGCGCTTTAGACCACTAGGCCACTCGGGGCCCCCTATAGAGATCGGGTACATGTACATCAGGGCAGATAGAGTTCAGGTACATGTACATCAGGGCAGATAGAGTTCGGGTACATATACATCATAGCAGATAGAGTTCAGGAACATGTACATCAGGGCAGATAGAGTTCGGGTACATGTACATCATAGCAAATAGAGTTTGGGTACATGTATATCAGGGCAGATAGAATTCAGGTACATGTACACCATAGCAGAGAGAGTTAGGGTACATGTACATCAGGGCAAATAAGAGTAATAGTTAATAAAAATTATAGCAGATACATTTGGTGCACATGTACATTATAGCAGATTACATTAGGAGTACATCATAGTTGATATATTAACGGTTCATAGCAGATACAGTAGGGATGGGATACATGTACATTATAATAGATACATTAACAGTTCATGAACAACATAGCAGACATAGTAGGGATACATGTACATTATAATTGATACATTAATGGTTCATGGATGGACATCATAGCAGATACAGTAGGGATACATGTACATTATAATAGATACATTAACAGTTCATGAACATCTTAGCAGATACAGTAGGGATACATGTTTTACAGGGGTGGGTAGTTATAACCTTGAGTGTTATGGGTTTTAACTAATTATTTTTATACCCGTGTATGGTTTTGGTTATATGAAAATGGGGTGGGATGTTTCCAATATTTAGGTATGGCACCCACCCAGGCTCGATTATGGTTCAGAAGTTAAGTAGTTGAATATGGTTCTGAGCCCCCAGTCAGCAATGCCGACAGTTAAATACAAAAGTACTAAAGGGTGAAATTAAACAGTTAAATACAAAAGTACAAAGGGGTGAATTAAATAAAAACAATTTAATTAATAATAAAACTTCAACATGCAAACTTCCCAATCGCTTGACCCTTTTGTGCCTATTTCATCATCTGAATCAGTGTGAGAATTTCGCCCTGTCCTTGGTTCTACTCATCTGTCTCTCTAAATTTCTCCTGCACTTCTACTTTACTTCTTCAAATTTCCTCTCCACTTCTACTTCTCCTTTGCTCCTTCTAATTTCCTCTCCACCTCCACTTCCCTTTCCATCGACTCCAATCCATTGACCCTGACTGTATTGACAGTCTTACTTCAGTCTTCTCTCTCAGACTCTTGGGACTCTCCTTCTAACTGAAGTTGTCCCACCCATAAATCTTCCTGTAAAACACAATGAGGGTGTACTATTTTGCTTGGCACATACACTCACACTACCCAGATAACTTATCATCAGATAAGGCTATCAAATTTCATGGGTCACGCATCCATTCCTACCGAAATACTCATACATTCATGGATACTAAACACAATGTAAAATCATAACATAATAACACATCATAAAGCACGATATCAATCAATTACTCGTATACAGGCAACGGTAATTGATTCACATCAGTACATAATAACCAACACATCTATTTTGCATCACAAATCATACAAATATATAAATATGCAACTATCTATGCTCTGAACATATTCAAACATACATTCATAATCTTGCTTACATCAATCATTTCATAACTCCAATACAAATCTCAAATAAGTACACACATGAAACTCAACAAAGTAATTCTTCATTCTAACAATACTATTAGTAATTGCATAAACATAATATTAGTACTTACAGTTACGGCATTGCAATGTGTGAGTCAAAAATCAAACGAATATCTACCTTCTTCAAGCTTCCTTTGTTCACAATCTTTTCCCTTCGATTCATGCCAAATTTATGAGTGTATCTCGGAGTAGCCTTAATCGTTCAATCACCTAGTAATCTGCCTCGGTCTACTAAATAATTCAGGGATGGAGTCAGTTTGATATCCTCAAAACTTAGAGGTATGCCCACCCACTAGCTTAATTCTGATTGGATGTGGTGGACTAATCATTCCCAAGTTGTAAATCATCGGAACTGTCAATATAAGTTGCCTACCCTTTTATTACACACAGCTCTTTTGATGTCCTACTAAAGGTTTAGCACCCAGGTGTAATTTATGATGCCCTGTTCTGCACAAAGAACTTTTTGTCGACTACGTCTCGATTGGCTTCTTGCTCGCAGGGTTTGTCCACAGATCAAACACCGGATTAGTGTCAGTTGGATAAACATCCGTCCACCTAGGTAGACCGTGACAACATGTATATTATAAAAGATACATTAATGGTTCATGAACATCATAGCAGATACAGTAGGGATACATGTACATCATAATAGATGCAATATGGATGTGTACATCATTTTGTAGTTGAACTTTAACTAGAAGTACTATGGATACAGAATGGAAGGTTGTTAAATAGTCTGGGAATTCCAAATTATGGCTTATTTGTCAGCTGTACAACATCAGTGAACTGAAGCTTTTAAATCTCTTATAATAGTCTGCTTTTGTAAAAGCAATGCTTACTGTAGAGTTTAAAAAAGATAATGATTATTGCATTATGTGACATCAATACGATGCAGGCAGATACGTTTGAATTACCATGTTACGTTATGTTAGGCAGTGAACTGCTTTGTGAACAAAAGAAATCATGAATTTTATATAACATGTTAGTCAGAAATTAAAGGACTTGATAATAGTATGGCCTAATTGAATTTGATTTCAGGAGAAAGAAGTACAGCAGCAACTTGCGCAGGTCAAGAGCCAGATACATGACAAAGAAGCCATGTGTCGATACTGTGCTAGCAAACTAGATATCCACATAGGTCAGTATCGTACGAGAGGATTAATTTTCTTGTCAACAAGAATTGGTTTTCCCAGGTTTTGCCATTCACTCAATAAATCTATCTTATCCTTTGGGTAATAAATTGACTTGCCAGCTCTATGATTTATTTCATGTTATTGATGCATATATTAAAATTAACAAATTACATACAGACTTAGTATTTTCTACTGTTGCTTCAAAACTTTTACCTAATCATAATACCTTAAGAGAACTACTGCTACCTCGCATATCCAGGCCCCCAGGTTAAACTTTTAAACAAAAAGCTAAAAGTTATTGGCCCACCTATGTGGCAGTTAAAGGGATCTCCCTTTTATGCCGGGATTGGTACCAAATCCTGTGAAATCATCAGTTACTACTGAAGTGGAAGGCAGGCTGTTTAAATATATGTGACTGCGTGGCTGCGTGGAGGATATGTGTATATTATGAATGGGTAAATATTATCCATGAAACATATTTTACTAGAATCATTTGGTTCTTTTTCAAATGTGTTACCCAATCATTATACTTTTGGAGAATAGGTTGTTGTTGTTGTTGTTATAGGATCTAAGCCATTTTTCAGCAGAAGATAGGTTACACATGGTGGCCAGTATTGATGGTGGAGGAAGAACCAGGGAAAACCCTGGGAAGAACCACCAACCCATGAGAAGCTACTGGTAGGCTTTCTCACTTACCCACTTTAGCAGAGTCTGGACTCAAACTCACTCAGACAGGTGAGTTGGCAATGATTGTAATGGTCCGTGCTTTAGACCACTCAGGGGACCCCTGGAGAATAGGTAAATAGGTGGAAGAGAAATTTTCTTACCTAGAGAAAATCATCTGTGGTCCCCTAAGATATGTGAGATTGTATCTAGATTACCAAGCAGAAAAAGTTTCCCTCCCACAAATCCAGCAGAAGTTGTGAAGTTGCATCATTCTATAGCCGTCAAACAGCCTGGGAAGGTAACTTTCTACACTATGAGTGAAGGTTCTTGCATGTGGAATTGAGCCTTTAAGGATGTAAGATCTCCAATCAAAACTGGTGAAGTGTACTTGGATCTCCATCCTGTGACATAGATAATTACAGTTAGAGATGCTCATATGCAATTTTTACACTTAGAGATGTGCATATGCAATTTTTATGTCAACTTTCCTAATTTTGTGAGCAGATTAGCAAAGCAGATTTATTTGTGTGGGTTTAGCCCATTAAATTTCAGGATGACAGTGTCCATGTTGACATATCATCTTACATTTCTTATGAAGGCAAAATGAGGCATGATCTCCCTCATTGCCATGGCTCAGTCTTCCTGAAAACCACTTCATAGCTTGTACTGTGTCCTGTAGATGACTTTCAGATGACAGAGTACAGAGTAGACAGGAAATATTTACAATATCTGATTACCCATGAGCGCTGTTTCATGAGTGATAGATTCATCTTTTGGAACTGCTTCTAGGTGGGTTTGCCAAAAGAAAATAATAGCTTTTTGCTAAAAGTTTTAGCCTGGGAGGGCTGGATTTGCAAGGAGGTGGTAGTTTACCTAAGGTATTATGATTGGATAAGTATTATCACAGAAATATAATTTTACTTGAGAAAAAAATGGTGTTTTTCTGAATGATAACCCATAGGTTTGGTGAGAAAATATAGACATTTTTTTAATACTATATGGACATTTTATGTTTCAAAAGAAAGAGTTTTACAAGTGACTTGGCCTTGACACTAATTTTATTCCTCTAAGTAATGTTTACCTATCCTGTTTACATGCATGACAAGAGAGTAAAATGTTAGATGGATACTTGGTCTTGTTGGGTTGATTGTATACCAAAACAATTTTCAGCAATCTTGTATTTGTGCCTCAATAATATATAATGGTTTTGATATGATATTTATGCTTCACATGTAGTAAAATTGCATTAGTGTAATATTAACTTTTGCAATCTTGTCATGTTTTTACTTGGACATGATTTTAGATAGCAAAAGTAAAGACAGTACTCAAATATTGCAGTTGTTTCTGATGTGTAATCCTAATATTTAAACTTTTCATGTGGAGGTGAATTCATTATATCAATATCATTACAACGGAAAAAAGTGAATTTTTGAAAAAGTTATTTTACTTTTCCCCATTTTTTGTAGTCATTAGACTTTCATTACAATCAAAAATATAGACAGATGAAAGCTGCAGGTGGCAGACATTAGGGACAGGACAGACAAACAAATGACATGGAAAAAATGCATTCCATCAGTGATAAGTAATGCATGAATCACAGTCAAGCAGAATTTTATGATCTTAGTAGGTTCACTGGCAATTAGACATAACAGTAGCAATGCTGGGAGTTAGCTACACTGGCAATTAGACTTACAGTAGCAATGTTGGGAGTAAGCTACACTGGCAATTAGACATAACAGTAGCAATGTTGGGAATTAGCTACACTGGCAATTAGACATAACAGTAGCAATGTTGGGAGTTAGATACACGGGCAATTAGAGATAACAGTAGCAATGCTGGGAGTTAGCTACACTGGCAATTAGACTTAACAGTAGTAATGTTGGGAGTTAGCTACACTGGCAATTAGACATAATAGTAGCAATGTTGGGTGTTAGCTACACTGGCAATTAGACATAACAGTAGCAATGCTGGGAGTTAGCTACACTGGCAATTAGACATAACAGTAGCAATGTTGGGCATTAGGTACACTGGCAATTAGAAATAACAGTAGCAATGCTGGGAGTTAGCTACACTGGCAATTAGAAATAACAGTAGCAATGCTGGGAGTTAGCTACACTGGCAATTAGACTTACAGTAGCAATGTTGGGAGTAAGCTACACTGGCAATTAGACATAACAGTAGCAATGTTGGGCGTTAGCTACTCTGGCAATTAGACATAATAGTAGCATGAAACAATGTTAGTTATCTGATGAGCTACACTGGCAAATTATACATGAAATAAGCTACACTGGCAGTTAAACACCAGAGTAGCTACACTGTCAGATGTCAGATGAGATACAGTGGCAGTTAGACACCAGGGTAGCTACACTGGCAGTTAGACACCAGAGTAGCTACACTGGCAGTTAGACATCAGAGTAGCTACACTCTTAGTTAGATGTCAGATGAGATACAGTGGCAGTTAGACATAAGATGATGTACACTATCAAGTGGACATCTGATGCACTACAATGGTAATTACACATCAGATAAGGTAAACTGATAGTTACACAGGAAATATACACTGCCAATTAAACATTGCCTTAGCTACACCGGCAATAACACATCAGAGGAGATATGTTAATTACATATATAAGCGACATGCAATTACACATCAGAGGAGATATGGTAATTACATATATAAGCGACATGCAATTACACATCAGGTAAGGTAAACTGGCAGTTATATATCAGAGTAGCTACACTGGCAATAACACATCAGAGGAGATATGGTAATTACATATATAAGCGACATGCAATAACACATCAGATAAGTTACACTGGCAGTTATATATCAGAGTAGCTACACTGGCAATAACACATCCGAGGAGATATGGTAATTACATATATAAGTGACATGCAATTACACATCAGATAAGTTACACTGGCATTTATATATCAGAGTAGCTACACTGGCAATTACACATCAGAGTAGCTACACTGGCAATTACACATCAGAGTAGCTACACTGGCAATTACACATCAGAGGAGATATGGTAATTACATATATAAGCGACATGCAATTACACATGAGGTAAGTTACACTGGCAGTTATATATCAGAGTAGCTACACTGGCAATTACACATCAGAGTAGCTATAAAGGCAATTACACATCAAAATAGCCAAACTGGAAGTTAGACATCAGCTACACTGGCAATTGGACATCAGAGTAGCTATACAGATAATAAGACATTTTATGAGGTAAAATGGTAATAACATCAGAAAAGCTAATCTGGCAATTAGATATTAGATAACCTACATTGCCAATTAGACAGTAGCTACACTGGCAATTACACATCCGATAAGCTACACGGGGGGGGTAGAAATCAGACAAACCATTTAAATCTTGTGCATGCGAGGGTAAAATAATCCCTTACAAAGTCATCAATAAGAGTGCTGCTATCTTTAAAGTCCTACAGTGCAAGGAATATTTTCAGGATGACCTATTTTCTGGATAGAATCATTGTCTCCTGATGCATGTGGATGAGTCGATAAAGCTGAATTATCTTGCTATGTTTAATCAGCAAGGATGATTCCAACAATAAGATTATGGGACCTCCTTCACTGCAATTTCTCACCATGAAACAAATATTTTGGGGTATATGTAACACAAGCTTATGGTTTCAAATTTCTAATCCACATAATTTTTGTAGTTATTTATTTTGAGATGTCCCTTTATTGTGGATAATAGGGTTAATATTATAAACTAATATTACCGTTATAAAACTTGTTCTTGTTTTGTATAAAAATGTGTTTTGCTATAAGAAGTCCTTAACATAAAAAAGAATGAATCTGTTTACTCATGTTACATAATATAAATAAAGCCCACATAATAATAACTGTTACTGATAGGTGCTTTATGGAATAAAGGTACCTTATGATCACTCTGTTACTGATAGGTGCTTTATGGAATAAAGATGCCTTATGATTACTCTGTTACTGATAGGTGCTTTATGATTACTCTGTTACTGATAGGTGCTTTATGATTACTCTGTTACTGATAGGTGCCTTATGATTACTCTGTTACTGATAGGTGCTTTATGATTACTCTGTTACTGATAGGTGCTTTATGATTACTCTGTTACTGATAGGTGCTTTATGATTACTCTGTTACTGATAGGTGCTTTATGATTACTCTGTTACTGATAGGTGCTTTATGATTACTCTGTTACTGATAGGTGCCTTATGATTACTCTGTTACTGATAGGTGCTTTATGGAATAAAGGTGCCTTATGATTACTCTGTTACTGATAGGTGCTTTATGATTACTCTGTTACTGATAGGTGCTTTATGATTACTCTGTTACTGATAGGTGCCTTATGATTACTCTGTTACTGATAGGTGCTTTATGGAATAAAGGTGCCTTATGATCATGTGGCACCATTGCAATAGTTTGACTTCAAATTAATGTCTTTTCAAGGAAAGAAATCTTTGCAGCATACTTACCAAGCAAGCGCAAGTCAAAAAACTAAAATATTGCACACTGTTGAAAACTTTATGCTATTTTCAATAAAAAAACTATCTAAAATTGTCAGAAAGCATTATTTGGTTCATTATAACTAAAATAGTTGAAAAGTCATATGGCATTTCAGGGGCCCCGAGTGGTCTAAAGCGCTGTCTGTTACGGATCACTGTCATTTCACCTCTGTCTGTGTGGGTTCGAGTCTAGGATTCGGCGAATGTGGATATGTGAGAAAGCTTGCCAGTAGCTTCTCGTGGGTCGGTGGTTCTTTCTGGTGATTTCCCGGTTTCTTCCTCCACCATTAATACTGGCCGCTATGAATAGCCTATCGTGTGCTGAAAAATGGTATTAAGCCCAACAACAACAACAACATATGGCATTTTAGACTAGATCAGGCATTCCTTGTCATATTAATCTCAGGTTATGTGTTAAATATGAGCAATTCAAAGCATAGAATGTGTATATTGACCATTACCAATATATACTATCACCTATCCAAACAGTTAGTCATCAAATTTCTTATTATGAAAGATATACATATCAAATCAGCTTTTCAATAATTCATGAATGTTGGAGAATCCCAATACGTACAGGGTCTTACACCTTCAATTCTGTCATTTCACTTAAACAGACCCAAAAGGTGAAGTTCACTTGGCCTCAAGTTCACTTGGCCTTAATAACATTAACCCTATTCCATTTTGTTTTAATACACTGCATTAATAATGAAAGTAAAATGTTGACTTTTGTGTCAATGTTACCCTTAGTATGGAAGGTGTAAAAATAGAGGGAAGTTTTTTGCTCTTTTTTTTAATGTTGTTGCAAATTTGATGATCATTAATACCAGAAATTGCATTGTACAGAACTTTGAAAAACTAAATTTTTGTTGCAAAAAATTATGGTAGAGTTGGCACATCCAGGTCCATTACTAAAGAAAGTAATCTTTGTATCCAATATTTTATCATATAAAATTATGAAAAGAGAGGACTTCTGCTATGGAAGATGTTGCTGGTTTCCAACTTTAACCAAATGTTGAAGTTGCAGTTTTGTATTATAGGATAGCTGTGGTAAAGCAAAACAAGAAAAAAAAAAAGAAGTTTTTGTTAGCATTTCATCATCATTTTAATTATCTGACATGACAGTATGCAAAAACATTAGTTTGAAGTGACTATTTTGAACTTGCTCTACTCCCTTTTCCCTATTTTGGCCAACATTGTCTGTTCTGACAAGGGAAATAACTTTGTGTGGCGCAAACACCTATTATGATTGATTAGAAGCAGTGCCAAACTTTTGAATGATTAAGATTACTTCTGTTAAGGAAACATAAAATTATAGTTTTGGATATAGTAACACATGTAAAGGATATCAATAGAATGATGGAAAAATGATATTAAGTATATTTTCATTCTTGTATGAATTTGGTTTAATATTGGCAGGTGTGTAATGCCCTCAAAATACTATATTTTCTGGCCTACAAGTCTATACTTTTTTGTTAGAAAATCCAGGTTTCATCTTATACTCTGAATCCACTTATATATTAATTATGATGTAATTTTTGTAAGTAAAATAAAATCTCCAAATGTATAAAAAATGTGTCAAAAATATTTCATTTTTATGATATTTTTTACATTATCCACATTTAAAGGCTATTAAAAGTATTTGCATGATTGTCAGTATTAAATTAACTTTCATCAGATGTAGTAGTGATAAAGCAGCATGCACTTGTAATATACATTGTTTAAATTTGATTATGTGCATTAAATTAGGCAAGTTAGGAAACGCATAACCAAGACAAGGACAGGTATTCCATTAAATTTTCATGATCAAATAAAATATGCCCTGATAGAGATCAAGAGACGTAGGTGTCAGGACATTTGTAATCTACATTGTTTAAACTATATAACTAATATACTGTATGTATGGATGAAGGATGTAAAATATGTAAAACTGTTGCTGATATGACTTGAACTCTATGCATAGACTTGTATGCCGGCAAATACAGTATTAAGGAGACAACAGTGACTTATTAATTAGTTTGAAGGACTGACAATGAAGGGTTTACTGTTTCAAGTCCGGCTCATACCAATCTGGATGGACTGCCATGATGAATCTCAGGGCACTCTACATGCATTGCATCTTTATGAAATAGTCTTTTATGTACTGATATGTCACTGATTGCCAATCGATCAGTGATTGTAGATATAATAAATGCTATATAGACAACTATAATCATTTTGCAGCACAAAAACAAAAATTTTTTTCAGTTTAATTTATTTACTATATCTTGTTTTTTTTTCTTTCTTATTCAGAGAGATTGCAAGCAGAACTGCTTCAACAAAATTTTGAAAGAGAGGATGACATTTTTGTAGCCATTGCTGGTATAAAACAGGTAAAAAAAACCCCAAACAAATTAAGATATATGAAAGAGTTGGAGCGAAACACAGGCAGACAGAATGACGGAGTATAATATTACGACGCATTGAAAATGTGGACAGCTATAGATCAAACAAGTTTTCAGTATGTTAGTCATATAGTTGTATTCAAAAGTAGTGTACAATTCAAGCCTTGATTCAGTTGGTTTTTAGATATAAATTTACTATAATAAATGATCATGGCTTGGCCTAGTGGTTAGAGTGATTGCCTCAGACGCGGGAGGTCGTGGGTTTGATCCCTGATCGAGTCATATATTTAAATTTAATTTTTAAATAATCAGCCATTTTGTCATTGTTGTTACTTCTCCTGTAATATCAACATGGGTTGCAACTAAAAGGCTCCTGGTTGTAACTGAAAGACTTCTTAAGACATGTTTATGTTCCTACATATAAACAATACAGATCTGATTCACAACATGGTGCCCTGACAGCCATCTTGAAATTCTTCGTGTTGTCAGTCTGACTTCCAATGTGGCCACTACAGGAGCCATCTTAAAAATCCAATTTTTACTTTTCATAAATGGATGATCATATCAACATATATGAATGAAATGATGCAGATACAATCTCTCAGAATAGCTATCACAGCGTCCATTATCAAAATCTAATGATCACTTTGTGAAATATACTATATATTAATGCTCTAAATTCCATGGCTGCTACTCCTGAATGATTGTTCTATTGCCAAGTTTTTTGTAACATGGTGCAAGTGATCTTGAATGAAGACCACCAGCATGGCAGCCTTAGTGGAAATTTCAATGTCTTATTACTATGAAACAAATGGTTGCATCAGCTAAAATGAAAACCCACTTGTAGTATGTAATTAGTACAGATCTGAACATAGACATATCCATTCTGTTGTGAAAAACATTGTCAAGCAGACCTCCCAGACCTTGGGTATATTTAGAGATGTCTGCATATATATTTGTACTTAACAGAGCTCATGAACACGGTGACTCAGACCACTCCAGTGGCCTAGTGGTTTTGTAGCAGGTTCAAACCCTGGCCAAGTCATACCAAAGACTTGTATAAAACAATGGTACTAACAACTGCCTTGCTAGGTGCTCAGCATTAAGAGGTTAGTGTTAGGACTGGTCAGCGGGGTGTCAGGATAATGTGACTGGGTGGAACATCATGCTACATGTCTGTGTCACGATGGACCAGTCATAGACATCACTATAAACTGCCACAATGCAGTCATTGTGGCAATGTGACTGAAAAATTGTTTTCCAAAACACACACACAAACATTCAGATACATATACAAATGAGTTTTTACAAGACTTTTAAATTTAATGTTTTTTTTTTTTTTGTAAAGAAGGTAATCAAGTCACTAACACCCTATAACTGATTTCAGGGTCAAAGGTCAAGACTTGTTTGGTTTCATGGCCAGTGTGACCATCTTAAGAATCTTCCCATCACTATTTAACATGACTCAACATAAAGCTTTCACTAAAAGTCTTCTTATCTTATCCATTTGGCTTTAAATAAAAATAGTGCTGTTCAAATGTTTTCTCCAGAAGACTTCTTATGATGTCTGGTTTGTCCTAATGAAAATGGTGCTGCTCGCACATCCAGTATGGCTGCCCTAGTGGCCATCTTGAAACTGTTGTTGGCATTGCTTCACCAGATCAGGTTTTCTTGTAATGTCAGTTGGTCCTAAATGAAAATGGTTTCAATCTGGCCTACAATATGGCTGTCATAGATGTTGCATTGAATATATTATCACCATTTCTCCTAGACAGCTGGTCATATCAACATTGTGCTTTCAGTTAAAGACTGTTTATAATGTTAAGTTAGATCTAAATGGAAAGTATGAGAATCTGATATACACTATGGCCACCATGGCAGTCATCTTCAAAATCTTTTTGTTGTTCAAAATGGAAAGTTGTATTAGCATAATGTTTTACCAGAAGACTTTTTAAATGCTTCTAAATGAATTATAATTATAATTATACTAATTATACATCAAATAGTGCTAATTATACATCAAATATGGCTGCCATATTGGTAATCTTAAAAATCTTATTACTGTTACTACATCTGAATGTATGGTCATATTGACATCAGAATTTTCATCAAAAGATTTGTAATTATATCTACTTTGTCCTAAATGAAAATGATACCACTTAGACAACCAAAATGTTCAACAATGCAGCTAATTTGAAAATATTGTTATTGCTGAAAAATATTACAGTAAAAGAAAGAAATGGTCTCACCTTAAATTCTTGGAAATATTTTTTTCAGCTACTAGAGCATTGGCCCTTTTAGAGACTTGTGTTTTTCAAAACAAAATTACCATATTTCCCTGCATATATCCTACTGGTTATACCAGATTTTACAAACCCCGCAAAGGGTATGTGTGCTGGCTATATCACAATTTTTTTACACATGATACTATTTCAATATATTGTTTGAAAAACATAACTACATAACTTATATATTGTTCACCGACCTTGTTGCTGGAATATCGAAACACATCAGTATTTCGTCCATAATAATAATAATGCCAGAATGGGGAAAGACATGCTTCTGAATTTCCCTGGCAACGAATTCACGAAAATCATCCATCTTCTCCCAATTCTTGGATAGACGTTGGTCAACGGTCGTTCATGTTCTGATTGACAATTTGTTCCTCTTCATAAATTTATATCCCCAATCCATTCCTTATTTAAAATCAATAATGTGCTTCTCTGCCGCCATGAGTTTTGACCTTCAATTTGATGGCAGCTGTCAAGATTGGTCGGTTGTTTTCCTGCTGGACCATGATCCACTGATTCAGGTCAGCTTCAAGGTGAGGTCATTTTGCTTTAGGTCTGAGAGAAGCACGTTTTTGTGAATTTGTCTTCTCCAACGCTACTTTTTCTTTTCTCCAACCTCAGATTACACTCTCATCAATATCAAATTTTCTGCCTGTGGCTCTATTGCCATGCACTTCAGCATACACAATGGCAGTTAGCTTGAAGTCAGCTGTGTAAGAATTTCATTTTGGCATTTTTTAAATTTAACAGAAAGAAATTATTTAAACTTTAATATACACTTATATTCACTTATACACTTATATATACACCTTTAAACTTGAATATACATTTTCTTAAGAATACAAGATTATTTAGAAATGTCAGTGTTTATGTAGCCTGTAGCTGAGACACAGCTCCTATAGACAGCCTATGCATACAAGCACTGAATAGTTACTGGTAATTGACATCATGCGAGATACATTTGAAATTATGGTTCCAGGTTATAAAAAGGTGCGGGTTATGCCAACAAATTTTTACACAAAACCCCAAAATCCACAGGCTATATGAGTGTGCAGATTATCTGCATCTGCAGGATATATGCAGGAAAATATGTAATTATGCATTAAACAAAACTGAGTATGTTAATATAGTTGACTCTATCTGACATGGATAGAGTGATATTTGAGATTGTTTCTTCTCTCCGAGATTTAAGATCAAAAGCGACTTAAAACATTTTTGTACTTGTTTGTTAACACAAGCATGACCTCTGTTTACAATGGTTCAAGTCTCAGGCTCAGTGACATGGGTATGTGAGAAAGCTTGCCAGTAGCTTCTCATTGGTTAGTGGTTTTTCCCAGGGTTTTCCAAGGTTCTTTCTCCTCCAGTTATACTGGCCACCCTGTATAGACTATCTTGTTTTGAAAAATGGCATTAAACCCTACAAAAACATAACGCAAGCATGAAAGAATGTAGTTTTGGTGCCCAGTTCAGTCTTTCAGCTTCAGAAGATTGTCAGAGATGATTTCCATACACTGCTATTAAAATAAATACTGCTCCAGTGGCCTAGTGGTTAGAGTGTCCACCTCAGATGTGGGAAATCACAAGTTCGAACCCCTGGCCATGTCATACCGCAGACTTATAAAAAAAGTACTAACAGCTCAGCATTAAGAATTTAGTGTAAGCACTAGTCTTCCTGGTATCAGGATAATGTGACATGTCTGTGGCATGATGCCTCAGTGATAGACATCACTATAAACTGTCACACTGCAGACATAACAATATTTCTGAAAAATTGATGTTAAAAATCCAAATCACACACACAGATTAAACAATAAATGTAGAAATGGTCTTGTTGGGGTTCATTGAGCTTAAATACAGTGACTTATAATATGGTGATGAAGTTTTGTAATTGTTTTTCATGTTGATAGTCAGCACTTGGTTCTTGATTTTAAGATCAAATGTCTTGACTTGAGATTTTTTCTGTGGCATGCAAGCATGATAACAGAAACAAGTATTAAATCAACCTTGGCCTGTGAATCTATCTTGACATCTAGAGATAAGTTCAGTACTGTTCTATCCATGATACAAGGTTTAAGGTCAAAGGCCACCACAAATGTATCTTTATCATATCTAGTTTGTCAGAAGAATACAATTCAATAATTTTGTTTTGTTTTTTATTTCTTTCTTTTAAACAATAAGTATGAATCAAACCAAACTTGGCATGTGGATATCTTGGCAGTACATGTATATAGGAAAAGTTAAGTGATTCAAGTTTTATGGTCATGGCAAAGATTTGTATACTAAACTTGTTTACCTCAAGCATATAAGAAAATGTTGTTATCAGACTGGGTATGTTTGAATTTTTCAGGAATATCTGATGTTTTATACATTTTTAGCAATTAAAAAGAATTAAAGGCTGGAAGAAAGATATCTCACCTAATTCTGAACATTTATTCACCAATAGAGTGTCATTCTCTTCAAAGGACTTTTGTTCAGTTAATTATTGTGTTAGTAATTGATAGACAATACACTGCTCTATGAAAAATCCTTGCAATTCTGATGACTAATTATATTTACAGGTTAGGGATGTATTGAAAGGAACCCTTAAATTCTCACAGAGCGCATTTGATGAAGAAGAATTAGAAATCAGTGAAAACTACTACAAGCCAGAGGTTGTAACTGAGGAAATTTCTCAGGAAGCTGTTAAAAAGAGCCCATCAAAGGTTAATGGTGAGGATGGCATACAGAAAAAGAAACTTTTCTACATGAGTAGCGAGGAAAATTCAGAAAACCTAGATAACTCACCTGATTCACCAGTGTCACGCAAATTAATTGAAAGCAAAGAATTTGAATTAGAAGACTACAGAAATAATGTCAAGAACTCACCTAAGCATAAAAATAGTCATCATTTTGTGAGTGAACCAAGTATTTTGGGATCAAATATACCTAAATCTCAGTTTTCTTCAAATGCACAAGATGGTCCCAGCCAGGACTGTTTAGAGGATAGTCCAAATCCCCTATATAACTTGAAACAGAATATAGAAGAAGAGAGTGATTGGACTTAGTACAATTAAAAATTTATTGTGAAAAAAATAATGCTTAAAATATTTAATGCTTGACTGTGTTCGAAATTACCACATTATGTGTATATTTATAGTTGGATATTTAATGCACTTATTTCACAGTCTAGTTGGAAATTTAATCACCTATTTACAGATAGCTAGTTTTGGAAAACTAATTGGTCCATGATCAGACTTTGTGTGACAAAGTTCAGATCTTCATTATATAATAAAATATTTTTAGGACAATGGATTTGATTAATGTTTGTATTGGTAAAAAAAAATTGCGATCCTATTCATCATATATTACATGCACTAATTTATATTTTATGTATCTAGTCTGTATCATTGCAAGAAGTTAAATTAGTGTCATGTAACATCTAATATGCTAATATCAAAACTGTTCAGTGTTTTTTCATGACAAATGCCATTAACTGTGAAATTATTCATTAATTAAATTTCAGCCAAGTGGTATAGTGCAATGCAATTTACAAAACAACAAAAGCTAATGAAGAAATTATATTTTCAACTGATTTTATTTAATATATTGCAATATATATTCTTAACATTCCAACCAAGATAAGATGTTACTGGACAGGTTGTTAGGTGAACAAAATGGCAAAATTAATGTGTTATACAAGAAAGTTGACTGATAGCATCATATGGTATATTACTGCAAAAAAAGGTTGCAGCAGAATCCAAAATTTTTGTATTGCCTGTGGACTTTCTGTATATAGTGAATGATATGTGGACTTTCTGTATATAGGGTATGACATGTGGACTTTCTGTGAATGTAGGGATTATTATAAGTGGATGCTTCATGAACTGTCTGTATTGTCTGTAAAACTTTTTTTGAATTCATGGACTGTATTGTATGTTGACTTTATACAAATTATTGTCTGTGGACATGATGTGAATGTTTGAACTGTTGTAATTACTTTAGGTAAACTTAACAAATTTATATTTAGGTAAATTTCATGAGGTTAAAGGTCATCATAGCTAGTGCACACTGATGTCATAAGCATTGTCCCCATCATAGCAAGTGCACACGATGTCATAAGCATTGTCCCCATCATAGCAAGTGCACACGATGTCATAAGCATTGTCCCCATCATAGCAAGTGCACACGATGTCATAAGCATTGTCCCCATCATAGCAAGTGCACACGATGTCATAAGCATTGTCCCCATCATAGCAAGTGCACACTGATGTCATAAACATTGTCCCCATCATAGCAAGTGCACACAATGTCATAAGCATTGTCCCCATCATAGCTAGTGCACACTGATGTCATAAACATTGTCCCCATCATAGCAAGTGCACACTGATGTCATAAACATTGTCCCCATCATAGCAAGTGCACACTGATGTCATAAACATTGTCCCCATCATAGCAAGTGCACACGATGTCATAAGCATTGTCCCCATCATAGCAAGTGCACACGATGTCATAAGCATTGTCCCCATCATAGCAAGTGCACACGATGTCATAAGCATTGTCCCCATCATAGCAAGTGCACACGATGTCATAAGCATTGTCCCCATCATAGCAAGTGCACACTGATGTCATAAACATTGTCCCCATCATAGCAAGTGCACACAATGTCATAAGCATTGTCCCCATCATAGCTAGTGCACACTGATGTCATAAACATTGTCCCCATCATAGCAAGTGCACACTGATGTCATAAACATTGTCCCCATCATAGCAAGTGCACACTGATGTCATAAACATTGTCCCCATCATAGCAAGTGCACACTGATGTCATAAGCATTGTCCCCATAATAGCAAGTGCACACGATGTCATAAGCTTTGTCCCCATCAAAGCAAGTGGACACTGATATAGCATTGTACCCATCATAGCAAGTGCACACGATGTCATAAGCATTGTCCCCATCATAGCAAGTGGACACTGATATAGCATTGTACCCATCATAGCAAGTGCACACTGATGTCATAAGCATTGTCCCCATCATAGCAAGTGCACACGATGTCATAAGCATTGGCCCCATCATAGCAAGTGGACACTGATATAACATTGTACCCATCATAGCAAGTGCACACTGATGTCATAAGCATTGTCCCCATCATAGCAAGTGCACACTGATGTCATAAGCATTGTCCCCATCATAGCTAGTGCATACTGATGTCATAAGCATTGTCCCCATCATAGCAAGTGCACACGATGTCATAGGCATTGTCCCCATCATAGCAAGTGCACACGATGTCATAAGCATTGTCCCTATCATAGCAAGTGCACACTGATGTCATAGGCATTGTCCCCATCATAGCAAGTGCACACTGATTTCATAGACATTGTCCCCATCATAGCAAGTGCACACCGATGTCATAGGCATTATCCCCATCATAGCAAGTGCACACTGATGTCATAAACATTGTCCACATCATAGCAAGTGCACACTGATGTCATAAGCATTGTCCCCATCATAGCAAGTGCACACTGATGTCATAAACATTGTCCACATCATAGCAAGTGCACACTGATGTCATAAGCATTGTCCCCATCATAGCAAGTGCACACTGATGTCATAAGCATTGTCCACATCATAGCAAGTGCACAAGATGTCATAGACATTGTCCACATCATAGCAAGTGCACACTGATGTCATAAACATTGTCCCCATCATAGCAAGTGCACACTGATGTAATAAACATTGTCCACATCATAGCAAGTGCACACGATGTCATAAGCATTGTCCCCATCATAGTAAGTGCACACAATGTCATAAGCATTGTCCCCATCATAGCAAGTGCACACTGATGTCATAGACATTGTCCCCTTCATAGCAAGTGCACAAGATGTCATAGACATTGTCCACATCATAGCAAGTGCACACTGATGTCATAAACATTGTCCGCATCATAGCAAGTGCACACTGATGACATAAACATTGTCCACATCATAGCAAGTGCACACGATGTCATAAGCATTGTCCCCATCATAGCAAGTGCACACTGATGTCATAGCAAGTGCACACTGATGTCATAGACATTGTCCCCATCATAGCAAGTGCACACAATGTCATAAGCATTGTCCCCATCATAGCAAATGCACACTGATGTCATAAGCATTGTCCCCATCATAGCAAGTGCACACGATGTCATAAGCATTGTCCCCATCATAGCAAGTGCACACTGATGTCATAAGCATTGTCCCCATCATAGCAAGTGCACACTGTTGTCATGAGCATTGTCCCCATCATAGCAAGTGCACACTGATGTCATAAGCATTGTCCCCATCATAGCAAGTGCACACTGATGTCATAAGCATTGTCCCCATCATAGCAAGTGCACACGATGTCATAAGCATTGTCCCCATCATAGCAAGTGCACACTGATGTCATAAGCATTGTCCCCATCAGAGCAAATGCACACTGATGTCATAAGCATTGTCCCCATCATAGCAAGTGCACACTGATGTCATAAGCATTGTCCCCATCAGAGGAAATGCACACTGATGTCATAAGCATTGTCCCCATCATAGCAAGTGCACACGATGTCATAAGCATTGTCCCCATCATAGCAAGTGCACACTGATGTCATAAGCATTGTCCCCATCATAGCAAGTGCACACTGATGTCATAAGCATTGTCCCCATCATAGCAAGTGCACACTGATGTCATAAGCATTGTCCCCATCATAGCAAGTGCACACGATGTCATAAGCATTGTCCCCATCATAGCAAGTGCACACTGATATAGCATTGTATAAGCATTGTCCCCATCATAGCAAGTGCACACTGATGTCATGGCAAGTGCACACTGATGTCTTAAGCATTGTCCCCATCATAGCTAGTGCACACTGATGTCATAAGCATTGTCCCCATCATAGCAAGTGCACACTGATGTCATAAGCATTGTCCCCATCATAGCAAGTGCACACTGATGTCATAAGCATTGTCCCCATCACGTGATTTCTTTGATGTGGGGTTCTCTGCATATGAGTGCATTCACTATGTCCCAATTTACACATACAGGATCCAAATTGTAGACAAACCCACGAAGTTATATAATAAAAACATCACCCTTCATGCATGATCGTAAATTCTGAGGAATGCATGGTGGTAAATACAGTCACAATTATGTTCTAGGCTGGTTTGAACAACTGCTTATATTTCAAATGCTGTGCTGGGACTGAGAAATATGTGCTTGATAATGGATATTTTTTCTATAAAAAATTTGACTGAAAATTGTGATTATATGCATTTTTTATTACATTTTCTTTCTATCAGTGTTTTCAAATTAGACATGCAATTCTTGTCTGTGTAAGCATATGGTAAATAAGTGCAATATTTATGTTTTCACTTCTAAAACTGTTGATTGTAGAATTTGTTCATAACTAATATATGTATGGACACATTACATAGATACTGCTCTTTGATGTCTGTATACATGCATTTGGTGACTTTCTGTTTTTTTAGCCAAGGTATAATGTTGTAAACATCTGAGTTGTGTCAAGACCATGGTAATTGAAAAACAAGACATAGCTGTCACTTTTCTGTTGGTATCGGTTGCAGTATCAACATTTTATTAAGGTCTTAGTGAAAGTTTGTAATTTGCATGTTCATTATAAACCCATTGCTAGGTTCTCCTCATGCTTGGAATGAATCATTATGAAGCCTACAAACTTTGCTTCATGATGTGCTTACTTGTCCCTTTTACCTCAGTGTCAGAACATGATGTGCTTACTTGTCCCTTTTACCTCAGTGTCAGAACATGATGTGCTTACTTGTCCCTTTTACCTCAGTGTCAGAACATGATGTGCTTACTTGTCCCTTTTACCCCAGTGTCAGAACATGATGTGCTTACTTGTCCCTTTTACCTCAGTGTCAGAACATGATGTGCTTACTTGTCCCTTTTACCTCAGTGTCAGAACATGATGTGCTTACTTGTCCCTTTTACCCCAGTGTCAGAACATGATGTGCTTACTTGTCCCTTTTACCCCAGTGTCAGAACATGATGTGCTTACTTGTCCCTTTTACCTCAGTGTCAGAACATGATGTGCTTATTTGTCCCTTTTACCTCAGTGTCAGAACATGATGTGCTTACTTGTCCCTTTTACCTCAGTGTCAGAACATGTGCTTACTTGTCCCTTTTACCTCAGTGTCAGAACATGATGTGCTTACTTGTCCCTTTTACCTCAGTGTCAGAACATGTGCATTACAGTTTGAGTTTAGTTTCACACTGGGTTTAGAAAAGTGGCCTTATAAAGAGGTGGCCATTCTAGAGGTGAATTACGCTGATGTTGGTAATAACCACCTAATTAAAAAATGTAAAAGGTGTAGCAAACTTTTCAAAATTTAATACTTTCATTTAAAATCACAAAGTTATGAAATCATTGTGAAAAATATTAACATTACTTAAAACTATTATTAATAATCAATAATTGTGAAAGCCCCATATCAACATGACAATTGGCAAAGTGGTGTAAGATCATCTCCTTGTAGTACAAACTATCCCTGTCCATCAAATCAATTTTCCTATTGACATTGCTTATTAGAATCTTTGGGACATCAAATTCCTCATTAGTGATCAAAGGACTCCTTTTTGTTTAGTCAAATTGCTTTCATTTAATGTTCATTTAATGTTCTAAACTTAACAATATTGCCAATTGTAGTTTTTGTGTGAGATGCTTAGAGTTTATAAATGGTGAGCTTGTGAAATTATCTGCTGGGTTTTTGTCTGGCTTTATTTTCTGGTGACAAGATGTCACACTGACTTGAGCACCATGATATTGTGAATCTAGTTTTTGTCATGTTGGTAATTATATGTGGTAATAATAGCCACTAATTATCAAATGGACAAAATCTAACATCACCAAGAATAATTAGATTACTTATCTCTTTGAATGAGTTACATGATTGGCATATTCAAGCAAATGTGATTTTGTTTTAGAGATCATCAAATATTCAGGACATCTGTAAATGCCATTTTCAGGCTGCTCACAAGGGTGTTTGCATTAATAGGCTGGATGTATTAGAAGGGTGGCTATCCAAGAGGATACACTTAATTATAACTTGCCTGTACCATGTCTTTGGTGAAATCCTGGCCTGCTTTAGCCTCTTTGTGACAAGGCATAATGCCGATGCCCCAGTGTTTGACTTGCTATAGACTGCGGTCTAAACACCTGGTCATTTGACTCCCTTTCATTAACTGGAATGGTCTCAGTGCATGTGTCATTCCTTGAGTCTCTCTGATTCCATGATCTTGCAGGAAGTTAATACAAATATAGACAAATTCTGATTACTCCCCCAAAGTGGAAATAGTAATTGACAAACAACAATCCAAATCTAGATGCTGAGATTCACAGGAAAATCCTGTATTCTCACCTGCTCAAATAACTGCATGAATATGTATGCCTGACTCAATCAAGCACTCAGAAAGAAACATTTCTCATAACAAGTGGTGGACAATTTTGCTCAAGCAAGTTTGGCCACTTTGAAAGGCCTGTGAGGAGAAATCAAAGTTTTCTTTCAGTGATACAAACAGAGAAACATTTATCAAGAAAAGCCTCAGTGGCACAAATCGCTGATTTCCTCTTTTATGAGAAGTTAACTCCATTCACAACGACTACTATTCCATGTTTTCAGACATGTTTTGCCACCAAGTATGGAAGTAAATAGGTCAGACAGGCAGAATCACTGAAACTCTGATTTGTGTAGACTATTCACAGTTCTGCTTTGTATAGTTTGTTTTCTCTCATACCAGATTCTGCTTTCACTGCTGGGAACAGACTTCCACTGGTGTAAACTCAGTTCTTTTTCTTGAAAACAGTTTTCTTTAAACCCTTCTTCATAAGCACATCTAAAAGACCTAATTAGGGCATTGACGAGTTACCTGAAACATACTGAGCTAATCAGAAGAGGGAGGTCTCACTTGTTCTTAACACTCCAAGAAGGAAAGGTCGATAATTCAAGTTGAATAATTCCATCCTAAATCAGCTTGGTTATCGGTGCAATCTGAAGAAGCAAAAAAAACCCCAACAAAATAATATTTACTTCAAAGACTTTTCATTTGAAAAAAACGTGATTTCACTTTTGTGAAGGGTACCAATTTTCATGGGGCCCCAGTTTGCCAAGTTGTTGGAGGTATATGCCATTACTGATCACTGTCCACATGGATTTGAGTCTCTGGGCCAGCCTAGATGGTTATTCTAAAAGCTTGCCAGTAGCTTCCCACAAGTCAGTTGTTCCCAGGATTTTCCTGGGTTCTTTGTTCCACCAGATATACTGGCTGCCATGTAAAGCCTATCATGTGCTGGAGAAAGACATAATTTTAATGGTTGCTTTAAGTTTTGAAATCAAAGACCTAATGAAAAATTAGTCATATGTGATGTAGAAAGACTTGCATCACATGTTCATACTTTCAGTCAAAAAGCATTGCTGTAATGATATATTGTCTTTGACATGTTAATTTTATTTTAGCCCTTGAATAAAATATATAGAATTTGTTTTACTTTGATTTAAATGCATTTGTATGTCTGCAGTAGCTGGAAGCTGCCTTAAATTGATTTATAACATCTTTAAGGAAAGATAGGACAAAATAAAACATAAAAATACTTGTATTATCAAAAATTATTAAAATTTAAAGAATGGATAACAGAATGATGTAAGAAATTAGATGTAATGCTTATATGCATCTAGGATTCCCATGGACGTCCAAGTGGTCCAAGGTATTTGTCTTTAAAGATCACTTATATCTGACCCCTATCTGTATGGGTTAAAGGCACTGCTTAACCATTGTATTTGAGAAAGCTTGCCAGTAGTTTCGCATGAGTCTGGTTCTTCCTCCATCAAATATACTGGCCGCCACTGCACATAATTATCTGCAATTCTCTGTGAATTAAGATTACCTATCTGAATGAGATAAAAGCAATCATTTTTACATTTAATTATGGGTAGGAAACTTTCATATTAAAATTTTGATTGTCTTATGACACATCCTATGTTATTTACATATTTTTAATCCAAAGGAACAATAAGACTGACAAATAGTAAAACTATTGCTTGAAACACAAGTACTAATTAGATACTATGTATATAAGCCCTAATTACAGTTATGTTCTAATTAAATAATTTGTATATATGCACTAAATATAAACAGGTACTGATTATATACAATGTATATATATATATATATATATATATATATATATATATATATATATATATATATATATATATATATATATATATATAATCCTAAAAATGAAAAGTGATGCATGTAAAGCTTCAAAATCAGAGATAATTAGGTCTGATCTGTCGGTTTTTTCATGAACTGTCTTGAATTTTACTGCTCTTCAAACCACAATCATCATAACAAATTATGGTGCAGCGTTAAGGACCATTGTTTTCAGGAAACAATCATATACAGGTGTGCTTAAATAATTGCCTGGATTGGTGTTTAACACCTGGACACAAAAGGCTGTGTAAAGAATTGATTTTGACAATTTTGATTTTTTGCTTGTACGGGTATCAGTAGTGTTTTAACTATGCAGGTGACCAACCATTGCAGTCTGCATATTTTTGTTCTTTTATAATCATTATTTTGGGCAGGAATACATATAAATATGTGAACTTTGAGATAAATCAACATGATATTTTTAATTTTTTTTTCAAGATCACACAAATTGAATACTAAAAAGTAAATGAAACAATATTACGAGGTGGAACCTGTATCAGCAACTTGACAAGCTATCTTTCCAAGTCACTTAGCAGCTTTACAATGCTGTAAGGTTACTCAGCTCTTGTTGGAATTGCAGGAGTGAGTCTTGTTTTTTTCCTTCTTACGTTTGCATCCATTCATTCATCATTGATCTGTACTAACACTAGCTAGAATCTTGTAAGGGACTCAAAGTATGTATTGGACATGTGTTAGAAGACTAAGTCAGGCCAATTACAGGGTGAGGCGATACAATTCCACCTCTTACTTTTTCTAAAAATCATTATGATCTGGTAATGTGTTTGGAACAGTAATTTGGAATTATTTGCTTCTTGCAAGTATATAATATTGTTTTAATCATATCATATGATGAGATCTCATTTGTAACATTCATAAGAACAAGAAACTGATGTATTTAATGTACCATATATAACTTTTAATAAGTTGAACCGAATTGAAAACATTGCAAATCTAGATCCTCTAGCAGATCCAGACTCTTCAAAAATGTCTGACCATTCAGAAGGTTGCATTTTGTACATTTTTAGAAAGATTTCAAAATCTTACCAAATCTAGGGGCTGCATTTGTACCACTTTAGAACGATTTTAAATTTTATCAATGAAAAGGCTGCATTTGTACCTTTTGAGAAACATTTCCAACTATTACCTAATTTGGATTTCCAGATATTACCCAATCCAAAGACTGCATTGTACCTTTAAAGAAAGATTTAAAATATTGTCCAATCCAAAGACTGCATTAGATTTCCAAATATTATGCAATCCATAGGCTCCATTTGAGTCTTGTGAAAAGGATTTCCAAATATTATCTAATCTGGATTTCCAAATCTTACCCAGTCCAAAGGTTGCATTGTACCTTTTGAGAAAGATTTCCAAATGTTACCCAAACCAAAGACTACATTTGTATCTTTTGAAGAAGCTTTCCAAACCTTACCCAATCCAAAGACTTGCATTTGTAAATTGAGAAATGTTTCCAAATCACCAATACCAAAGGTTGCATTTGTAAATCAATTAAGATTTTGAAATTTTTAGTTATCAAAATGTTGAGAACATTTTACAATAAATATTCAGAGTACCTCATCTTGTATATGTATTCAAACTAAAATTTATGACTATTGTAAAATTTTCTTTGTCAGCTTTTTGTGAAAACTAAAACTTAGTCTCATTGTTTAGATGTATTATAACTTTTTGAATTTTTCTGAAAATCGAGTTTTAGCATTAAATCAGTTAGGGGTGGGTGTGTTTAAAAATACTGATCTTCGTTTTTCCTAAACATCCTAAAATTGAGATTTTTGAATGTCCAATTGCTCAGTCAGTAAAACTGATCTTATCCAGAATATTCAGCAAGAATTAAAATACATCCATAAAGAGTCCAATCTTGCTTGAAAGAATCTTGCTTTATCACAATTTTGGGGAATTTCTGAACTTTTAAAGAAATGGTGTCCATGTGTTTTAGTATCCTTTCCACTGTCTCTACTTCTAACAAATACATCAGTATTGTCTATTTATCAAAAGCATGATGATGTATAATGTGTAAGCCTTCATTTGTTGACCTGTCAGAAAATATAGATCACAGCTGTCTGCACTTTTGTTAGTCTTGTTCAACCAGGTTTTTGCTTGTCTCTCTCTCTGACTTTTACCTTACAAGGTTCTGGTATATATATATATATATATATATATATATATATATATATATATATATATATATATATATATATATATATATATATATTAAAAAAATGTAGATTTTCTTGTCTTTTTAGAATAGGCTTTCCCAGGAACTTTAAAAGTAGTTTCTGTTGGTTGGTAGATGGGATGATATTATCACTAATAATAAGAATGCACCATATTTCACTTAACAATTATATTTTTATTGGCTAGTTTAGTCATACCACCAGTGTTAATAGTCTTAAATTGTATCATTTTATGTTGCAAATATTACTCTGACTTGAATGATTGTAATAAATAGGTCTAGAAAAAATTTCAGATAGGGAGAGATGTAGCTTTATGTCCATAAAGTTTTACTGAATTTGCCTTCCATCAGAAACAGATATCAGTAAAGCAATTCATCTTTAAGCCCTTTATGGCAATGGTTGTTTGAAGTCAGAAATTTTTCTTAAAGTACTCTATGGCAATGGTTGTTTGAACTCAGAAATTCACCTTAAAGCCCTCTATGGCAGTGGTTGTTTGAAGTCAGAAATTTTTCTTAAAGTACTCTATGGCAATGGTTGTATGGAGTCAGAAATTCATCTTAAAGTACTCTATGGCAATTGTATGGAGTCAGAAATTCATCTTAAAGTACTCTATGGCAATGGTTGTATGGAGTCAGAAATTCACCTTAAAGTACTCTATGGCAATGGTTGTATGGAGTCAGAAATTCATCTTAAAGTACTGTATGGCAATGGTTGTATGGAGTCAGAAATTCACCTTAAAGCCCTCTATGGCAATGGTTGTATGGAGTCAGAAATTCACCTTAAAGTACTGTATGGCAATGGTTGTATGGAGTCAGAAATTCACCTTAAAGTACTCTATGGCAATGGTTGTATGGAGTCAGAAATTCGTCTTAAAGTACTGTATGGCAATGGTTGTATGGAGTCAGAAATTCACCTTAAAGCCCTCTATGGCAATGGTTGTATGGAGTCAGAAATTCACCTTAAAGTACTCTATGGCAATGGTTGTATGGAGTCAGAAATTCACCATAAAGTCTCTATGGCAATGGTTGTATGGAGTCAGAAATTTACCTATGGCAATGGTTGTATGGAGTCAGAAGAATCTGGTTGATGTGTCTTCAGTTGAGTCTTTACTACACATGTAAATTCAGTTTGAGTAGTGGATTGTAGCATTCTCCTACAGCTTGTGATGTTGTAGGCTTCTGTCTATAATTATTGTTTCAGAAATAGACTTGGTTTTAACTTTTTTCATCAAAAGATAGAAACCACTCCAGTGGCCTAGTGGTTAGAGAGTCTATCTCGGATCTTGGAGGTCATGGGTTTGATAACCGGCCAAGTCATACCAAAGACATAACAAAAATGGTACTAACAACTGTCTCGCTTGGCGCTCAGCATTAAGAGTTTAGTGATAGGACTGGTCGGTTGATGTCAGGATAATGTGACTTGGTCGGACATCATGCTACATGTCTGAGGCATTATGCCTCAGTGCTAAACATCACTATAGACTGCCACACTGTAGACATTGTAGCGATATGAATTTTTTAAAAAACCTATGTTAAAAATCTAAAATTGCATCACATCACATCAAAAGCTAGACAGCCTGATATATACATATATATAATATGAATTTCGTATTTGGATAAAAGAAACAAATTATTGATCAATATCTCCCTCTAACATGGTTATATATATATATATATATATATATATATATATATATATATATATATATATATATATATATATGTGTGTGTGTGTGTGTGTTATTTGGAAAGAGAAGCAACATTATAAAATATTGATCGTTTATGTACATATCTCTGTAACAGTATACTGACATTCACTTCCTTGAATTTTCAGCTAAAACTATACATACACACTTGTAGGTCAGACCAAATTGTTAAGACCAAGATCTGTAATTGCATAATGTACCATCAGATCTGACTCTATGCTGTATGTTAGGAGTAATCAGTACAACAAGCAATACGGACCCTGATTTGCTGGTCATGCTGTGAGGGATCATTGTTTGCATTTGGACTCAACTGATATAAGAGGTCGTATGTTGTTGTCAACACCCTTCTACATGTATATACAAGCATCAAGAATAATATGACTTGTAATTAAGATCACAGTTTGACTATTAAGTGTGTTATATTAACAGTAATCAGAGTATACTCTATCTTAATTGTTTGTGTATGAAGTACACACAATGTCAAACAGAATAGACCAGGGCTTTTTTAACCAGACACTCACAAGATTCATGAAATCTCAGTCTGATAAGGGTCCAGGGAAAATTCTTCATTTATTTTATTATTCTATTATCAATAGAAGGTAACTCGATCGACATTTTTAGAAATGAAATTGCAAAGATATTTCTCCTGTTCTCAGAATTTTTCACAACATACTTTCTGTGGTCATTCAAGTCGAAATTTTATTGAAAGCTAATCAATTTATAACTTTTGTAAACAGGCAACAATGCTGGAATGTTGTTTCAATTAAACGTTGAAACTGTCAATGTCAATGCAAAACATCATCTCATCATCGAAATGACATATTAAACGACCTTATTTCATCGCCCAACCCAATTTCTTTCCCAGAATTGTTTGGAAAAAAATTTATGGCATGACAAGGAAAACTTTGTTTCTTAGTTTTATTACCTGGACTACCCACCTGGCAGCAATATCAGAAATTTCACATTGGCTGGCAAGTGCTCGGTGTAATAAGCCTCAATAATTAGGTCAACTTTACAGATAATACTGCCAGCTTCAGGCGTTATATCATCATTGAGCATAGTAAATGTGTTCCTTGCATCATTCTGAACTGGCCATAGGGAAAGTAAAGCACAGTGACCTATTTTGTAAAGGTTGATGCATTAAAACTTGATCAGGACGAGCCCTGTATTATTTTAAACAAGCAAAGGTAAATGTAAATCATATGGACTACTTTTCTTACAAAAATATCTGTTAATTATGGTTAACCGATTATAAAAGTGCTGTGCATGAACGTTGAATTTTCTTCACCAGAACTATAGATAGTAAGTTATGAAACTTCTCTTGGTCTGTTTCTCATTATTTTTAAGTGTTGTGCTTCATTCTTGATAAAATGTTAATTTCACTGATTTTGTATATTATCACTTGATTCTAGTGCAATGACATTATTTGCTTCACAAGTTGAAATGTTGTTTCACTTTTGATTATTACTTGTTTCTAGTGCAATGACATTATTTGCTTCACAAGTTGAAATGTTGTTTCACTTTTGATTATTACTTGTTTCTAGTGCAATGACATTATTTGCTTCACAAGTTGAAATGTTGTTTCACTTTTGATTATTACTTGTTTATAGTGCAATGACATTATTTGCTTCATAAGTTTAAATGTTATGATGTAAAAAAAATATTCTACATGTTTCTATAACATTCCTGTGTAGGCCTCTGCAGAGGTCCGATTTTGTGATATAGTGTTTTAGGAATAATAATATTATAGCAGTTTGCTTGTAGAAAAGATACTTGTATTCAATCATTTAATTCATCTTGGCTTTTTTTTACATCCAATGACCCGGTTATCAGAAGGCTTATTTGTTCTCATTTTGCACATCATCTCCTTGTGTGGCACTGTCCCATACCTTTTCCAATCGGTATCTTTTTGGCTGTCATTTGTTCAGCAATTGGAGGTTTCAGCAGTTTTGTGGTGGTTTTTGTCAAAGATTTTAATTGCATATATTTCAAAAACTATTTTATCAATTTTGTTCATTCTTGAGAGGAATGAAAAACTGATTTTATATGACCTTTTACTTTATTTGACCTTTGGGTGAAGGTCAAAGAGAAAATTTGTATAAAGGTTTTGGTTACTTAATTTCCTAAACCCCTTGATGGATTATGTTTATAATTGAAATGGATAATTAGAAAGCTATAAGCATTAATAGATTAGTGTTAGGACCGGGCAGCCTAGTATCAGGATAATGCGACAGGGTTGGACATGTTTATGGTTTATAGATGATACATGTTTATGGCAGGATGCTCCAGTGCTAGACATCGCTATAAACTGCCACAATGTAAACATTGTAATGATAAGATTGAAAAACTTCGTTAAAAAATCCAAATCACACGTGCGTGCACACACAGACACACACACTCACACTTCATGATGTAAGAAGCTTTCAGATCAGAAAAGTAAGACATGAAAGACCGAAAGTCCCAGCGTATCCATAGTGATGATCCATAGTGGTATTGTTCTAAATTCCCATTTGAATGCATCCACTGTTGAAGAGATGTTACTTTCCATAAATTTACTGCAAAATTTGAATGGCATGGACAATGATGCAAGAAAAACACATTATCTTATTGTTAAATAAACTTTCGATCTATAGTGAGCTACCAAAAGTTTCATTTGAATGCAGCCACGGGTTTGAAATGTTTATGACTTTCACGAACTTAATGCAAAAATTTAATTTTGTTCACTGTGTTGCAAGAAACTCCTAGCACATAAGTAGTATAAACGTTAGCCATATAGTGATATTATCCCAGAGTTTTACTTAAATGCCGCCATCGATATAGAAGGTATGCGACTTTCACAGACTTTAAAATTAAAACTTGAATATGTCGATACCGTCCCAACATGAAATGTTACAACTGCATTGCAACAGGCATTTGTAAGTGACACAGAAGCAGCTGCTTCGTAAACCGAGTCCCCATGTGTCATTTCAATTTTTTTTTTCATAAATTCTATTTCAGTTTTGTCCAATTACTGTAAATGTATCTAGTACGATTTGGAGATCTCAAAATTGGGCTAAAAATAATTAGCAAAACACACGAGTAGTCTGTACACAGATTAGTGCATTTATCCATTCCGTAAATTGAATAAGCTCAACACAAAGTGTATTTACCTATTTACCCGATAGAGTTATCGGAACCTTGGCTAGCGAAGATGAAGATGAATTAGGTAGACACCCATTAGTGTATTTAAGTAAAAAAAATTAGCTAATACATTTAGATGGAGTTGAGGTTTCAATGACCGACGGATGTAAGATACGCTAGAGGGGGCATGGCCTTGTACTAAATAACAAGGACTCATTCCTGAAACAGGTTGTAGATACAGCAACACGAGTAACTAAATTTAACTCAATAACTCAAATCGTAGAAAACAATTTTTCTATGACAGGCTAGGGGAGAGAGACAGAGAGACAGAGAGACTAATTCATACATATGTGAGGTAAATGCAATGATTTGACAACCAAACACGCATGATTTGACAACCAAACATATTTAACTGGACAAATAGCAGTCGAAATGACTGAAACTTGTCACACTTTATTTTTACATTCTAGATGATGTACTCTACACATACAGCTGAAGAGGTTTAAGCATTCAACGTTAAGTTAATTTAAGCAAAGACTTTGAAAGGTCCTTAAATTTAGTCCTGATATGTGTGTGTGCGTCATCCATTGTTTTGAAAGATTTATGATTTAAACACAAAAAATAATGAATGAATTAATGCAAATCTTAAACATTATTGTTCCTGATTTAACAGGCTATTTTCACAAACTTTAATGCAAAATTTTAACTTCGTTCACTGAGTTGAAAGAAACGTCTAGCATAATCGTCAGAGATATGGTAATATTATCCTAAACTTTTACTTAAATGCAGTCAGTGATGTAGAAAATAAGACTTATATAAATATAACAACAAAAAGAAAACAACCTTCAACATGCAAATGCCATCACCACCTTAAAGGTCAACCAATCTTGCTAGGATTTTGCAGGTGAGACAAAACCAGCTGTTTTGTAATTTAGTCTCCATGTGTCATTCCAAATAAAATTCTATCTACCTTCAATTCTATTTCAATATTTTCAAATTGATGTAAATGTAATTTGCAAAGTTTTGATATCTTAAATTTCAATGTATATGAATTAATTAATATATTAGTGTATCTACTCATTTTGCTACACTAATTAGCTAAAAACAGGTAACTGTATTTACCCATTTAACTAAATGAACCAGGTAAACACAACTAGCGTATTTACCCATTTAGCTAAATGCATTAGCTAAACACACGAGTGTATATTCGCATTATTTAAATAAATTAGCTAAACACACAATAGTGTGATTACCCATTTGGCTAAATATACACTTGCGTACCTACTCATTTAATTAAATAAATTAGATAAACATTGTATTTTGTCCATTTAACATGTATGTATGTATGTATGTATGTATGTATGTATGTATGTATGTATGTATGTATGTATGTATTAGACTGTGGTCTTAAACTAAATAGCAGAAAAGAGCGAAAACCAACAAGTTTTTCCAAATTCAACAAATTATTTCCTTGAATACAAAGTGACAATTTAAAACGATCTAATAGCATTATGAATTAAATTAGTCTTAAAAGTTCTAGTGCAAGTCCAAATATATAGAGCTCCAAATAAATTCCAGTGGTGTTCCAAATCTATTCCAATATTGAATGTGCTGATGCGCTTGTAGTCTAAATTGTGCTAATGTGTCAATATCCTGGAATGTGTTGATGTAAACATACTTGATGTAACGTAATAATATAATTCAAAAGGTCACTGAATGAAATCACAATGATTCCAAATTAATGATTTAGTCCGAAGATAATATTGAGCACTTTGTAATTCCAGTGAATAATAATTTAGATAAATATATCCACCAAAATTAAAAACTGAACAGAACAATAAGACTTGTTCCACTTCGGATATTAAGGTAGAAATTAGCAATGTTGAAATAAACTACATTAATATAAAAAGCTGGCATAAATAATTAAGCCAGTTTTCTTTCTAAAATATTCTAACAAGATTAAGAAATGCAAAGACAAAACTAATGTCCTAGACTTACATTCAAGTAAACACGTATATCTCCAATAATATCGATCTGAATATTTAATCTATCATCATAGAGAAATATTAGATGTGTATTATGTGTATTATGTTGTTTGCAAAATAAATGTTGCTAGTTGGTAGTCTATAAAAGTGAAGACTAAGAAAATGAAAATAAAAAAAAAAAAACAGAAGAAACGAAAGTGAGATATCGATGAATTTTTGCATGGTGTAACGATACAGATTTGAACTTGAGCAATCTATCTTGAGGTTACATACCCCGGGCATTATAACTCTCTCGATATCTTTGAACAAATCATCCCAAGAGTCCGGGGATTCTGGGGCGCAGTCTGGTATCAGTTGACGAAGGTAACCGGATTGAACATCCGGGTAAGGCTGGCGTGTGCGAACATTTTCAAGGTAGCTAGCAACATAGTCAATCATTTTCCGTCCACGCCGTTTGAACTCTTCGGCGTCCATATTTGTTGCAAATGCTTATCAAGCAGAACAAAAATTGCACAGGATATTCTACAAGGAAACTAGTAAAACTGTAAAGATCTTGGCACATACACGGTATGTACAGAAACATATTACATAAAGTATGAATAGCTGGATGGATTACTTGATTCTCAGTTGAACTTTTGGATAATCTCGCTCAAAATACCCCTATAATAGAGTTTTGTCACATGTACAAGATAAAACCCCTTTAGTTCGGAAATTGTACACAATCAATTTGTTTCATTAACGAAAAATGGCATTTTATGAAAGAAACTAAGTCAAATATAAGAAATTCTTAAAATTCTATCCATTATGAAAACAATTCTATTTTTTTAAGAATTTGAGATATCTTGTCCGATATGTAAAAAAACCAAACGCTAGTTTGAAATCGTGATGATAAGCAGCATTAGGAAATTCCGCGTCATGACAAAAGGTCTCGCGTGAATTAACTGATAGGTCTCTGAACTAAAAATTTTAATGAATGGTTGTATGGAAATTTTATTACAGACGAACAACTGTATTAAAGAGGAGATAATTATCTCAGAAAAGCAGGAGAAAATTGTTTGTAAACCTTTGCATGGTTATGAAGGTTGCAAATGGGAATTTCTAGTCTTCAAAACGTATCAAATTTATATTTTAGTAGCAGTAATACATCACCTACCACTATTGTAGTGCCCAACTTATCCTGAGAAGGGATGAGATCCAACATTTCTAATCTCAACGACAAGAGGATGCTGTGAGCAGTGATTACCCTATCACCATGGATAAACCTCTGAAAGTGGAAGTTACAACGGAAGACTTCAAAACCAGAATACCTCATGTCTCAAGCAAGGCTGGAGGCATTAGTGTGTGGAGGAAAGACACACATATTTGCATCTAGAAGATCCATGGAGGAAGTCCAGTGGAATGGCGTTATGACTCATTCTGGCATTCTCCATTTGAGTCGTTCGTCCTGAAGAAAATTGTATAAGACGGCTTTTCTTGTGATAAATGAATTCCTCGAAGAGAAATAAACAGCCTGGTGCTTGATTATTGTGCGTTTCTATGAAGGGTGTGTAGCCGTTCCCATTAATTGTAACAGTTTCGACTAACGGAATAAAATGGAAATCGAAACAAATAGAGAGGACCACACATCGCTTATGATACTCAGCCATCCCTTGCAAATAGGGTCAATCAAAGTCTCTAAAGGTTCTAATGTTTTTGTGGGTAGGGTGTTTTATAAAAAAAAGGCAGATGAAAATCCTTAGGGCTACAAGCATATCCTTGTCGAAAGGAAAGAGACCAAGAACTTTCTTCTTTATCTTTCGACCACCTCTGCTTCTAATGATTGCCTAGAAGGTAGTTTAAGCAGTAACTGCTTTGGGGATTACTGGGACCGTATATGTCTGATAAACATTGGTGAAAAGGTGAGCGCGATTTTTGGCAGATTTGCTGCGGGTCATGCACTGATGGAAAAGACCAGTGTTGTGATCCTCTTAAACCTGAGAACACGTGGAAAGGATGTGGCTCCAGGGAAGAACATCTTTACTTCCAACGATACAGACCATAGGATCTTTTTTATATAGTCACTTCCTTCCTTTTCTCTTCTTTCGAGAAAGACACATGTAGCTGCAAATGGGCGCTCTACATATAGTATGTACTTCTGAGAGAGTGACAAGCGTAAAATGAAGTCTGCATTTGCAACATGCATTATTTAGAGAATGTCGGCATATCTCTGTTACTATCATGTATTGTGGCTGAAATGTCATAGGAAACTGTACTTACGGAAACAGTACATGATATAAAACACAGCTAACAAAATGGCTGATCCAATATACTCGATATATTAGTCTGAATTAGTGTAATGTACACTATATTTAGCAGTTACTACAAATAGGGTTGACGAATTTTCCAAGACAAGACAATGCTACCTATTCAAAAGTTTAACGAATGAATTACAAAATATAAAAATGTATAAAAAGAAAACGTTATCGGTTTTTTATTTGTTTACAAATTATCTTTGTAGTTCATGAAGTGAAAATGATCATGAAGACTTAGCAGAGTTTATTGTAGATGTGCATGTGAAATAAGGCCGAATTGTACACTCTGTAACCCAAATTGCACCTATCAGTCATTTACCAAACTAAAGGGAACTAAAAGTTAAGTTAACAATACCTAAAATATACAAGATCTAGACTAGGCAGATAGCCAGTGAGGAAAATTAGGGATATTCTTCTTCGTTAAGAATACGAACCTATGCAAAATACGAAACTGTAGAGGACCACCAAAGGGAGGTAACGTAGTTCAACAGAGAGTACTATGGACATCTCTAATGTATGCCATGTAATAGCAACCAATATCTTTACCACCATTTTTAGAGAGACGCGATTTCACTGGACCACGTATTTTTAGATGGTGCTTCTCACGCCATAACCAAAAAATATGGGGTTGGGGTTGGGGTGGCACACTTACTCTCCTCTGTGTTGTTCCTTCCTTAAAAAGGTCCAATGATTAAACTCTAACAGGCTCTAACGGCACTGGAACATGCCGGCAGGGGTGATTGTGCTTTTTTCTTGCCTTGAAGGACATTAAAGATCCCATACAATCCTGGGATCGATGGAACAAGAAAATCTATAATCAACTGGGATAATAGGTTTAATTTTCCATCCCTCAGGACTCGGTTTATTCCGGACCCAAGAGGAAATTTATCCTTGTAACTGAGAAATATATATCTGGTTTCGAAGAATGAAAGAAAATCACATACTCTCCTGTGATCGAGGACTCTGTTCCGACTTCCGTAGGATTTGGAGCATGCCTTCCCAAGAGATATTACTTCCCCTTAACACAGAAAAAAATCTCTTACTCTACTGAGACTAAGGAGAAAAGATCTCGTACTCTTCTGGGATCGCAAAGACAGGGTGAAGAAGACTGTTTCTTTTTCCCCCATAGAATACTTACAAAAAGTAAGGTACTAACTGAGTGGACCACAAACAGCAAAACTAGACAATAGCCCTTCCCTTCATATGGTACATATTTGCCCTGAAAAAAAAATGTACTGTCGAATAACGTACTCTCTGAAATGAAAATATTATACAATTATTGTAATTAGAATCTGTATGACCGAAGCGAGTACTCATAAAAGTATTATAAGATGACAAAACGAACTAAAAATCGTGAACTGCAAAAAAGGAGCAATACTTTATGCAACAATTGTAAAGGTATGTAATTGCAATCTTTCTTCAGTGGATGAAGAAAAGAGAAATAAATAAAGTTCGGAAACTACATAGAGTTGCAACAATTTATCATATATTCTTCCGAAGCAAGCACTTATTACAAAATATTCTAAGGAAAAAGTTGGAAGGAAAGATGAATTATTAAAGTTAAATCACCAAAAAGAGTAACAATACTTTCTCCCAAAAAGAGGAAATGGATAATAAAAGGAGAGAAAGGAGGTGATATCGTCTACTCCCAACATGTGTTGACTTAAGCATTGTCCCACATTTTCTAAGTCAATTAACTACAAAATAAGTCAGGCCAATGTCTTTGAGTACGCAACCGGCGCAAACAGAACAAGAGGTGTGGACGCTTCCAATAGGTTATCCAGAGGCCGACACTTGCGAGTTTAGACACAGAAAAGAATAATTATATGAAGAAACAACATTAGGAATAAAAATTAAGTAGTAATTACTTCCCCTATCTCCTGTACTAAAAAAAGAATATATAAATTAACTAAGCCAAGCCCTAGCTTAAAGTGTGCGAGGTCCATGACGCCACGTTGGCGAGGAAAGGGACTGCCGTACGATGGAGTTACTGTAATATGCCTAATGTTTGTTTCTTTTTATCAATTTGATCGCGCAGTCCAAGCAAAGACACCGGTATATTTTTTTCAGGAGGATGGCGTTAAACATTTAGTCACCAGCCTGCAAGTTTTACGGATGCATGGCAAAATATGTTTTGGGGTAAAATCCCCTATGTGCGGGCGCCCATGAACCCAAGGCAACTGCCTTGCTTGTTTTGTCCTCAGACCGGTCCTAAACTTAGCACCAGTGTCGTCACGATGGGGTGCGGGGAGAGGGGTGCAAAGCGCACAGGATGACACTATCAGAGTGTTGGCACCAAAATTACTATCTACAATTTTTTTGAATTTTTGCGCAGGAAGGAGATCCATGAGAGTGACACCATAAGTTACGGCACATGACTGTCTATAATATGTTTGAATTTTTGTATCAGGAAGGATGTCCATGGGAGTGACACCATGATTTACCGCATTGAATGACACCAACCCTAGTGACACCACTGCTTAGCATCACGCTTTTACCTAGCATGGTCAACCCTTCAAAAATCCTTGAAAAAACAAATCAATTTAAAATTAGCATTCATATTTGCCAAGTTCTATAGGGACTAATACTAACGAAATATGTAAGTGAATCGCCCAAAAGATCATCTTGGCTAGCCTGGGTTCCCATAACCCAATCTACACCTTGGCATATCGAGAAGATATTTCTGTGATTCGGGTCTGTGAATTTCATTGGATGCGGATGTTATATATCATGATGTTCCATAGGGTTACCATGGGAGCTAAATGAGTATCTTGAATCCCATACCACTAATACGGTCGCCATATTTACGTGGGTGAGTCTATTTTCTCAGATAACTGGAATGATTTTGTGCATCGTTTGCAATAAGTGTAGACAGTGGATTGACTAGGATTGGTGTCATCCAGTGCGGTAATTCTTGGTGTCACCCCCATTGACCTCCTTCCAGAACAAAAATTCAAAAATGGTATAGACAGTCATGTGCAGTAATGCGGTAAATCATAATCACCAACATGGACCCCTTTCCGCACCAAAAATTCGAAATTTTATAGACAGTTATTTTGGTGTTGCCCTCTCTAATGGTGTTATCCTGTGCAGTCGTCGCTCATCGCACCCCTTCGTAACGCCACTGAACGTAGAATACTTCCGTAAATTTTTGTAACATTTGGCTCTACATCCCTTGAAGTAATATACACTCAAATTATATATAACGCTTGCCTTTTAATATTTTATTAATTTAAAAATTAGAAATTTTAGGGCTGGTCACTGCAAATATTGGATGCAAATGATAGTTTTTACTTTCAATACATCACCAACCATAAAAGGACAGCAAGCAGACCAGCTGTTTAACCTGAAAACGTGTGTGTGTGTGTGTGTGTGTGTGTGTGTGTGTGTGTGTGTAATAACAGCACGATAACATACTATCCTTAATAAGTAGTATAAATAAACACTATCAATTGTTGTACATAAAAAACTATCACTATTCGACCTTAACAACGGTGGTTTTGTACATGCAAGGAATACTGATACATATCTGGGTTAACATATAGGACGAGTATTTATCACGATAACATTATGTATTAAGATAAGAATACGTGTTCAATTTGAGAAATAAAACTAAATTATTACTTACCGTCGAAATATACGGCATGTACTGTGAAGAATAGGATGATAATAATGCAGTCTGAAATGCTATTTTGGTATCGTACAAACCAGTCCAATAAACTACTACTATTCGAAGTGATAAAGGTTGACCTCTTGATGGGAGATTACCCATACGTTTTCCAGACGACACCAGTGTATACTTTATAAACCAACGATGATAAAGTATATTAGTTACATTTGTTGCTGGAATGGTCAATATGTATGTATGTATGTATGTATGTATGTATGTATGTATGTATGTATGTATGTATGTATATATATATATATATATATATATATATATATATATATATATATATATATATATATATATATATATATATATATATATGAAGAATACAAATCATATGGCGAATAACAACCCTCTCAAGCGTACTGGATCCACCAAGGGATCACGTCTGTCAGGGATTAATTAAAATAGATGCAATAAACTGACGACGAACAGTACGAAACTAGTAACTAACTAGCCTAAGCGCTTTCGACTCTTAATGAGTCTTTTTCAAAGGCAAATACAAAACATAGTTACGACAAACAAATAAACACAAAAACGTTGCGTTTGTAACAAACGCAACGTTTTTGTGTTTATTTGTTTGTCGTAACTATGTTTTGTATTTGCCTTTGAAAAAGACTCATTAAGAGTCGAAAGCGCTTAGGCTAGTTAGTTACTAGTTTCGTACTGTTCGTCGTCAGTTTATTGCATATATATATATATATATATATATATATATATATATATATATATATATATATATATATATATATGTGTGTGTGTGCGTGTGTGTGTGTGCGTTTGATTGTTTCATTATATGCTATTGATAATGTAACATTGTATGTTGGACTTGACCTAGCTCAATATAAGCAAAACATTGTGGTCGCTCAAAACCCTACACATTAACTCAGTAGTGTATGCTGATTTTTCCCATGTCACATTTAAGGACCTAACCTACATAACGTTATTTTCTCCGAATACATAATAATAACGATTGTAAAAAGAATGTAATTCACTCAAATGCTATATTTTTGTCCTATTCTAGAGAAAAAAATCACTTTAAAAAATGTGTGTACCTATTGCTTATTTTATATATAATTCTAAGAGACAAAGCTCCAACCTCCGCAAAGCTAACAATTTCTTTCTTTATTCCCGATATATACTTATATACGTTTTCTTAGAGTGTATCGACACTTTTTATATGACAAATGTCACATGTCACTCATTAGTCACATTTATTCTTTAAGAAATTATTCCAAAGATATGACATGAGTAACAATCATATGATATTAAACATGGCATAACTCAATAAACAAATATAATTTGTGAAATTAGGAATGAAAATAAGTGTGTAATTAAGAATAAATGATTTTTTTTATCTTCGATACTTTCGATACAGTCATATCACTACGATGTGCTATATATAATCTCTTCATATTTTGTTAATTTTCTAATTTATTTTTAACATTTTTCGGGAATAACTGAGTTTTGCAGTATAAACCAGGTTGTAACTCAGTTAAGTAAACTGCGAGAATTAAATACGATTGAGACCGCTCCGGTGGAATAAGGGCTTAGAGCGTACGCCTCTGATGCTGGACGTCGCGGGTTCAAAACCCGACCGAGTTATACCAAAGACTTATACAAATGGTACTAGCAGCTGCCTCGCTTGGCGCTCAGCAGTAAGAGGTTAGTGTTAGGACCGGTCGGCCTGGAGTCGGTATAATGTGCTAGACATCACTATAAACAAGCACACTGCAGATATCGTGGTGATCTGACTTATATGACTGGAAAATTGTTAGAGCTACGTTAAAAATCCAAATCACAGACACACATTAAATGCGATTGGCAACAATATCATCTGATCATATTCAATTATGATAACAAAGAAGAAAATCAAATCTTGCTTATTATACAATGGAATAGACTAATAAGCAGTACATTTTCCCATTACACACATGTTATGCATATGTGTATCATGTGGTCAAGAGAGCTGGGTACTATACAATGATAATGTGTGTGTGTGTGTGTGTGTGTGTGTGTGTGTGTGTGTGTGTGTAATAAATTATACCTGTAATGTGTACCCTACCGTGTGCTGCAAATGGCATAAAACACACAAGTGCATAAAATATTTATATTCCACACGGCCACCACTAAGCCGAAAATTAATCGTTCGGACTCTATATTTAAACATGACAAGTTTGAGGCCCTAGTCAAAACATGACAAGTTTCAGGCCCTTGTTAAAACATGACAAGTTTCAGGTCCTTGTTAAAACATGACAAGTTTGAGGCCCTAGTTAAAACTTGACAAGTTTCAGGCGCTAGTTAAAACATGAAAAGTTTCAGGCCCTTGTTAAAACATGACAAGTTTTAGGCCCTTGTTAAAACATGACAAGTTTGAGGCCCTAGTTAAAACATGACAAGTTTCAGGCTCTAGTTAAAACATGACAAGTTTCAGGCCCTTGTTAAAAGTTTAAGAATATTCAGGTTAAGATGTTAAGAGACAAGATGTCACTGACAAATGACATTCTCTTTGCTCCTTGGAAATGTGTCATCGCTTCATTTTGATTATAAACTTTGACAAAGTTTTACACCCTAGTTAAACTCTTTAACATCTCAAGGTGTAAGTGTAAGTATTCGTTCTCAATAGTTTGGAAGTGTTTTTGCATCTCTTATGTGACAATCATTTTAATGACGCACAATATGCGAAAGCACGCACACAAGTAATAACACACTGGGTGAGAGTAAAACGGGCGGTACTTTAGTCTAGAGTGATTTGAGAGATGGGCAGACAGAATTACCATTTTTGAAAGAAAGAATGGTTTTAAAATCACCCCAAAAAGTAGGACTCTATTTTTGGGTCTGTTGTTTCTTTGCGGTAATATAGGACAAAGGTAATGAAGACGTCCGCACATTCTATGCAAGAACTGTTCATTATTTTCATTCATTCATCAATTTTATATAAAAAAAAAAAAAGGTTGTGTGATAGTTATTGTTGATTGACTGCTTAACATTTTGCTGTGTATCCTAGATTTAAGAGATGTCCTGTGTTTCGCAGCGCAGGCTACAATGTTGCAAAGTTTTCACAAATGTAAGGTCGGAGGAAAAAAAGCAGCACCAAAACGCGCCTTGTTTCATCGACAGTCTAAACTGAGAAAAGATAGGTCAAACATTGTTACATTTTTTTTTGAACGCATGTTTTGGTTTTAGAATTCATAGTTAGCCATAAGTTGGGTTATACAGTGCAATGTCACTCGGGTAATTCCTGAAAAAGCCATGTTTGTTGCCATTCTGAAGAAAAAAAAAACGGTAGATCTAATGCTAGAAATTTTTTTCCGTGACACAATGCAGTGCCAAAATAGGATAATGAATTGTACAAGCAAAGATCAACTCATGATTTTATTTCATCCAACGATTTGCTGATGGAAGAAAAAAAAATCATTCTAACATTTTAGGGTGTTCAGTTTAGGAAAATAAAATTACATGACAAAACGGAACAGTTCACGTAATTATGGTGACTACTGATCACAACTTTGGAGAGGTATCTTCAAATGAAACAGATGTCATTTGATTTCAATCAAAATTATGAGAGAGAGAGAGAGAGAGAGAGAGAGAGAGAGAGAGAGAGAGAGAGAGAGAGAGAGAGAGAGAGAGAGAGAGAGACGTTATTATTACTTTTATAAATATCACGACTTTTACGTTTGTATAACTTATTTTCCTTACGAAATTTCAAAAATACACATCTCATTGAAATAATTACTCCTATAGGACAAAACCCACTATTGTAAAATATCACAAGAGTGAATTGGAGACATAGTCTACTGAATTTTTTCCGTCAAAAACGTCTATGTAAAGTTATCACAGAGTAGTACATCCAAACATGCCGTAATTTATTTCGCAGTAAAACTTTACTTTCCACAAGTCACCCATGGTACAATTGTTTGTGCATTTGTTTTATTATTTGTAAAGTGACTAGTGGACAGGTACAGAAAAACACGTTTGATCTTTCTCGCTGTGCGAATAACAACTGAAACCGATTTGAAGCTAAGGCTGTGGAAAATATCGGTTAGCCAATGAAGTCACTTACAATAAGTGACGCATTTGTTTGGTTCAAAATTCAAGGCAGGTAGTGTAGTGGTCAGTGGAAGAATAGCACGTCTGATCTTGTCACTGTGCGAAGAGCGACTGAAGCAGATTCGAAGCTAAGGTGGTAGAAAATAAGTGTAGCCAATAAAATTACTTCTAACGACTGACGCATTGCTTTTGCCTAAGCTCTTGCATTTTTACCATTGCAGTACAAACACTGGAGTGTGAACTTACAATCCTTTATTGTGTACCGTAACTTTTCTTGCCACATCAAATGCTTAACTGTACCATTATTATTCGCATTTTGAAATTGGTCCAAAAAATATTTTTTCACTTGGACATTTTAACATACACACAATCGCATAGGTAGAGAGAGAAATGATATAGTACTTAGTGTTTTTTTAAACTAGTGAATTTAGATTTGTGTGAAGTAAATAAACTAAAGTACAGTGAACCTCAAGGATTATAACCCAAGCTGTCCTGTCCATTGATGAATGTATTTAAATTAGAAGAAAAAAGATCTCAAAAACACAAAGATAAAAGGCAAGCATGATTAGAATGAACACAAAGAGAGCAAACTGTACTAAGAAAGGTGTTTTTTTTTTTTTTCACGTCCGGATAATTTAAAGTTTCAATCCCCTTGCAAGACAAAATAACGGGTCAAAGTTGTTGAAAGGCCCAGCCTTGGGTCATAAGCAGACGCAGAAGTACTCAGTGCAAAACGCCACTTTTATCTGATATGCCGAAATTAGTATTAGTACCTTTTGTAACAAACAATTTAACAAGAAAAAAAAAATAAATACCTTTCGTTGAGCCTGAAATGAAACTGAACAAACTAAAGCACTTTGCTATAGATATTTATTTTGCAGCAAACAGACTAAACAACGTCAATTCTGTGACATCAATTGACAATCTTACATCTTCAATGAAGAAAAAAAACCCCAAGAAATACATCAAAAACAAGATTAAAGAATAGCGATGATTAACCAAAAAAAAAAAAAAAAAAAACCCGAATGTATCAAAGGCAATGTCATGTGTAGAAATGCCACTCTCTTTGAGAAGGTATTTGGATGTGATCTACCATGCACCAATAAGTTGAAAAAAAAAATGTCTAAAAAGAGAGAAACCTTAATTCAAAATTAATTTTGTTCCAAATTGTTTGTCTCTTTATGGAACATACCTAAACACTAATAATGGTGAACAGGGAAAATACACATACAACCTTTGATATTTATATATACAAAATGAGGGGATATTCCTACAGTTCTTAATCGGCTCTATCCCCTGGGACAGGTCAATGGGATATTCACAGATAAAGACATAGATTTTCAGGTCAAGTTGCTAGTGTGTGCGTGTTTTTGAAAATGGTAAAAATCGGATAGATATTTTTCTCGTGACACTGGTATAGTGGAGAGTCTTTTCAAGTGTCAAAATCTAGTCACATAACTTTTGTACGGCTTGTAAACATTTCCATTTTAGAAAATGTGAAGTATCACAAGTTATTATCACAAACATAACTGGAACATAGGGGCTTGACAGTTGTTGTTTAGACAACTTCGCTCAACTTCACAACTTACTTGCTGTTTCATACTTTGGTCTTAAGAAAGATCGCCGTTGTAGGTGTAGGAACAGTGGTAAGGATAATAGGACACATCGTCGCTGATGTCAAATGAGATAGTATATTTTGTGTTTAATGCTTCTTGTTTCATTGGTGAGATAGTATATTTTGTGTTTAATGCTGCTCGTTTCGTTGATGAGATGGTAAATGTTGTGTTTTATGCTGCTCGTTTCAGTGGTGAGGATAGCATGCATTCGCGATTTTAAAAAAAAAAAAAATCCTTTTAGAGGGCCACTCCACTGTCTCGAAAAGACTTATTCTTTCTTGCCTGAAAAGTTTTTTAGTTGTTGTATTATTTTTTAACTCACAAAAACATTATTCTCGGTTGCAAGTATCCATTACCGTGACATTACCTTACCTGTTCCATTCCTATTGATCCCATACAAACTTTCCGTTAGTGTCCCAGGGTGTGCCATTTAACGCTATACATCTTGACTCTATAGTACAAAGTAGGGTTACTTAATGCTAATATTGACGCTATAAATTTTAACGCTTTATTTAAAAAAGTAGGGTCCCATAATGCTAATTACCATGGATGCAATATTATCGCTTAGTTTAATTTTTATTTACAATTTTTCAGTTTCCACGAAGGTCGGTGTGAGTTTAAATAATTTCAGTACTACTTTAAGTCTTGGTAACATTTTAAAAATTTATCTATGGATTATTTTCAGTCTCCGCTAAAGTGAGGTGCAATTTCAGAATTTAGTGCTACACTTCGTCATTAACTATTTCTAACAACCAATAAATCTGACTAGTTACCAGTTTCCAATCAAGTCCGCTATTTTTCTGAAATTTAGTGGAATATTTTAAGTCAAGGCAATCTGAATACAATCTTCCATAGTTTTTCTCAGTCTCTACTATGGTTTGGGAGATTTTGGTAATCTTAGTTCTACTTTTATACTAAGCAAATATAACAGGGTTCCTGCAGACGTAACAAAAACAAATTCCATGACTTTTCCAAACCTTATCCAGGGCCATTTCATAAAACTCAAAGACCGCGCTATCTTGCATTGTCAAGTAAATGAACATAAAGAATAACATCTTTCAATTTAAAATAAGAAATAAGTTAACAACAAATATATTTAATATGTACTTTTTAAATTTAAATGGGCTAGCGCACTTTTACTTTATGTAGTAATTCATGTCATAATCCAATGATCAATGTAATTTGTATTGAAAAGAAAAAAGGAAACAATTCTTAGTAGTCTTTGTATGTGTTCCTATTTACAATATTAACAAAACACATTACTTTCCAGTTGCTTTCTTTAATTTAGTGAACTACACCGGAAATCATGTGATACTTCCAGTAGGAGAACTTACTCTTATTATATGAATTGAAACCATTTATCAATTGTAATTTTATCATTTTATTTAATCGGTTCTCGGTGCTCTATAAAACTTGAAGTAATCAATTTCTTTAACTCCATTGTCACAAATTCCATGACTTTTCCAAAACTTTTCAAGGTTTTGACAAATTCCATAACTTTTCAAGGCCTTGAATTTTTTTTTTTAAATTCCAAAACTTTTCCAGGATTCCATGACCTGCAGGAACCCTGATATAACTTAATCTACTGCGATAAGTTCAGTCTCCGTCATATTCTGGAACAATTTCGTATGTTTAGCGTTACCTTTAGTCACAGTCACTTGAATATTAATGTTCCAGGTCTTCTTAATTTCCACTGTAGTATTGGACAATGTCGTAATTTTAGTAATAATTTTAGTCTAAACCAACGTAAATTAATGTTCAGGGACATGTTTAGTCGCGGTTAAGTTCTGGGACAATTTCGTCATTTTAGAGTTACTTTTAGTCACATCCATTTTGGTGTTAGTCTTCTCCTTGATTGAAACTATTTATAGCATCATCATAAGTATGCAAATTTATGAACACCATCAACATATTTCAAGTCTATGTAATGCTTTATATATAACTCTAGGTTTTATTGAAATATATGTCGGTGTCTATGTCTCTATTTTATTGGTCCCTCCCTAGAGTCGTAGTGCTAGCTGCGCTTATTTAGGACAACTAGGTCAGCTCCTTGCTACTCTGTTACCAAGTGTTCAGTACCGTGACGTCATGCCACCTGGGTCATTTCTCTTGTCACTATACAGACCCCAATTTGTATTGTGCTAATACTAAATTAGCCCAATCTCTTGTCGCTGTGTTCATTTCTCCATTCACTCCAAGTTAAATTTCCCATGTTAAATTCCCCTTGTCGCCAAAGTGCCGCGGGCCATATTTTAATGATATCCCATTGTCGCTAAACTATCCTTATATACTACTTATATATATATATATATATATATATATATATATATAATCTAATGTTTTAAACAATATATTATTTCGTTTAAACTATATAAAATCAATTCGTGGTACTATCCAGCCACAGTATTAAACAGATCATGGAATCTCTCTCTCTCTCTCTCTCTCTCTCTCTCTCTCTCTCTCTCTCGCACACACACACACACACACACACACACACACACACACACACACATGTTTGGGAGTAGGCGGATATTTTCTTTTCATTAAGATCTGCCCACGTCCCCACACATACCTCTGACCAAACAAATTATATCTATCATTATGTCTTCAACTTTTGGTCATTATTCCTATACTCTCTAACTACAATGATAAAAATGCAGTAATTAGTCACAAATTAATTGGTAAAGTAACTAGGGGAAAGTCTTTTTCACGCCTTTAATCTCTATTTTTGCTTTCATCTAAATCCATTCCGCTTTTCCTGTTATTTATAAATGTTTAATTCTTTTAAGCGTGAGAGAAGGAAAGAATTGAGTGGGATGGAAGCCATAAACCACTTCAATAATCTATTATCACTGGTGTCGTGATATTGTTAGAGCCCACCTTTTCAGGTGACTTGCATGCAGTGTTACATGACATTAGTGATAAGAAGCAAAACAAGTATGCAAAGACCGCACAAAAAATTATATTGACTAGGTGGCAACCACGGAATCTGCCTAATGTTGTTTTATGTTTGCAAGGTCCTAAAACAGTACACGACGGCTTACGAACAGTGTGTTACATGACACTAGTGATACGAAGCAGCAAAAGTACAACGAGACAAAGACCATACAAATTTGTATTGACTTCGTGGACAAGGTCCTGAAACAGTACATCTGATCATACAAATGTGTACATATTTTCTCTCTATCCATAGGGAAGAGAAATAAGTGACAATCGGTGCAAAGGGAAAGATAATAATGAGAATTTTAACTTAATCTTACATCAAATATCATACAATAACCTGAATATTCTTAAACTTTTAACAAGGGCCTGAAACTTGTCACGTTTTAACTAGGGCATGAAACTTGTCATGTTTTAACTAGGGCATGAAACTTGTCATGTTTTAACTAGGGCCTCAAACTTGTCATGTTTTAACAAGAACCTCAAACTTGTCATGTTTTAACAAGGGCCTGAAACTTGTTATGTTTTAACTAGGGCTTAAAACTTGTCATGTTTTAACTAGGGCCTCAAACTTGTCATGTTTTAACAAGGGCCTGAAACTTGTCATGTTTTAACAAGGGCCTGAAACTTGTCATGTTTTAACTAGGGCCTCAAACTTGTCATGTTTTAACAAGGGCCTCAAACTTGTCATGTCCGAACGATTAATTTTCGGTTCAGTGGTGGCCGTGTGGAATATAAATATTTTTGCACTTGTGTGTTTTACACCATTTGCAGCACACGGTAGGGTACACATTACAGGAATAATTTATTACACACACACACACACACACACACACACACACACACACACACACACACACACATTATCATTGTATAGTACCCAGCTCTCTTGACCACATGATACACACATGCGGTCTCAATCGTATTTAATTCTCGCAATTTACTTAACTGAGTTACAACCTGGTTTATACTGCAAAACTGAGTTATTCAAGGAAAAATGTTAAAAATAAATTAGAAAATTAGCAAAATATGAAGAGATTATATAAAGCACATCGTAGTGATATGACTGTATGGAAAGTATCGAAGATAAAAAAAAATCATTTATTCTTAATTACACACTTATTTTCATTCCTAATTTCACAAATTATATTTGTTTATTGAGTTATGCCATGTTTAATATCATATGATTGTTACTCAGGTCATATCTTTGGAATAATTTCTTAAAGAATAAATGTGACTAATGAGTGACATGTGACATTTGTCATATAAAAAGTGTCGATACACTCTAAGAAAACGTATATAAGTATATATCGGGAATAAAGAAAGAAATTGTTAGCTTTGCGGAGGTTGGAGCTTCGTCTCTTAGAATTATATATAAAATAATCAATAAGTGCACACTAATTTTTAAAGTGATTTTTTTTTCTCTAGAATACGACAAAAATATAGCATTTGAGTGAATTACATTCTTTTTACAATCTTTATCATTATGTATTCGGAGAAAATAACGTTATGTAGGTTAGGTCCTTAAATGTGACATGGGAAAAATCAGCATACACTACTGAGTTAATGTGTAGGGTTTTGAGCGACCACAATGTTTTGCTTATATTGAGCTAGGTCAAGTCCAACATATAATGTTACATTATCGATAGCATATAATGAAACACACACACACACACACACATATATATATATATATATATATATATATATATATATATATATATATATATATATATATATATATATATATATATATATATACACACACACACACACACACACACATATTGACCATTCCAGCAACAAATGTAACTAATATACTTTATCATCGTTGATTTATAAAGTATACACTGGTGTCGTCTGGAAAACGTATGGGTAATCTCCCATCAAAAGGTCAACCTTTATCACTTCGAATAGTAGTAGTTTATTGGACTGGTTTGTACGGTACCAAAATAGCATTTCAGACTGCATTATTATCATCCTATTCTTCACAGTACATGCCGTATATTTCGACGGTAAGTAATAATTTAGTTTTATTTCTCAAATTGAACACGTATTCTTATCTTAATACATAATGTTATCGTGATAAATACTCGTCCTATATGTTAACCCAGATATGTATCAGTATTCTTTGCATGTACAAAAGCACCGTTGTTAAGGTCGAATAGTGATAGTTATTTATGTACAACAATTGATAGTGTTTATTTATACTACTTATTAAGGATAGTATGTTATCATGCTGTTATTACACACACACACACACACACACACACGTTTTTAGGTTAAACAGCTGGTCTGCTTGCTGTCCTTTTATGGTTGGTGATGTATTGAAAGTAAAAACTATCATCTGCATCCAATATTTGCAGTGACCAGCCCTAATATTTCTAATTTTTAAATTAAAAATATATTAAAAGGCAAGCGTTATATATAATTTGAGTGTTCAAGGGATGTAAAGCCCAAAAGTACAAAAATTTACGGAAGTATTATACGCTCAGTGGCGTCACGAAGGGGTGCGATGAGCGACGACCGCACAGGATAACACCATTAGAGTGGGCAACACCAAAATAACTGTCTAGAAAATTTTCGAATTTTTTTTTTTTGCGGAAAGGGATCCATGTTGGTGACCATGACTTACCGCATTACTGCACATGACTGTCTATACAATTTTTGAATTTTTGTGCAGGAAGGAGGTCAATGGGGCTGACACCAAGAATTATCGCACTGGATGACACCAATCCTAGTCAATCCACTGTCTACACTTATTGCAAACGATGCACAAAATCATTCCAGTTATCTGAGAAAATAGACTCGCCCACGTAAATATGGCGACCGTATTAGTGGTATAGGATTCAAGATACTCATTTAGCTCCCATGATAACCCTATGGAACATCATGATATAATAACCTCCGTATCCTATGAAATTCACAGACCCGAATCACAGAAATATCTTCTCGATATGCCAAGGTGTAGATTGGGTTATGGGAACCCAGGCTAGCGAAGATGATCTTTTGGGCGATTCACTTACATATTTCGTTAGTATTAGTCCCTATAGAACTTGGCAAATATGAGTGCTAATTTTAAATTGATTTGTTTTTTCAAGAATTTTTGAAGGGTTGACCATGCTAGGTAAAAGCGTGATGCTAAGCAGTGGTGTCACTAGGGTTGGTGTCATCCAATGCGGTAAATCATGGTGTCCCCCCCCATGGACATCCTTCCTGATAAAAAAAAATTCAAACATATTATAGACAGTCATGTGCGGTAACTTATGGTGTCACTCTCATGGATCTCCTTCCTGCGCAAAAATTCAAAAAAATTGTAGACAGTAATTTTGGTGCCAACACTGATAGTGTCATCCTGTGCGCTTTGCACCCCTCTCCCCGCACCCCATCGTGACGACACTGGTGCTAAGTTTAGGACCGGTCTGAGGACAAAACAAGCAAGGCAGTTGCCTTGAGTTCATGGGCGCCTGCACATAGGGGATTTCACCCCAAAACATATTTTGCCATGCATCCGTAAAACTTGCTGGCTGGTGACTAAATTTTCAACGCCATCCTCCTGAAAAATATATACCGGTGTCTTTGCTTGGACTGCGCGATCAAATTGATAAAAAGAAACAAACATTAGGCATATTACAGTAACTCCATCGTACGGCAGTCCCTTTCCTCGCCAACGTGGCGCCATGGACCTCGCACACTTTAAGCTAGGGCTTGGCTTAGTTAATTTTTATATTCTTTTTTAGTACAGGAGATAGGAGAAGTAATTACTACTTAATTTTTATTCCTAATGTTGTTTCTTCATATAATTATTCTTTTCTGTGTCTAAACTCGCAAGTGTCGGCTTCTGGATAGCCCATTGGAAGCGTCCACACCTCTTGGGGCCTGTTGCGTGCTCAATGACATTGGCCTGACTTATTTTGTAGTTGATTGACTTAGAAAATGTGGGACAATGCTAAGTCAACACACGTTGGGAGTAGATGATATCACCTCCTTTCTCTCCTTTTATTATCCATTTCCTCTTTTTGGGAGAAAGTATTGTTACTCTTTTTGGTGATTTAACTTTAATAATTCATCTTTCCTTCCAACTATTTCCTTAGAATATTTTGTAAAAAAGTGCTTGCTTCGGAAGTATATATGATAAATTGTTGCAACTCTATGTAGTTTCCGAACTTTATTTATTTCTCTTTTCTTCATCCACTGAAGCAAGATTGCAATTACATACCTTTACAATTGTTGCACAAAGTATTGCTCCTATTTTGCAGTTCACGATTTTTAGTTCGTTTTGTCATCTTATAATACTTTTTATGAGTACTCGCTTCGGTCATACAGATTCTAATAACAATAATTATATAATATTTTCATTTCAGAGAGTACTTTATTCGACAGTATATTTTTTTTCCAGGGCAAATATAGTAGTATGTACCATATGAAGGAAAGGGCTATTGTCTAGTTTTGCTGTTTGTGGTCCACTCAGTTAGTACCTTACTTTTTGTAAGTATTCTATGGGGGAAAAAGAAACAATCATCTTCACCCTGTCTTTGCGATCCCAGGAGAGTACGAGATCTTTTCTCCTTAGTCTCAGTAGAGTAAGAGATCCTTTTCTGTGTTAATGGGAAGTAATACCTCTTGGGAAGGCATGTTCCAAATCCTACTGAAGTCGGAATAGAGTCCTCGATCACAGGAGAGTATGTGATTTTCTTTCATTCTTCGAAACCAGATATATATTTCTCAGTTACAAGGACATATTTCCTCTTGGGTCCGGAATAATCCGAGTCCTGAGGGATGGAAAATTAAACCTATTATCCCAGTTGATTATAGATTTTCTTGCTCCATCGATCCCAGGATGGTATGTGATCTTTTATGTCCTTCAGGGCAAGAAAAAAGCACAATCACCCCTGCCGTCATGTTCCAGTGCCGTTAGAGCCTGTTAGAGATTAATCATTGGACCTTTTTAAGGAAGGAACAACACAGAGGAGAGCAAGTGTGCCACCCCAACCCCAACCCCAACCCCATATTTTTGGTTATGGCGTGAGAAGCACCATCTAAAAATACGTGGTCCAGTGAAATCGCGTCTCTCTAAAAATGGTGGTAAAGATATTGGTTGGTATTACATGGCATACATTAGAGATGTCCATAGTACTCTCTGTTGAACTACGTTACCTCCCTTTGGTGGTCCTCTACAGTTTCGTATTTTGCATAGGTTCGTATTCTTAACGAAGAAGAATATCCCTAATTTTCCTCACTGGCTATCTGCCTAGTTTAGATCTTGCATATTTTAGGTATTGTTAACTGAACTTTTAGTTCCCTTTAGTTTGGTGTATGACTGATAGGTGCAATTTGGGTTACAGAGTGTACAGTTCGGCCTTATTTCACATGCACGTCTACAATAAACTCTGCTAAGTCTTCGTGATCATTTTCACTTCATGAACTACAAAGATAATTTGTAAACAAATAAAAAACCGATAACGTTTTCTTTTTATACATTTTTATATTTTGTAATTCATTCGTTAAACTTTTGAATAGGTAGCATTGTCTTGTCTTGGAAAATTCGTCAACCCTATTTGTAGTAACTGCTAAATATAGTGTACATTACACTAATTCAGACTAATATATCGAGTATATTGGATCAGCCATTTTGTTAGCTGTGTTTTATATCATGTACTGTTTCCGTAAGTACAGTATCCTATGACACTTCAGCCACAATACATGATAGTAACAGAGATATGCCGACATTCTCTACATAATGCATGTTGCAAATGCAGACTTCATTTTACGCTTGTCACTCTCTCAGAAGTACATACTATATGTAGAGCGCCCATTTGGAGCTACAAGTGTCTTTCTCGAAAGAAGAGAAAAGGAAGGAAGTGACGATATAAAATAGATCATATGGTCTGTATCGTTGGAAGTAAAGATGCTCTTCTCCTGAGCCTCATCCCTTCCACGTGGTCTTAGGTTTAAGAGGATCACAACACTGGTCTTTTCCATCAGTGCATGACCCGCAGCAAATCTGCCAAAAATCGCGCTCACCTTTTCACCAATGTTTTTCAGACATATACGGTCCCAGTAATCCCCAAAGCAGTTACTGCTTAAACTACCTTCTAGGCAATCATTAGAAGCAGAGGTGGTCGAAAGATAAAGAAGAAAGTTCTTGGTCTCTTTCCTTTCGACAAGGAGATGCTTGTAGCCCTAAGGATTTTCATATGCCTTGTTTTATAAAACACCCTAACCACAAAAAAACAACATTAGAACCTTTAGAGACTTTGATTGACCCTATTTGCAAGGGATGGCTGAGTATCATAAGCGATGTGTGGTCCTCTCTATTTGTTTCGATTTCCATTTTATTCCGCCAGTCGAAACTGTTACAATTAATGGGAACGGCTACACACCCTTCCATAGAAGGGCACAATAATCAAGCACCAGGCTGTTTATTTCTCTTCGAGGAATTCATTTATCACAAGAAAAGCCGTCTTATACAATTTTCTTCAGGACGAACGATTCAAATGGAGAATGCCAGAATGAGTCATAACGCCATTCCACTGGACTTCCTCCATGGATCTTCTAGATGCAAATATGTGTGTCTTTCCTCCGCACACTAATGCCTCCAGTCTTGCTTGAGACATGAGGTATTCTGGTTTTGAAGTCTTCCGTTGTAACTTCCACTTTCAGAGGTTTATCAATGGTGATAGGGTAATCACTGCTCACAGCATCCTCCTGTCGTTGAGATTAGAAATGTTGGATCTCATCCCTTCTCAGGATAAGTTCGGCACTACAATAGTGGTAGGTGATGTGTTACTGCTACTAAAATATAAATTTGATGCGTTTTGAAGACTAGAAATTCCCATTTGAAACCTTCATAAACATGCAAAAGTTTACAAACAATTTTCTCCTGCTTTTCTGAGACAATTATCTCCTCTTTAATACAGTTGTTCGTCTGTAATAAAATTTCCACACAACCATTCATTAAAATTTTTAGTTCAGAGACCTATCAGTTAATTCACTCGAGACCTTTTGTCGTGACGCGGAATTTCCTAATGCTGCTTATCATCACGATTTCAAACTAGCGTTTGTTTTTTTTTTTTTTACATATCGGACAAGATATCTCAAATTCTTCAAAAAATAGGATTGTTTTCATAATGGATAGAATTTTTAGAATTTCTTATATTTGATTTAGTTTCTTTCATAAAATGCCATTTTTCGTTAATGAAACAAATTGATTGTGTACAATTTCCGAACTAAAGGGGTTTTATCTTGTACATGTGACAAAACTCTATTATAGAGGTATTTTGAGCGAGATTATCCAAAAGTTCAACTGATAATCAAGTAATCCATCCAGCTATTCATACTTTATGTAATATGTTTCTGTATATACCGTGTATGTGCCAAGATCTTTACAGTTTTACTAGTTTCCTTGTAGAATATCCTGTGCAATTTTTGTTCTGCTCGATAAGCATTTGCAACAAATATGGACGCCGAAGAGTTCAGACGGCGTGGACGGGAAATGATTGACTATGTTGCTAGCTACCTTGAAAATGTTCGCACACGCCAGCCTTACCCGGATGTTCAACCCGGTTACCTTCGTCAACTGATACCAGACTGCGCCCCAGAATCCCCGGACTCTTGGGATGATTTGTTCAAAGATATCGAGAGAGTTATAATGCCCGGGGTATGTAACCTCAAGATAGATTGCTCAAGTTCAAATCTGTATCGTATCACCATGCAAAATTTCCTCGATATCTCACTTTCGTTTCTTCCGTTTTGTTATTTTCATTTTCTTATTCTTCACTTTTATATACTATTTTGCTAACTAGGTTATGTAGAAATATTAATGGCAGCAGGGGAAGCAACAATTAAAGCAAATGTGTTATGGTGAATATAATGATGGTCGTAGTACTAGTGGTGGTAGTAGCAAATATTTTGGAGGTATTAATAATGTGTGAGTGTGTGTGATTTGGATATTTAACGTAGCTTACATTTAACGTAGCTTTAATTATTTTTATGTCATATCGCTACGATAACTGCAGTGTGGAAATTTATAGTGATGTCTGTCACTGGGACATCATGCCGCAGAGATGTAGTATCATGTCACATCCAGTCACATTATCATGACAACAGGCCAACCAGTCCTAACACCAACCTCTTGATGCTGAGCGTACCATTTTTATGTCTTTGGTATGACTCGGCTGGGGTTCGAACTCATGAACTCCCAGATCCGATACGAACGTTCTAACCACAAGGCCATTATTAATGTTGCTAGTAATAGTTCTGTTGTTGATGTTTCTGCTTCTCATGTTGGCATTAAACACTAGCAGTTGATGTAGTTGCGGTGACCTCGATGTTGGAAGTAGTAGTAGTAGTAGTAGTAGTAGTAGTAGTAGTAGTAGTAGTAGTAGTAGTAGTAGTAGTAGTAGTAATAGTAGTAGTAGTAGTAGTAGTAGTAGTAGCAGCAGCAGTAGTATCAGTCTATATTGTTATTATTATTATTATTATTATTATTATTATTATTATTATTATTATTATTATTATTATTATTATTATTATTATTATTATTATTATTATTATTATTATTTTTGTTTTTGTTGTTGTTGTAATAGATGCACTCTGCTCAAAGATGTTACCATGCAAATTTATGTCTTATGGCGCCTTGATTTTATAGCCTATATATATCACAGGGTGTGACTGTTAAAACCGGTTATCCGACCCGTGCCCTGAAGGAAGTTACACATGCCCGGTCTACGGTGACGCGATAATAAATGTAAATAACCGTAATTTTACCGAGTAGAATCAAGATTCTTGGCCATATTATTATTATTATTATTATTATTATTATTATTATTATTATTATTATTATTATTATTATTATTATTATTCCGTGCTTATGGTTTCATTTTGAGCAAATGAGTAAAAATATAATTTATCAATTCTTAAATCATATTTAAGCATGTAAGGATGAGTTTTGTTGATCCAGACTTATCAAGAATCTTGTTGATAGATTGTTTAGAAAACACAAGCTAAAATTGTCAGCCTTTTATTATCCATACATCATTTGACTCGTACATGAGAATGACAAATTTTTCATTCCGGCACATGTCTTCGAATTGAATGACAAATTTTTCATTCCGGCACATGTCTTCGAATTGAATGACAAATTTTTCATTCCGGCACATGTCTTCGAATTGAATGACAAATTTTTTCATTCCAGCACATGTCTTCGAATTGAATGACAAATTTTTCATTCCGGCACATGTCTTCGAATTTCTAACTTACAGAGAGGATCCAAAGCCTGGGTCATTATACGAACAGTTTTCGTTTGCATGATGACTTCGGTCTGATTTCTGAGTCAGGTAACATTATTTTGAGTAGATCTGAAAAAATGATGAGATAATGTTAAGGTTGACAAACTGTACCTAGTCACGTGTATCTTTATCCACATTTGATGCAGATTTCGCAAACATGGATGTCAGTGACAGCGCAATTTCTGGTTAATTATCTGCCTTAATGATATAAAGTTTGTGCAAGACGCTTAATTGCATACATGCGACCATAGCGTGCGCACGCGCACACACACACGCGCACGCACACACACATACATATATATATATATATATATATATATATATATATATATATATATATATATATATATATATATATATATATATATATATATATATATATTCTATCTTAAATTTTAGGTAACCCACTGGCATAATCCTCACTTTCATGCCTACTATCTCACGGCTAGCTCATTTCCAGCTATTTTGGCGGATATTTTGTCAGATGGTATTGGTTGCCTCGGTTTCACTTGGGTGAGTCTGTGTTTCTGTCTTTCCTTTGTTTACCAAATCTCGCTCAAAACACACGCGGACAAGTACAAAGAGACGCATATAAAAACAACTGGAATCTGACGATCATCACTAACACACGAAAGGTAATATAAAAACAATAAAAAAATTGATAACTGGCAAAATATTCATTAAACATTAAAGAACTGATATTACAAATTTACACGAAACTATGATGATATAAAATATATACAAAGTTATAACCGATACTTGCATCAGTTGTTTTGGTCTATTTTACACTGTACTGTTAAAGTATTTCTCGTTTTTTTTGTAGCTAATGCTTCATTCGTTCATTGAATTAATTTTTTTTTAAAGAGCATTTGGTAAAACCCGTTTGCTCAAACAGTTGTATTAATTAAAGGCCTCATTTCCATGAACCCCCCCCCATTGAGTTCCGAAGCACTGGACACATGTTCATTGTGTAGATAATTAGACAGTTTAGTGGCTATGTGTGGTTTTTTTTAACAGTATTTCTGTCCTTACCTCGACAAATGCAAATAGAGATCGCAGTTTGTTTGTATTGAAAGTTAAGTAATGGTGTGTGTGTGTGTGTGTGTGTGTGTGTGTGTGTGTGTGTGTGTGTGTCCATCATGAGCTCGTAATATCGATTTTAAACAGTCGATCCGTGTGGGTTGTTTATACATCAGTGATAACATTAATATAATAGATGTTTGTCACTATCTGTTGGCATTTCTAAACAAACCATCGCAGATGTGCTGAAAAATGAAATAATGGGCTAATGTTTGTAATTTCTTGGATACCGCCTCCACTACCACCCCGCCACAGATGGAAGATGCTCTAAAAGGCTACTGCATACACAGGTACTGATTAATTATCCGTTACCCTGTCGATTGCATGTTCTAATGTGTGGACAATTATAATTCGACGTGGAGAGTAAGCAGTCTTAGTCGCTTCATCCTGCATTTACCCAGTTCAGGTAACCTTTGATGTTTGTGTGATGTGAAGTGATGTGATGTGATTTGGATTTTTAACATAGTTTTAAAAAAAATTCAGTCATATCGCTACTATGTCTGCAGTGTGGATGTTTATATTGATGTAAACACGTCCCATGATGTCCCACCCAGTCACATTATTCTGACAACAGGACGATCAGTCCTAACACTAGCCTCTAAATGCTGAGAGCCAAGCGAGACAGCTGTTTGTACCATTTTTGTAAGTCTTTGATATGACTTGGCTGGGGACCGAACTCATGACCTACTGTATTTGGGGCTGACGCTCTAACCACCAGGCCACAGGAGTAGTCCCCTTGATGTGTAAAAGACACATTAACAAGTAAATCCACGACAGGGTTGTGACTTTCGAACTTGAGCCCTGTCAGTTGGGCTATGATTTGTATATGTACAACTCTTGAAGACTACCAGCCATATTTGGTCTGAAGGAAGTATAGGGTTTTTAACGTTTCTGACGAAGATTTGTATTTGCAATCATATGGAAAGAAAACCCATAGTGATATGTGGTGGACTACTGGTTTTCTGAACATGAAGTTTTCACATGCAAAGTGCGTGTTAAAAGAATGATTTTTTTCCAAATACAATCTTTTTGTTATCAAGTATAAGGTCTATTCAAAGAGGACTGGATGAAACATTTGTAACGCCATCCGAAGTGTTCATGCAGAATGAAGTAATTTGCGGTGTTCGTCCTGTTCCTAAGTGTAGCTTTCTAAATGCTTGAAGAAAAAAAAAAAACAACAACAAAAGAAAGACAATAAAAAAATCAAATGAAAAGTGTTTAGCTAAATCCGGCGTCTTACGCTAGCCTGTTTAAAAATTTGTCCCCAACTCTGGTGATTTGTAATCTGACTAACTTGCTAAAACTTTTAACAGCATATTTCAATGTTTGCACACCTTTACTACCTCAGTAGCTACCTGAAAATCATCCCAAGCTTACGCAGACAAGACAATCATAGGCATATGTCACACAATGGACTGTCCGTGCAAGGACTCATGCCATTAAATGCCGACTTCAATGAACGTCTGGTACGTTCATGATTATCATTGTTGTGAACATCATTTCAAAGATTTAAAATGATTTCCGCTAGTTCTTATGATTCCACTTTTATTTCACATTTTTGAAACAGAGCGCATGTTTCATATTTTTCCCCAGAACCTATAGAACTAGAATATATCATTTATTTGTATATATCTCGCACGTCCAACTGCAAACATTGATCTGTCGTAGAATAATGCACTAACAATGCGGAATCTATTCTCTTTGTTTCCTCATTTTATAACTCATTAAGTGGCCGTAGATTTAGGCCATTGCTGTATAAAGTTCAGATGGTTCATACGTTATATTGGATGTTGAATTAACTCCAAGGCACAAAATCAAAGCATACACTATCATTTGAGAAGAACAACAATGTAAACATCATCGGATGTAATTTGATGTCTTAGAGGTAATTTTGAGAAGTACTGTACATTCGTTTCGTGACAATCTAAAGAAAAAAACTTCTGTAATCTGCCTTTTATGTCACATTCTACGTACCCACTAAATTCATGTGTATAATTACTGTCACACTTTTTAATTTTTGAGATATCTTTTTCGCGAGACTGACAAGAAAAACCAGGTAATGTTCCGATTGCTTGAAGACTAACTGGAAACGCCAGATGTATGTTTCGGTTGCAAAGGATACTGACTAGAAACGCTATGTGATTTTCCGTTGCTAAGGAGACTGACTGGAAACGCCATGTGATGTTTTGTTGCTAAGGAAGGGTACATATAGTTTTAGGTCATCCAGCAGACTATGTGGCACGGTAAACCTAATGTTTATAGTACAACACCACGACTGGCACTTATAGAAAGAGAATAAGGAGCTGAATGGGAACGATGTAGTACAACATGATTTGTTTCTTTAACATTACGTACAAGATATAAGCCATGTAGTCGAACAAAACCTTAGGCTCAGTGGTAGATCCAGTAATGTCTTTGGGGAGGAGGTTCACCTAGTGGGTGCCATTATGTGGAATGGAACCTTAACTGGGGACAAAGCCCTTGAAGCATTTTAAGCATTTCCAGGATATACGTTTAATGAGATCTACATGTTCAAGTTGTTTCAGGGTAAATAATGGAGACCGGTGGGTGGGTGCTGCTGACGCAAACTTCCTCCGTCACCTCATCCGCTTCTGAAGTCAATAATACTACACTTTTTTAAGTTTCGGGAGGATTTCAATTTTGACACACATCATTGCAACATGTTAAAGAGCTAATGATTCGATAAGAAAGGGAATCGCCTTTAAAATGTATTTGTGTACGTTGTAATATCTACTGGCCTTTACATCAACCCCTCGGATCCAAACGGTAATTATCTAAATATAAAATTTACTCATTCTAAATCATTACTGGGGATTTCACTCTCGAAATTTTCAGGCAACAAGCCCTGCTTGCACAGAACTAGAAGTAGTCACCCTTGACTGGCTTGGAAAGATGTTGGACCTCCCGCCAGATTTTCTTTCGTGCTCTGGTGGAAAAGGAGGAGGAGTTATACAGGTATGTAATGAATTCCAGTCATACTACATAACGGACAACAACAACAACAATAACAACAATAATAATAATAATAATAATAATAATAATAATAATAATGATAATAATAATAAAAACGACAATAATAATAATAATGTTAATAAAAACAACAACAATAATAATAATAATAATAATAATAATGTTAATAAAAACGACAACAACAATAATAATAATAATGATGTTAATAAAAACGACAACAACAACAACAACAACAATAATAATAATAATAATAATAATAATAATAATAATAATAATGTTAATAAAAACGACAACAACAACAATAATAATAATAATAATAATAATAATAATAATAATAATAATAATGTTAATAAAAACGACAACAACAACAACAACAACAACAACAATAATAATAATAATAATAATAATAATAATAATAATAATAATAATAATAATAATAATAATAGTAACGAGAACTTTATATAGCGCCCAATCTTAAGAAGCTCTAAGCGCTTTACAACAAAATGATCTCGAATGGGGAAACAAAAGTTTCATATTACACATATCACTTATGTAGGAATAATGCGTGTGTGAACTGATGGATCGCTAACAGTCCTCATATGTTAATCAGACTTTCCACCTAACAATGGACTCTTTGTAAGTATTTCATAATCACAGTCTGGATGCATGCCGAAGAAGCCCCAGCATCTTCATGATCATCCATTTACAACATACAGAAATTCTAATAGTCATAACTTCAAAGCAACCCGTTTAATTAATGTTAAATGTTCGATTTATATTGCCAATTTGTTTCATTTAAAATTAAATTTTGTTTCCATAACATTGTTTCCATAACATAGCTTGTCAGTTTGATATGTATACTCTAGATGTCCATCGATTCTAATTTATAATCCACATCGAATTTAAGGGTACAGCCAGCGAGGCCACCTTGGTAGCCCTATTGTCGGCCAGAACCAAGTTCCTTCACAAAATGAAGAAGGACAACAATGAAATCGAAGATGGTGTGATCATGTCTAATTTTGTAGCGTACACGTCGGATCAGGTTTGTACTTGTTATTTACAGCTTAATTCCAAGTAATATATGCAGAAATTACTATTGCCCATTCCCCCCCCTCTCTCTCTCTCTCTCTCTCTCTCTCTCTCTCTCTCTCTCTCTCTCTCTCTCTCTCTCTCTCTCTCTCTCTCTCTCAACAGACAATAACATTGGAATCAAAAGGATTAGATAAAAAATAGCTTTAGCTCTTTGAAATGACCTCTACGAGAACTATAATAAAGTAACAAAATTGTATTGATGTCGGCCCTTACTGACATTACTGACGTGCAGTCATTGGTGTGAGATATGTCTTGCCTGCGTAAGGGGGCAGGGGCCAGTATTTATGTACAAATTTAATGCCGCAATCAGTGACCTAGTACAAAAAATCATAAAAAAATCAAATACACAAGTGAGATCAAGAATGTCCATATTTTGAGATACCTATATTAAAACAAAGCATAAAAATATTATCCACTTGACCAGAGAAGTCAGTGGCAGTTCATAGCAGAAGAAGTTTATGCACCCCAACCCCAAATTTATACCTGCAATTTTCATGTCCGAAGGTCATTTTTGACACCATGTGGTACTCACAATGCAAACACAAGCCCTTTTCCTAGATTACAATTCTACCAAACAGTGTATACTAAACAGGCTGTTGCAGTTGAAAATAGTTGTCATCCAAGCCGTTTTTGAGATATGCTCCTTGTCCCAAACCCACATGTTTACTGTTACGAGAGGCTAGCTCTTCTTCGTAGACAACTATTGGTATTTCACTATCAACATATTGCAGAGTAACTATGGAAGGTGTTCATGCCTGACATCAATTTCAAGAACAACACAAGCCCGAAACACCTAGCTCACAAATATATCCATATATTTAATTAGTAGACAATAATTGCTAAAAAAGTCACACCATAGCCTCAAGTTAAGAAATTTGCCAGGGGCCAAAATACGAAACTGTACCCTGCCTCCGTAAGCATTGCATAATACATCGTCACTTTTCAGGCAGCCACGGAGATCCCTATATCTGATTCCGCATTTGACATGAACGCGCCAGTTCTAAAAGACGAATCGGTGCGTAATTATCAATAATGTACTTATGATGCACGGGTACCTGACGCACGTGGACGACTCGAACTACAAGTCCAAATACAAGCAGATATTTCCTGCCCGCTGAGGCATTTATTGAGATCGAAGGGCAGCTTTTGAGAGTAGATTATTCAACATATGGAATTGGAATTCATTTTGGTTCTGTTAACAATGACCTTATGGAGTTGTATAACAGTGTCACATATACATAATTGATGAAAAGAATTTTGAATCATGTCTCGAGAATGTTGACGGTGCTACTATATTACTATGATACTGGGTCACGCAAGATATTCTGATGAATTTTCGCGGTCCGATGGTCTGTCAGTGATGTTCGTCAATGATACCACTGGCACAGTAGCATAATAAAGAACGACGCTGGAACTAAAGTTGTAGCATTGAATGATGTTGTTGTTCTGGGGCATAACGTCATTTTTCAGCACACGATAGGCTATTTATGGCAGCCAGTATTAATGTTGGAGGAAGAAACCGGCATTACAAATCAAGATACAGTTTGAAAACATCAACAAGAAAAGGGACGGGGTCTAAGATTGCCAGGAACGCATACGGGCAATATCTGCGACCACCAGGATCATTTCCTTAAAACTCCCCATATCCAGTTTGGATTTGCTTGATGCTGCTCGTCGATAAAGCATCAAAACCTGTAGAGGAGTTTTCATGCGTGATCAATTACCAAAAAGACAAAACATGTTAACATGATACTGGTATCATTTAGCTCAATGGAAGTTCAATCCCAGGTTCTCAGTGGGTTACATATGTTTTGGATCCTCGTGGTGTTGTTTCTTTTGATTTGTATGGATTGGTGCAACCAAAATATTTTTTTTTTTTAAATAAAGATATATCAGTGGATTTGACGACCAGATCTGGTATTCAACATTACCAACGCAGACTTTTACAGATCCACCTTATTCGTTCCAGAAGTACCGGCCGTACTTGCACTATATCAAGGTCAATAAAGTCGTACACGAATACACTAGTGGACGGCATGACCATCCAACGTTTAAAACAGGTTAATAATTTATAATGGTAGATATTTACGGGAGACTTGCTAATTGCCATGGTTACGTTGATTTGTCAGTGTCAGTGTATGCTACTAAAGATGAAGTTGCTGATATTCTGAGTCTCACCGGGGGTAACGAGGAAGAGGTTGCTGTTTTCAGAATCAGCATGGAAGGTTAAAGACGAGCAATATTAAGTGCGTGTATATTATCCAGCAACTTACGTAAAATATCAGTCTATTACAAACTGGTAACGCGATCTCTAATGCACAATTGTGTTTATAGTCTCGCCATCAAGGTCCACCACATGCCCGTCCAGGTCTGGAAGAGTGAAACGAAGGTTCGTCTACCTCGTATTACTGTATGAAGATACACTGACGCCGTTGGAGTAGAATGCAACCCTGTAAAGCAATTCTCGACTAATCTCAACTTCAACTGCCGTTGATGGTGTCACAGGTAAAATTATTATGAATCTTCCAGGAGATCATGGCAGTACCTGGCAAGGTATTGCAACTAGTAACGTCGAGTCCTGCACGCAGAATTCGTTTGTCCGTGGGACTCTTCTTATTGTATTTTCTTAGTGTTATCTTAGACCAGATATGTATTTTTTAAATATAAAATACTTGTAATATTTTAACTAATTTATGTATAGACTAGTACGTTTAAGGTAATCAATACTTTTCTTATCTTATGTTACGTGTCTAGGCTAGTAACACTTATCATAAAGTGTTTTTCTATCGTAACATTGCCGTTTGCTATTTGAACTAGATCTTGAATCGCTCGAAAGCATGATTAACCTTTGGTGTACCTTTCTTAATTCATGTTACCATAGTAATAACGCTTCTGGTGTACATTTCTTAGTTCATGTTACATATATTATTACTTTTGGTGTACATGTTCATGTTACATATATTAATAATGCGTTTGGTGTACCATTCTTATTTCATGCTACATATATTTATCCCTAAAGGAAATTATTGTACTATAGGCTATTTAAATCGAAAAGGTAAATGTCCCAATCGAAAAATATTGTGTTTACTTACTTTCACACCTAAAAGATTGTTTTCGAAATTGTCAATGATCTCTTTCAACTTTTATGAAAGCCCTTAATCTCACAGGCAATTGGTACAGCTAGTTTATCAAAAGTTTTCAAATACAGTTGACATCAATGTTAATATTTACATAACATGTTTTGAAACGGAAATGTGCCTTTAATCACTGGACAACGTGTGTTTGTGAATCAGTGAACTATTCCATTATTATCAGGAAGATTCCTAGATATTTTAAAAGGTTGACTATATTTAGTTTTTCATTTTCAGGGTACCATTTCTGATCTATTGAAATTTCATCGCCAAAATAAAATATAGAAGACAAGTTTTGAAAACTTCAACCGTCAGTTTTCATTTTAGACAGTATTTATGCAATGTATTAAGAACCTATTGGAAATTATCAAGGGGGGGGGAATGTGTCAAATAAGCACAGTAGTATATAATATAAATACTTCTCATCCATCAGTTCTCACATTTTTCACAAACGATTTAGCTTATTTCATTTTGATTATCTTTTTTACCTTTCAAGTCAGAATTTGACTAAGTTAAATTTTTTCTAGCCTTTGTTAGATTGCACACAGCTGTAAAAAATGAAATCGTACCTTCAATTCCTAAATCAATTTAAGTTTTGTCTTTAATCTACTGCAGGCTCATTCCTCCGTGGAGCGTGCAGGATTGATTGCCGCCGTCAAGATGCGTAAGCTGGAAACAGATGATAAATGTGCACTTCGTGGACACACTCTCCAGCAAGCCATTGACAGCGACAAGGCCAACGGTCTTGTACCTATTTTTGTGAGTTTTTGAAAGTACACAATTCACTGTAATTCTCTTTCTCTATTCATTAGTGGGGTAGGACTGTGTGAATGTGTTGAATTTTATGCAGGAGTAATGCAGGAGTAAAATGCGGTCTTATATATATATATATATATATATATATATATATATATATATATATATATATATATATATATATATATATATATATATATATATATATATATATATATATATGGGTTGGTGCGTGCAGGCAAGGCGATGGCTGCCATTTGTTCGCGGACCTGGGTTCGAAAATCCTTAGAGTACGAATTTAATTTCTCTAACTTGTATGATAGTATTGTTTTGTGTGTGTATATATATATATATATATATATATATATATATATATATATATATATATATATATATATATATATATATATATATATATATATATAATTGGAGGAATGCCAGATAGTAGGGATTTTGAGAGACTACTCTATGCATAGATGGTGGTATAAATGCAGGATCTTGCATGTAATGATGAGCATCTTCAATAATCAAGCTTTCTTTAAAGCGGATTTTTATCTGGTTTTTTAAAATGAGTTTTATATATAGAAAATGAAATATAACGTAATAGAACAATGTCATATTTATATGCTATTCTGAAAATTACATTGCTTAAATTTTCATGAAAGTTCATCCTGTCATGAAAGAATAATAGACTAGGGATTATTGGACACGTCTATTTTTGTTTACTTTAACCTGTAATGTTCTTTACTGAGTTCCTCCACAATAATTATGTAATCACAAACTTCGTGAACATAAATTTCGATTTTTGATATGGTTCTTCTCATTTGAAGATATAGTTTACAAGAAGATAAATTGACTTCGAAGGAAATGTATGGATTTGGTTTTCCTCTTCATGTCTCTAATAATTTATATATTGGAGAAAATCCAGATCAAATAGCTATCAAACTTAAGAACGCCCATTTCTGTTTCCAGGTCTGTGCTACGTTAGGGACCACTCCATCTTGTGCCTTCGACAATCTTCTTGAGATAGGGCCCATATGTAAGTTAATCTTAAGGTCATCTTGAAATGGTGGAATTACAATTTAATGCAAAATTACCATTTAACGACACCTCTCATAATGTTTAGAGGAAATTTCAGTACATTCTTAAATAGAGTAGTTCCAGTAATCTTCATAAAGTAAAGCTTCTTCGAATATGATTGAATACCATGGCGATGCTTCATTTATGACGGATCCGTTGGGTTTAGCTGGACGTGTAGTATTTAAACAGGATTAACAATGTCACATGACGTGGTGTAGAATTACAAGCATTTGTTTTTCACAAGCCTTTTCGTAGGCATTATGTATATTATTTATGTTCTAAGCAATAGGCCATAGAAGAATAGCCATCATACACGGTTTGCTTTGCAAAAGTGTTTGCCCGATAACTCCTAACCGACTTTAAACTATATGGATGAAACTCTTATCTCGTGTTGCAGGTAATATTTGCATAAATGAAACTGTGTCTGATCCATCAATGGCTTTATAAGCTCTCGATTTAAGATATTACAAGAAACTTTCTCAGGAACTGCCGAAGGAAATTTCATTATTATTCGATTTTCAATAGCAGGACTTGTATGGGCAAAAATATATTGATAGTTGGAATAAAATATCACTTCTACGATGACATTAAAATGGCACATTTGTATCCAATATTTATCAGTGCATCTTACTGATAATACACAGCTATTTGTCACCCTTTCCATGACATTGTCATTTCCTTCCGGATAGTTTTGTGCACTCCTAAACATGTAGCTCTCTAATGTTCATTCCAAAAGAGCCCTGGGTGGCCAAGTGGTCTTTGGCACTGACATTTACAGATCACTCACAGTTGTCCGTGTGTCTCGGCTATACCAAAAGCTTATATGTGAGATATGCTACAAGTAGCTCTCCATGGGTAGGTGGTTCTTTCCTGGGGCTTCCTATGTTCTTCTTCCGCCCAATATGATGTCCACCATGTATCCTGTCTTGTATTGAAAAATGGCTTTAAACCAAACAAATAAAATTCATTGCACTGGTTTGACAAAACATTTTTTAAAAATTATTCGTAATTTAGTTGCCATGCTTATTTTGAACGTGAACTGAAACGTTATACGAAATTACTCAAAGATATTACAAGTTGTGTGATCTTTTTTGTAAATGCAGCATTTGAGTTTTTAATCTCTGTACTTCTAGAAAAAACAATTGGCGTAGTCATACTTTATCCAGGTTTCGAACATTAAATGAACTCATTTCGTACTTTTGTCAACAAGTTTACCACTTACAAAACTTTGCTAGAATGAGTGACCACGTTAACTATGATTCATTTAGCCAATTTTTAATTGTAGGCGAGAAAGAGGGAATCTGGCTACACATTGATGCAGCGTACGCTGGAAGTGCTTTCATTTGTCCAGAGTTTAGACCGCTTCTCAATGGCGTTGAGGTAATTAGTAGAACCAAATTATATGTTACTTTTTTACTTTTGTGGCTTCAGATCGTTTTGTTACCTGTAGGGGTAATGATAGAGGGATTACAACAACTTCTTAAAGAACAAGGACTCGACATTTTGAAAATTTGTACAAGGAAAAATATTGTATTAACAAATAGAGTTTAAGTCATTTATATACATTTAAAACAGAATAAACTCTTGGATGTTTTGCAACAAGAAGATGGTGTATATCTGGAGCCATGTTTATGCCTTAAAGGATGTTGTAGACCTGGAGCCATGCTCACCCAGTAGACAATGCTGTATACCAGAAGCCATGTACATACTGTAGAGGATGCTGTATACCTGGAGCAATGTACATACCATATAGGATGCTGTATTTATGGGACCATGTCCATCCTGTAGAGGATGCTGTATACCAGAAGCCATGTACATTTTGTAGAGGATGCTGTATACCAGAAGCCATGTACATTTTGTAGAGGATGCTGTATACCAGAAGCCATGTACATAATGTAGAGTATGCTGTATACATGGAGCCATGTTCATACTGTAGAGTATGCTGTATACCAGAAGCCATTATATACTGTAGAGTATGCTGTATACATGGAGCCATGTTCAATCTGTAGAGTATGCTGTATACCAGAAGCCATGTACATTTTGTAGAGGATGCTGTATACCAGAAGCCATGTTTATTCTGTAGAGGATGCTGTATACCAGAAGCCATGTATATACTGTAGAGGATTCTGTATACATGGAGCCATGTTCATACTGTAGAGGATGCTGTATACCTGATGTATGCCGAAAGCTATATATATACTCTAGAGGATGATATGTACCTGGAGCCATACATATACTGTAGAAGATGTAGACGTAGAGCCATGTTTAAACCGTTGACAATGATCTAGGAGCCATGTACATACTGCGGTAATACTGTATACCTGGGTCATATACATACCGCAGAGGATACTGGATACCTGGAGCCATGTTCATACCATACATGATGCTGTGTACATGAAGCCATGCACTTACTGTAGAGGATGCTGTATTATTGGGACCATGTCCATACTGTAAAGGATGATATATACCGAGAGCCATGTCCATACTGTAGAGGAAGCTGTATTCATGGAGCCATGTACATATTGTAGAAGATGCTGTATACTGGCAGCCATGTTCATACAGTAGAGGATGCTGTATACTGGCAGACATGTACATACTGTAGAGGATGCTGTATACCAGCAGCCATGTACATTCTGTAGAGGATGCTGTATACTGGCAGCCATGTCCATACTGTAGAGGATGCTGTATACTGGCAGCCATGTCCATACTGTAGAGGATGCTGTATACTGGCAGCCATGTCCATACTGTAGAGGATGCTGTATACTGGCAGCCATGTCCATACTGTAAAGGATGCTGTATACCGGCAGCCATGTACATTCTGTAGAGGATGCTGTATACCGGGGTCATGTACATACCGCAGAGGATACTGGATACCTGGAGCCATGTTCATACCATATAGCATGCTTTGTTCATGAAGCCATGCACTTACTGTAGAGGATGCTGTATTATTGGGACCATGTCCATACTTTAAAGGATGATGTATACCGGGAGCCATGTCCATACTGTAGAGGAAGCTGTATTCATGAAGCCAGGTACATACTGTAGAGGATGCTGTATACTGGCAGCCATGTACATACTGTAGAAGGTGCTGTATACTGGCAGCCATGTCCAAACTGTAGAAGATGCTGTATACTGGCAGCTATGTCCATACTGTAGAGGATGCTGTATACCTGCAGCCATGTACATACTGTAGAAGATGCTGTATATTGGCAGCCATGTCCATACTGTAGAGGATGCTACATACCGGCAGACATGTACATACTGTAGAAGATGCTGTATACTGGCAGCCATGTCCATACCATAGAGGATTCTGTATACCGGTAGCCATGTCCATACTGTAGAGGATGCTGTATACTGGCAGCCATGTCCATACTGTAAAGGATGCTGTATACCGGCAGCCATGTACATTCTGTAGAGGATGCTGTATACCGGGGTCATGTACATACCGCAGAGGATACTGGATACCTGGAGCCATGTTCATACCATATAGCATGCTTTGTTCATGAAGCCATGCACTTACTGTAGAGGATGCTGTATTATTGGGACCATGTCCATACTTTAAAGGATGATGTATACCGGGAGCCATGTCCATACTGTAGAGGAAGCTGTATTCATGAAGCCAGGTACATACTGTAGAGGATGCTGTATACTGGCAGCCATGTACATACTGTAGAAGGTGCTGTATACTGGCAGCCATGTCCAAACTGTAGAAGATGCTGTATACTGGCAGCTATGTCCATACTGTAGAGGATGCTGTATACCTGCAGCCATGTACATACTGTAGAAGATGCTGTATATTGGCAGCCATGTCCATACTGTAGAGGATGCTACATACCGGCAGACATGTACATACTGTAGAAGATGCTGTATACTGGCAGCCATGTCCATACCGTAGAGGATTCTGTATACCGGTAGCCATGTCCATACTGTAGAGGATGCTGTATACTGGCAGCGATGTCCATACTGTAGAGGATGCTGTATACCGGCAGCCATGTCCATATTGTAGAGGATGCTGTATTCATGGAGCCATGTACATACTGTAGAGGATGCTGTATACAGGCAGCCATGTACATTCTGTAGAGGATGCTGTATACCAGAAGCCATGTATATACTGTAGAGGATTCTGTATACATGGAGCCATGTTCATACTGAAGAGGATGCTGTATACCTGATGTATGCCGAAAGCTATGTATATACTCTAGAGAATGATATGTACCTGGAGCCATACATATACTGTAGAAGATGTAGACGTAGAGCCATGTTCAAACCATAGATATACCAGGACCCATGTACATACTGTGGTGATGCTGTATACCAGGTTCATGTACATACCGCGGAGGATACTGGATACTTGGACTCATGTTCATACCATATAGTATGCTGTGTACATGGAGCAATGCACTTACTGTAGAGGATGCTGTACTAATGGGACCATGTCCATACTGTAGAGGATGCTGTGTACCGGCAGCCATGTCCATACTATAGAGGATGCTGTATACCGACAGTCATGTCCATACTGTAAAGGATGCTGTATACCATCAGCCATGTACATACTGTAGAGGATGCTTTATAAATGGATTCACGTTCATACTGTAGACAATGTTGTATACTAGGAGCCATGCTAAAATCACATAAAATGCTGTATACCTGGAGTCATTTTATACGGAATGAAATACTTATTCTTCATATGAAATGTAATTGATACTACTTGCATTAGGTAGATGCATATTCTTCTGGAACTCAAGTACATTATGCACTAATATTATGCCTGCATCTTTTTATGGAAAAGATTAATTGATTTTTAATTTTTTGCTTCCAAGAGAATCATGAACCACGGAAACAAAAAACTCGTCTTGAGTACGGTACTTTCATCTAAGTCAAAACACTCGTCTTTAGTACGGTACTTTCATCTAAGTCAAAACACTCGTCTTTAGCACGGTACTTTCATCTAAGTCAAAACACTCGTCTTTAGCATGGTACTTTTATCTAAGTCAAAACGCTCGTCTTTAGCACGGTACTTTCATTTAAGTCAAAACACTCGTCTTTAGCACCGTACTTTCATCTAAGTCAAAACACTCGTCTTTAGCATGGTACTTTTATTTAAGTCAAAACACTCGTCTTTAGCACGGTACTTTCATCTAAGTCAAAACACTGGTAGTTAGCACGGTACATTCATCTAAGTCAAAACACTCGTCTTTAGCATGGTACTTTCATCTAAGTCAAAAGACTCGTTTTTAGCACGGTACTTTCATCTAAGTCAAAAAACTCGTCTTTAGCTCGGTACTTTCATCTAAGTCAAAACACTCGTCTTTAGCACGGTACTTTCATCTAAGTCAGAACACTCGTCTTTAGCACGGTACTTTCATCTAAGTCAGTTATATTTGCACTGTAGTTATAGGACTGTTCTCTCTTTTCAGTATGCCACGTCTTTCAACTTCAACCCCCATAAATGGCTGCAGGTCAACTTTGATTGTTCAACTATGTGGTAAGAACAAATCAGCATCAGTCACACCCCGCCATCCAAAATCAGTAGGGTCATTATGAAAATAATCAGCTGGATCTTGGATCTGTAAATAGCGCATAAAAAGACGACAGAAAGTCAATCTTAACTTGTTGCATAGTTATTTTTTATCTTGCTAATATTGCAATGGCAGACTAGATTGTATGACAGTCACATCAATTCTTTACAAAATAATTCTTCTCAAAATGTTTTCAATAACGTTTTCTTGCTGAACGAAGGAGGATAGTAGCATTCTCCCAGTTATGACTTCGTTCTTTGTCGCTTGCTTCTGTATTATTCATTACATTGTCGAATATAGAAATTTACTGACCAAGATTTCTGGCAATTTTCTATTTTTTACTCCTCACGTGAGAAAACTCTAAGAGTATTTTCACACGTGAAAATCTAAACTTTCCCATGTGGTCAAATATTAAATATGCCAAAAACTCATAATTTGTTGTAGCATGTTATGTCATCTAAAAATATCCTTACCCTAAATCGCTGATACCTGACTATTTTAATATATATCAAAACTCTTATCATCAGAATTTTTCAACGATATTTATGTCTTTGAGAAAGAGGTTAATATTCCTTGCTCAGATGGGATACATATTCTATTTGCAAAGTAATGTACTTTAATAAGCTTAGTCTAGTACGATTCACTACATATCGATTTTCTGTACAGTATCACAACAAATTTCGGTTGGCATTTTACTGTATCATTTTCATTAGACTGATTCTGCAAATATTTTTAGACCACTGTGCTAAATTCCAGTTTTCATTTAGAAAGTAAATGAAGATTTTTAAATAAAATACATTATAGTTGAATGACCTTCAGTTTTTTGTTTCACTTTCTAAACAGACGTGTTTCTTCTTAAAATACGTTACCCGATCATAATAACTTAGGAGAATTACCAATAGTTCGCAAATCCAACCCCGTTCCCAGATAAATTATTTAACTATTGAAGCTAAATGTTGTATGGTCACACATGTGACAATCAGATAGAGTGATATCGTATGCTATATTGATTGTCGCCAAATCCTGTCTGTCGGTAAACCTGTTGCTACGTAGCTTATACTGAGTATCACACTGTCTCCTCTTGGGAAACCTTGCAAATCATCTTCAAAATTTTATCAGGGAAATATATTCTATTTATATTCCCAAATTTCTCTTGCTACTTTCTTTTGCAGAAAAATCTTTCTATTTATTGTCGAATTACAAATTTGTCATAAATATAGGCACCCTTATATACTTACCTGCACTAGCTGCCTGTGATGTCTTTTACCTAGGGGCATTCATATAATTAATAACTTTATTGTGATGTGCAGGTAATGTTTGTGCTATAAAAATCTATTGGTTGGAGCAGTTATTCAAGTTTACTCTACACCCATATCGCTGTAAAATTTCTGCTTAGATCAGTTACATACAGGAAAATTTTCTGTACATAATTTTGTCATAGCATAAACTTCTCATTTATTTAAAACATAACTGGCGTGACTTGGGTCCTTTTTACAGGTATGTTTACACCATATATTTTAAATAATAACCTCCGCTTCATAGTTTGAAAGACACATCTCTATGGTTACCTATATAGACTGCCACATTGGCCTTAACTCACAGGTAACTTTACATTTTATTGTTTAAAAGCCCAGTAACGTCTCCTCCTTAAGTTCATAAATCTGGTTGCTTGGCTGGCTTCACCAGTATAATATAGTCCTCTCTGGTTCCTGTTAAAGATTTTGACCATGAGGAAGACTAAGTGTAAATAATGTAAACAGTTGAACGGTGTGAAGGACAACCAAAGTACATGTGTAGCATGCGTGAGTTGCCACTTAGGGAAAACACACACACACACACACACACACACACACACACACACACACACACACACACACATATATATATATATATATATATATATATATATATATATATATATATATATATATATATATATATATATATATATAAACACACACACACACACAGGTTGGACTGAAAGTGAATGGGTCTTCATACTGCAAGCACGATCAAAACAAAGAGAAAATACAAAAGCGCACTTAAAGACACTGCATTAGTATTCATGCTCATGTCAACCCGAGCAATGATTTCCTGTTGGATGAATATCGCAATCCAGAGAAACTTCTAGCCAAGAACAAGAAACAGTTTACCTCTACCTGAAAAGCCATTTATGGCAGAACCAATAGGCCCGTCACCGCATGAGATCAACCGTCAGTCGTCTCTTCCATCACATATGAAATAGAAATCAAATCAAACTAATATAGATAATGTTTTGCACCATGCAAACAGAATCAGTTTTGTGGATCAAATATCCCTAACCCAACCATCATAAAGAACTGGACAACGTCAGCGTGGTCACGTTTCTTCGTATAAGATATGAATACTTAAAATACTTCAAATAACTAACTTTTTTACTTTTAACAGAAACATTCATGATAACAGGCCACCAATCTCTGACACGCTGAACAGGAATGGGCTCCCCTGTTTATGATAACAGGCCACCAATTTCTGACACGCTGAACAGGAATGGTCTCCCCTGTTTATGATAACAGGCCACCAATCTCTGACACGCTGAACAGGAATGGTCTCCCCTGTTTATGATAACAGGCCACCAATCTCTGACACGCTGAATGGTCAGGAAAGAGAGGATACAGGACAAAATTAATACCTCTCAGATCTTCTTTCAAAATATAATTCCACACGCTCAAAGGCGCAGGAGCTGTGACCAAATTGTAATTTTTCATGGGTGCTAACCTGGTTCAATAAGGCTCCGTATTGAACTAATCAAGTTGTCTATCTGTAAGCTGCCTTAGGAGAACAGGAATGGTCTCCCCTGTTTAAGGAGATGTGACTCCGTCTATCTCTTGCCTATTCTCATAAGGTACTATGATAAGGCAACTTTTTGAAAAGAACCGAATTATATAATATGTTTCTTTGATAGTAATTTTCCAATCATAATATGGATACACACTTCCAGCCTCCATACAGGTACATCCAGTTAGGAGAGCGTGCATTACTTTCTAGTATGAATTGAGGAACACCCTCTATTTGGCGCCAATTCCTGTATCAAGGCAAGATCACTCTTTCTGACAGACACATATGTGGATAGACAACATGTAGGTGGCTAAAATATTAGCTGGGATGGCTGGATTTGCGAGGTAATGGTATTAGTCATAAGGTATTATGAATGATAACTATTGTTGAAGAGACATATTATTCTAGAAAAATTGCTTTATTTGCATGGTTTTACTTGTTGAGCTTTAATATTGGCTTTCTGGGAAAGATTTCTGATAAATACTATGTCGACTTTTAAACCAAGGAAAATTTTTTGTTGAATGGGCTCAGTTCAAAACTTTTTTTGTACATAATTATCTTAGAATGTTCCATTCGTGTTTAAAATTATATTATGTACTATGTTTTAGTTTGAAATTTACCAATTTATTAGTGTGTCATAAAAACAAAGCTGTAATTTCATAAAGTCAGCGTGTAATTGGGCATGAAACGAATCATCAATTGAGTCTAATCTGTAATAAATTTTTTTCTGATTTATGCTGAAACTTACATGAATATTCTTAACAATCAAATTGTATGAAAATATGTCTTCAAATACTTTGCCCTTTTTAAGACCTTTTCGATTTTTTTTTTACCTCAGTACATTCCAAAACGCAGCATGGGTTAGCATCCCAACGGTAATTGCGTGCTTTGTTTTGCGCTTACAGGGTAAAGGACAGCACACTAATCAGTGAAGCTTTCAGAGTTGATCCTTTATATCTCAAACATGAAAATCAGGGTCAAGTTATGCCAGATTACAGGGTAAGCACTCATTTATACCTCCACCAATGTGGTACATTGTCAAGCAATGCCAGTTACCCACCCCAACCCAGAAATTGTATGCAGTACTTCTAAAATACCTTTCTGCAGCATGGACAGTTGACTTGTAACTCGTAACTTCCATTTTCGGTACAAAGTTATCTTATCCTCCTGCGTAAACCTACTCTGCATGCAGATCCATCGTGAACAGTGTGACCTTCTAAATAATTATAACCTTTTTTATTTGATGTCCTTTGACTGTTTCTAGTCATAATTTACTTATAGCTCTATAACCAAAGTGGCATTCTCAGCCATCGATAACTTCCCCATATGACTACTTGCCAATATTTTCATCAGGGCCGATGGGCCCCTTGCCTACATTCCTTCCAGGGCCGATGGGCCCCATGCAAATATTTTCACCAGGGTAGATGGGTCCTTTGCCTACATTCCTTCCAGGGCCGATGGGCCCCATGCGAATATTTTCACCAGGGTAGATGGGCCCTTTGCCTACATTCCTTCCAGGGCCGATGGGCCCCATGCGAATATTTTCACCAGGGTAGATGGGCCCTTTGCCTACATTCCCCCTTGCTTGCATTACCACCAGGAGTATTGGGATATTTGTGAAAGATTAAGTCCGTGTATCAATAATTATATTATCTCAGAGTTCATGTTTATATTATTACATCAGAAACAGTCAAGATATTGATATGTACGTTGACCTTTAACCTTGAAATGCAGTTTACACTATACAAATGTAACAAATTAAATTATTATTTCTGACACTAAGATATATTTACAGAAGAAAAGAGTGGATGTTCCATAGGACAAATGTCTGAGAAATGACTTAACAGAGTTAGTTATTCAATGTAATAACTAAATTTATCTGCTGTACATGTATATTTACAAAGGTATTGTTAATTTTGTTAATTTTATTTCATCCAGTTCATCATTAAAGCACAGCTGTATTTGACTCCCTCCCCTCTAGTAATGTCGAAACTTAAAAGCAAAACACAAAATTCATTTGCTGTTGCTTTCTAACGTTTGGTTCATTAATGTTTTTTTTCTTTATTCTACAATGTGTTTTTCTTATTAGCACTGGAATATACCATTTGGAAGAAGGTTTCGATCGCTGAAACTTTGGTTTGTTTTGCGTCTCTTTGGGCTAAAAGGTTTACAGGAATGCATCAGAAAGGTTAGTGCATGTGACTCAGATCTTTACTTTCTGTAATCAAATCTTCTTTGCAGAAAATTAAATATTTTATTCGTGTTGATTAGCAAGATTTGTCTTCTTTTTCTCTGGTTTTAAACTAGCAGAGTTAAATCTTATATATACCAAAATTGCCATCCTTTATTCTTTTGCTAGAAACTGTTGCCAACCTGACATTGAGAACTCCTAGAAAGTATTCTGTGTGAATACATTAATAGTTTCGGTTTGCATCATGATTAACCAAAATATGCCAAGATCTTGTACATCGAGCTCAAATACTGTAATTAACTTTACATATGATCCAAGTAAAATCGAATGCTTGTTTTCTTCAAACTTATATTGAAATTGTTGTTTAAACAAGCATAAGAGAGTAATCATGTCTATATAGTTAGAGTCAATTAATAAAATCTATTCATATGTGCTGACTATGTCCGTTGGTCCAAAGTTAACTTTTGCACATTCTGTTTGACAGGATGTGAGACTTGCACATGAATTCAAGAACCTGGTGCTATCTGATGAAAGATTTGCGTTGTTTTGTGAAGTGACCTTGGGGCTGGTTTGCTTTAGATTGAAGGTTTGTTACGCATGACACATTTTTATTTGCATTTGTCTTGACGGAGTAATGTTCAATGTTCAACGTGTTTGCCTGCTTGCATTCGTGATCTTTTGTACGTATGTGAATAACACAACGTATTCAAATACATATTTTCCTGTTTCAGACATCCTGTCTTATGTGTTAATAACAATATTGTATTTTGTTGCTTGTTCGTTACATTTGCTAGTTTGAAGACTTTTAGTCTTCGGTCATTATTAATCTTGTTCACTTTTCTTAGCCCATTTAAGCATTTCCAAACAACAAAATTTATGACCGACAAATGTAATTTACACAGCATTTTTATCTACCTCCAGATTGTCTCGTGCATTTTTTTAGACTGGTCTATGTATCAGAGGGATTTCCTCGTGATCAAAAATACTATAAAAAGATCGATATTACACATAAACAGTCTAGAGGAAGAGCAATAGGCAACTATTTTCCACATGGTTACCGTTGTGGCTTAAAGATTACTAATTCAAGGATGTCATTTAGTGATTTATCAATGTTTCTTGAACCATTTAGCATCTTCTTAAGATTTCGTTAATATCAATAGTACTGTGGAAACAAATTTTGCAAAGAAAGAATACATGTTTTAACTTCCTAATATGCTTTTACTCTCTGTTCATCCAGTCTGATGACGAAGACCGACTAAGATGCAAAATGTGCCAAAGCAAACTGACGATTTAGCGAGAGAATTATTTTCTGATAAAATCATGACTGCTTCCTGTAGAATCTTCCCCTGAAAATGACACCAACTCAGACAAAATGTCCTAAAGTCTTTGAGGGACAGCATTTGCTGGCAATCATAAATACTCGAGTATCAGTCGTAAGCTCAATGAAGTAATTTGACAGAAATCATTCAACATATACTATATTTGATTTTCATGCGGCGTGCATTTGTATTGAATACTTGCTTAACTCTTATATATCTTAAGCTTCATGTAAACTTTGTCCTTTTTCCTTTTTACACAACCTTTACGGGAAATTTGGGACTAAATTAACCCTCAAAACTCGGTCAGTTTCACAAGTTGTCATTTTATATTTGTTTCATATACGTTTGTTTTTTACCCTGCATATCATTCTATAATGCATTTTACACACTTATTATCCTTTCAATTTTGCAGAAGACTTCTGTAGATTTTTTTACCTTTTTTGTACTAATCCGCACCACCGTTAGGTGGGTGACAAAGTTCAGAGAGTTTTAATGCACTCTGTTGAAGACAATGTTAGAACAGATATTAATTACTTGAAGACATTTAGCTGACTTGGGAAGTATTAGACTGAATTTGCCTAATTCCAGAATGATCCTAATCATTTTCCAATGGTGGAAGTATTTCTGAAAGAAGCACGACTTGTAATTTTAAGAACTATTTTAAACCTTCGGACTGACATATTATTTTATTGTATAATTTGCACTATACAATTTGGAATGACATTTTCAAACATAAAAGTTTTTCACATGTGGGGGCCATGATGTGTACATTTTCAGTTATTTTATTCAGCCTATGTTCATATATGTTTTTGATCAAAAGCATGCCTGTACAGGTGAATGTCATCGCCACCATGATATCGAGTTTTTAGTCACAGTTATATTAATGGACTAATGGCTTGTGTCTTGATCGCCATGCTGCTAATATTCAAAGAAATAAATTATAATTTTGGAAATTCCTAATTATCTTCTCAGTATTCTTTGGATGAGATGAATGGAAGACTGTTTAATAATGACCGAATTATACAGATAGGCCATGGTGGTGAAAGGTTGGGGTTTTCTGTGCTTTATTACGCCAAGGTAACAAAATTTATTGCATTATTTATTACATCTACACGTTTATGATGAATATGTACTCATTATATAAATTGTATACTATATTGTTATCTCAGAGATCCGATGAAGTCAACGAGAGGCTGCTGAAGGCTATAAATGAAGACCGTAGGATCCACATAGTACCATCCCAGACCAAGGACACATACTTCCTTCGTTTTGCCATCTGTGCCTCCCAAACCACATCGGAGGACATCCAGTTTGCCTGGAAAGTCATATCTGAAATGGCGGATTTTGTTCTAAAGGAATAACCTGGTTATTGAAATGCTTTCATTTTGCTGTGATGAGTTCTGAGAATTAACTTTTAAGAAATATTCTTGGCTCTTAATGATGTTGCTTTCCATCCCTCATCAGTTAGATGGCCATGGTTCTTTACCAGTTTAAGCTTTCGCTGATACAAGATACATCGTATCTAACACCTGACACAGTTAAAACCATTTGAGTATTACCCGATACTAACCTTCACAGCTCCCACATATTTTTGACCTTCATCACGTTTTCACTTTGAGATAATTTCTATCAAGAATGAACCCAAAAATATTATAGAAGATTTAGGAATAAAAAAGATTGCTAAATATGGAAAAGTATGACCAATTTATGTGAAAAATATGACTGCAATAAACATAATGGCGGTTTGTATGTGTGTCATATCGCTACGATGTCAGCAGAGTGATAGTTTATAGTGATGCTTAGCACTGGATATCATGTCTCAGACATGTAGCATTATGTCCCACCCAGTCACATTTTCATGACACCAGGCTGACCATCACCAACACTAACCTCTTAATGCTGAGCACCAAGAGAGACAGCTGCTTGTAAAATTTGTATAAATCTTTGGTATAACCCGGTTTGGGTTAGAACCCAAAACCTCCCGCATCCGGGGACGACGCTCTAAGCACTTAGGCCATAAGGGCCGTTTAATTCTTACAAGGCACAAACTAACGAAAAAATTTTTTATGTGAATGGTTAAAGCTAATCATATAGTATTAGAATTCATCATGTATGCTTATAACATATTTAAATGATATGAAATAAAATGAGATAAGATGAAACTTGTATTGTGTAAATTGTTTGAATTGATTGCATCCGTTTGTTAGTTTTGTCTCATGGCGTTTTTATTCTTTTTTGTTTTTAATGAATATTATTTCCATGAACATACATATATATATATATATATATATATATATATATATATATATATATATATATATATATATATATATAATTTTTTACCATGTCATTTCCATATACACATATAAACACACATTATATATATATATATATATATATATATATATATATATATATATATATATATATATTATGTATATATATATAATTTTTTACCATGTCATTTCCATATACACATATATACACACACATTATATATATATATATATATATATATATATATATATATATATATATATATATATATATATATATATATATATGCACACAGAGACACACACACACACATATATATATATATACACACACAGACACACACACACACATATATACACACATATACAAGATATATACAATATGGTATTCGTGAGTATGGTGATCCTGGATAATCACAAAGAGATTGTTCAAATGGTTTTAGTATTTTTTGTTGTTGTTTTTGTTGTTGTTTTCTTTTTCGTTTTAGCACTTCTTGTTGTTCTGGCGGAAATTGTATAAAGGAAATATAACTATCTATTGAATGAATTTATTTATCTTGGATCGCTGTTTCGAGCTTGATCAACGCCATAGTGTATGCGAAATATCCATTTGTAACAAGTATCACGATTTATATTTTTATCAACATATTGAGATTTTAAAAGCCGTCTTCGATCTCTATAACCTTTCACAGCAATCACAGCTAAATCTCCCGAACCTTTAGTATACAAAACAACCTACGGAGATGGGCTAGGTGATGTTGTTCAGGGCCTGTTTAGAAGAATAGCCACCAAAGCAATACCTATTGCAAAGCAGCTAGGAATGAAAGCTATTTATGTTGTTAGTGAAAAAGGTATAGGCGATTTTCATGGTAAAAGTACCCCCAAGATAAATATATCGGCCATCCTAGACGCCAGTACGCAGGCTCGTGGAGAGATTGTTGATGAAGAATTTTTAAAAATATTCTTAAATACTCCTACGACTGAATACGATAAAACATTTAATGATTTAAGAATTTTACTTATTTCATTATCACAACATTATAATGAAGGTGTAAAAAACCCCCAGATAATCGAGCAAATAAAACATTTAAATGGGATCTTATTTGATTTGTACAATCAAAGCAGTATAAACGCTGCAACTGATTTTATTAGAAATCCTCATGCAAGTCTAAAAACTAAGCAATTATTTTTTAATCATTATAAAATAACAGAAAAATACTTACAAATATTTATTATACCAGATTTAAATAACGCTGAAATGAACATATAATTAACTGATCTTATTGAAGAATATTATCCGGGAGTAATTGAATCATGGAGAAAAATGCCCTACCACCGGCTATACTAGAACATGATAACAACCCATTTTGTAGCGGGCGTCACATATCGCCAGGCTTTGTAAATATAATATCAACGATCGCAGTCAATCTCATATGCGATGTTGTAGACGATAATTATCAATTAGATCTTTCAAAGTCTACTCAGGCCCAGCAAGATACATATTATATGCATTCTCCCCACAAGTTCCGCCCGGGTGGTTGATTATATCAGAGCCAATAAACCCCGTGTACTTGCGTGTGCATAATCCGTTTTTATCAAGAATACATTTCAAACTTACAGACAAGAATAGCCGCATCTTGGATTTACAAGGTGAAACTCTAAGCATAAATCTGTATGTAAGATGATAGTGCGTTTTAAATCACAATGTGAAACAACAGAAAGTAATCGAGTCTAGGATGTATGATTACTTGTATATCCCCATGACATTATCTAAACATTATGTGTAAGTTAATATTTTGATTGTATTATATATCAATAGCTACAGAGTATAACTTGGAACAGAATATATATATATATATATATATATATATATATATATATATATATATATATATATATATATATATATATATATATATATATATATATATATATGAGTTCCAAACTTGGTAGAGTACGAATTTAATTTCTCTAACCTCTACGATAATATTGTTTGTATTAAGCTATTATTTCTGTCCACTATTATCAAGATTCTACTACAGAATCCAAGGAGAGCACTTTCTGTTCTGTCTGGTATATATTTATAATTCTTTGCAATACAAAAATCCTATATACCTTGATTTCTTTCATAGGAATATGGAAGGAACGACTGTGTGTGTGTCTGTGTGTGTCTGTGTATATATATATATATATATATATATATATATATATATATATATATATATCTATCTATATATATATATAAATATCTATATATATATCTATATATATATATATATATATATATATATATATATATATATATATATATATATCTATATCTATATATCTATATATATATATATATATATATATATATATATATATATATATATATACACACACATATATACATATGATAATTATTTACTAGGTCGTCATGCGAGTGTGTCTGCTACCCACAAGCTTATATAACACCGACTCAGTGCTATCATTTTTTTGGTGATGCCTGCTTTGTCATGACGCTGTATGGGCTGGTGCGTGCAGACAAGGCGATGGGTGCCATCTACTCTCGGACGTGGGTTCGAAACTTAGTAGAGTACGAATTTAATTTCTCTAATCTGTATGATAGTATTGTTTGTATTGAACTATATATATATATATATATATATATATATATATATATATATATATATATATATATATATATATATATATATATATATATATATATATATATGTTAGGCAGAATATAAATGAACTGTCATTTTTCCCAGTGATTTTATTTAGCCATTACCACAGTCATTGGTTCATCAATTTCATTATTACTTTCATTTTCACAACTTGTCTTATACGAAAGTTCATAATATTTTTTTTGTTCGTATTCATCAGAATTCTAACTTAATTTTGTGAACAGCGTTTGAGAGAAGTACAATCAACTTTACCTGATTATCCGTGAATGTTGCCAGCGACTTTGACATTGCATACTGAACAAATTACATGAATTTGTATTCAGATGGTAGCGTGAACCTGTGCTTGTTTTTGTGTTGTTACAATGATTCAAAATCACATTGAATTTTTTCAAGATTAAGATGAAATGTCACATTTATACCGTTATGTTGTATTTTTAGTCGTAGAAATAATAACATTGATATTCTCAAAATTCATTATATAATAAATGTTTGTATGATACAAAAATAAGCAAAAATAGACTGAGGGATCACATTCAATCTACCATTCCACGAGTTGTATCAAATAAACCTAATGAGGTTCCAAGAATCTCCTTTAGACATACCTCCAAAGCGAAGTTTCTAAATATACAAGACGAAACTTTAGAAACTCAGAGTGTTGTCTAATACATGTGGGCGATTTCTTAGTGGCCAACCAGATACTCATTGTTGCTCTCAGGAGAATTCCTAAATATCCGTAAACGAAACTTTAGAAAATCAGAGGGCTGAAAGTCGATGGGTCATCAGGAACCTAATGAGGTTTATTTTTAGTCTAGCGATGTTTCTTTTGGAAAGGTCCTTGTGTGGGGTACTCCTTTAGGGAAGTCACAAGGTCATGATCTCATATAAACTCATATGACCCCTCTGCCTATATTTGGACGGCACAGAGTACACAAAGACATAACAAGAACAAGACAACACAAACATATCCTAACGGAGGAATCGTATATACGTTCAACAAATGTCACACACTCCCTACTGTGGCAACAATTAGGAGTGCAAAATAGCACTCACTATGTGTTTACATAGTGGGAAGTATTTTGTTTGTTGAATTTTGAGGGTTACTCCTGGTCCCCCAATAAATTATAAATCATGGCATAATATCGTCTTCGTAGACAATTTGTCTTTCACGATTTTCGAACCACGGACCTTGGGTACTAGAGTTTCCACGCTTGCAATGAGCTATTGGACTTCACGATATGTGTATGATAAAATATTTATTATACAGAATCACAGTAGTTGATTTCTTAACAGCATCACACTAGTTGATTTCTTTACAGAAACTACAATTGCTGTGTAAAATGTGATTTTATTTTTCCAGTTTCCAAGCACATTTTAGAATTATTATATATATATATATATATATATATATATATATATATATATATATATATATATATATATATATATATATATATATATATATATATATTTCTGTATCAAACGAAAAATGCAGAATCTATACGCACTGACTTTAAGATCAGCCGTTGTCAAGATCAATTATTCATTGCAGACTTAATGTCTATATGATGAAATGTTTTTTATACACAATAAGATCACACTAGTCGATTTCTTAACATAACCACAGTAGTTGATTTCTTAACAGAAACCACAATTACTGTGTAAAATGTTATTTTATGTTTCCAGCTTTCATGCACATTATAGAAATGAATATTTTTTTTATATATTTCTGTATAATACGAAGCATAATCTATACTCACTTGCTTAAGACCAGCTAGGAGATAATCGATCGATTATTCATAACAGCAGATTTATAATATCTAAAAATAACTTCACTGCACCAGCAGAACCAGTTACTTTGAAAAGGCAGACAATATGTTGTTTACATTGAGTGCCCGTGCATCTAAATGCACTATAGGAAAGCTGAACATGTTGGTATTTTATATAAACATAGAGTATATAGTATCATTATTTATAAAATACTGAAAATATTGTCAGTTTTCAATTACTGGAGGGTGAACACTCCAGTTTCCTTAAATGATGTTCAAGAAAATCGACAAAACATGATAATTTCTTATGAAAATGATAAATTTTAAGCAAAATGTTATCGACGGTCATTAGAAAATATGAATAATTTATTTTGGTCATGTTTCCATGTTTTTGTTGATTTTCTTTAAAATTATTTTTGAGAAATCCTGGAGTTTTGGCCCCAATGAAATCAAGAAAATCAACAAAAACACGTAAAAAAACCCCCGAATAAAATGACCTCAAAACGAAAAATGACATGAAAACCGAGAAAATAACATAAAACAAGTAAACTTTTTCAAATCTATAATATTTTCTGAATAATGTACCGATTGCAAAATATTTTTTCCTTATACAATACCATGTAAAAACAATAATATTGCTTATGTACTATTGCTATACCGTCTATGTGATGAATGACAAACGAAGAAGAGAGATTATTGACTACCTTGATGTTCGGAGATATATTATTTTAATAAAATTTATTGTAAAGACCGTCAATAATGTTTGGATCATCCGATACAAGCGCGAATCTGTCCAGAAATCAGGGAATAATATTGTTCCTGGTGAAAGTTCCAAACCAGGAATACTGACTGGAATAGACAAGCCGTATTATGAGCGATCTTATCCAGTAACTGTGGTGATATACGTGCTGTATCCGTTAAATGATAAACCTAACGTTGGGGGTCTCAAATCTATGAAATTGTCATGGATAAATTGTGTAGCTGAGCGAGTTATAGAACACTTCACAAATGCGATACGGAAAAAATATTTTAACAGATTTACGACGTAGAAAAAAAATACATGGGCAGAAGCAGTTAAAAAATATTGGAGCGTATATCAGCGATGATATTGAGCTAGAAAAGATATTAAGATTTCTAATAACAGTGAAGACTTTAACCTAAGAGATTTTAAACAAACCAAAATATATTTAAAAAATGGAAACCACATAACAAACGCATGCAAGGACTAATACTGTAACAATATTTTCATGCGATTAATTTATTTTACTATCGGTGATATCAGTAAAAGTGATCCTGTTTATGTTTGGGTGTTTTAAAGGTCGGAATGTGATCATTGTGTACGGTCTAACGGAGATATTTATAGTGCAGAATCTCTCCATGAGTAAATGAAAAATCTTGCCAACGCCTTTGGTCTGATGACGTTAAACACTTACTACAAAATTGTCTTACCTTTGCCTCAGTCACTGTTTAGGAAAAAAATTCGTTGAAAGCGATACGATTGGAATTTCTTGAAGATGTACAGAGGACTTGTAACGGTGGATTGTCTAATATTAAATATGATTACAATGACGTCATCTCGGTTGATATTGTCGTGTTATTAATGTCAGAAAACCTGGAAGTCTTCTTGATTACGGAGAATGTTCTGAATATTTTAAGAGACTTGGAGATCCTACACATGAAATGACCAGAGATGCGATAAACGGATCCTTACGAGACTTTGACTTAACCTGACTTGCCAGTATAGAGTTGTTCTAGTTATACTCGGATCTCTACCCGATTGTTTATGCGTGGTTTGAAAAACATTTTTAAGAAAAATGTTGGGTTCCAATAGTAGTATTGCATGATTGATGCTGAAGTTACGCGTAAGTGAAGTAATTATATCGTACCGCGTGCAGAAACAAGTTTGGTTGCAAGAACCTGATGTATTTGATACTAATCCTGAAAATAATATTATGAAGCATGATGAGAAATTTGCAAAAGATCTCGGCAGAAAAATAATCGGTAAATTTACATAAGGTGGATCGCATGATCAAGAACGAGCGTGTACAAGATTAATTATGGACGATTCTGAACTAGATTTTATACTTGCTGATACGACGGAGAAAAACAAATTTATAAGCTGATGTAATGATTATTTATCAGAGGAAACAGAATTAGGTACTATTGTGAGCTATACTGATGGCTAGTCACCGCAGTTTACTCATTTACGATCTTCGATGCTAGCGTATGTTTCGATAAATCTATTATAAACAGATTTCCTCGTTACGCAGATTCGCGACAAATTCATTTTATATAAACAAGAAGCATGCGAATTCGTGAAAACAGCTACTCGGTTATGGTGAATGTGGAACGTGGAGGATAAAACATGAAGATATACTTAGTTATTCTAAATCTGCCGACGTTGAAATTGCGGAGACATACTACAAAAATAATCAAGTATCAAAGTCATCTGCACCATCTGTACACGATCCTGTGGCTAAACAAAAGACGGTTTGTCTTGGAGGGTGTAGAGGTTTAGATAAAACAAAACGCGCGATTAACTTATTTAGTAGTTGTTTTGATATAATTGTTTTGACACAGGCAAAATCTTGCCAGGGAAATAAAAGAACGAGTGGTAAAATCATGTACATATAGTTTGTTCAGATTTTGCGGAGATGCGTGGACTCTCACGAATGGGTGAAAAATACTTTCATAAATCTAGGGACGAGACATGCACGGTGTCGCTAGAGGTATTAAAAGTATTTCTTGATTGGCTGTTATTAAAGAATACTGCTGTGATAATGTTAGCGATCATGGTCAACCGCCAACCTTTACTGGATCGTCTCCATATGAGTGGCTGAAAATATTTGTAGATTATTACGAAGAAATTACTAATGATCATAGAGCTATTGATAAATTGTTGAAATAGTTTAAAAAGGTTAATAAGACTGCAACTAGATAATGAGATAATGTGGAGGGCTGAGTTTCCGTTCTCTTAAAACCAGATAAAATACAGTGTGAAATAAAATGCGGAAAGTAATTCCAGAAACGTCTATGAATGACTTTTGGACCTTATGTAGACCTGCTGATTTGATAATTGCGAGTAGAAAAATAAATTGAGATACGCTTTAGCGGGAATGTTTAAGTTACATAAGAAAACATTTTCAAATCTACTTGTACATTTATGTTATCGCTCAGCAGATACTAAATAACAAAATGTTGATGTTGAGATTCCTGGCTGTGGAGTACAAAATCTTCTGCAAAATGATATTTCAGTCGTTTTGAGAGCGCGTTAAACATGTATAAATCGCCGTGGACGTTGGAATACGCTATAACGATTCACTCGTCGCGGGGATTAACTATCACTAATAACTCGTATCTGAATCGTCGATGATCCTATTGAGTGGTCAAATTTAGTTTATCTCGCAGTATCTAGTGAGAAGAATATCTCAACTTAAGCCGGATATGATGGATTGCGTAATAACCTACAAAAGCACTAAAACAAAGTCTATATCAATAAAAAATTAGCCAGCTATAAGCAATGTGACAAAAAAAAATAATCGCGATTTTGATATAGATGCTGAATCTATTATAGCGCTAAAATAACAAAATAATCATTGCGCAAGTTGTAACGCAATAATGTGGCAATATTCGAGCAATAACTCGAGACACTTTGCCGTTGGTAGAATTAATAGTAGTCTTGGTCACACACGCGAAAATGTGATGCTAACCTGTCTTGAATGTAATCGACGTCGGAAGGGGGGGTGTTGCTATTGCAAGTTTATAAAAGTGAACTTGGTGGTAATTGCGCATCCGCAGGAATTATTTGTAATTGTTCGCTTACAAATCCACGCTGAGAAGTTGAATCTAATCTGTAGATTGCATGTCTAACTGTGGACCTTACCACGCTGGACATTTTGTGTGTGGTTACACTCCAGATACGATTAGTTGATCTTTTCTGCCTCTTTCAAGTTCGCCAGGTTCATATAAATATCTTACGGTAACACTACTTAGTACTGGTTGAGAAAAAGATTGACATTTTATTGGTATATATTTTTTTGTGATCGCATTAGGTTTCATAGAAGTTGCACGAGTAATTTCCTTATTCAATGCAGCTATCACACTTGGTAACCTTGCAACCCATTCATGAGATCTATCCTCCTGAACTTTGCTCAGGGATTTAAAGGCAGCGGATATTTCCTTCGCATACTGATACCCAAATAACTGCTCGGCAAGTGTTCTATTAAATCGTTCAACGATTGCCTGATCACGATGAATTTCCATTTGTCCTCGTCCGATTTTAACATTGTGCTTGTTCATCAACGACGATACTGCACCAAAATTTCTTAGCCAGGATAAACCAGTAATAGTTGAGGTCCTCGCTGATAAATTTGTTCAAACGCAGATACAACCTCAGATGCTGTTTTTCTTGATAATGGTTCCGCTTCTTTATAACTACTCGCAACATCAACGACAGTTAACGTGTATTGGTATGTGTATTGACGTCTGCCAATTTTAATGGTATCGTGTGGTAAGAACAAGATATCCGCTTGATGAACTTCATTAGAGATGCTGACTTTGAAATGTGCATATTAATTTTTTTTTGGTGGACTTAGAAAGATTTGCCATATTGCCTGTCGTGCTAACCACGCTGCAGCAACATCATGTTAAACTTTTTCTGAAGCAGCAAGTTTGCCAATCGTTGCTTTACCTCTCCAATACCCTCTCGGGGAATAATAAACAGATTCTATTATAATAATCAGTTGAGACCAATAACATGAGAAATTTAAAGTTTGTTAGCTCAGTTTTAAAATGACTGTGATCAATTTCATCTATGTATCAAGTCTGGCAGACAACATAAATGGGGTTGATCAAATACTACAGGTACTATAACAAAAACAACTTTATTGTGTCAGACAAGCCAGAATATACTGCAGTAAAGTCCTAAGCATGCTAAACTATATGCCTATTATGTTAACAACAGCTGGACAATCGTCAGCACAAGGAACAGCAAATCCATTATTGTTAGCAGTATCTGGAGCAGGTATTGTATTATCAGCAATCAACAAAAGAATCAAACCAAAACAAAAGCAAAAATACGTCTCAAAATAGCAACAGCAACTTGTAATACAATTTAAATTAACTTTGAACTTATCTCAGAGGAAAAAAGTTCATGTTAGATCTAATTAGGAACTAGGAAAAGATTACCTTCAAAGATTATGTTAGTTGATGATATCAAAAAAGGTGTAAAATATGAAAAGCAGTATTTGCTAAATTTTTTTTATGAATTTCAAATATAATAGAAGATATTACAGTAGGAGATACCACATTAAAGATGAAGAGAATTTTCTTCCAGGGTAAGCATACAACTATCGTACTTAACAGGGGCCCCAAGTGGCCAAGTGGCATAAAGCACTGCCATCTCACCTCTGTCTGCATGTGTTCGAGTCTCGGATTCGGCGAATGTGAATATGTGAGAAAGCTTGCCAGGAGATTGTTGTGGGTCAGTGGTTCTTTCCTGGTATTTCCCAGTTTCTTCATCCACTATTAATACTGGCCGCAATGTAGCACAACAACAACAATCATACTTAACGAGAAATATAGTATTTAAAAAATAGAAGATAAAATTGTCTCTTGTTTGTAATGATTATTCAGAATATATTGATTGCAAAAAAGCTCATTAAAACAATTGACAATTCTTACAAACCGATATCACAAAACAAATAAAGAAAAATTACAGTAGATGATAAATTAAAAAATGTTATGTTGAAAAGACAATAGTTTAACATGTAATCTTTATCAAAATGTTAGAACACGAATCTCTTATCAGTGGGAAAAAAAATTTGTATTTGTTCTGTCATGATGAGTTATATTATTGAAAAAGTTGAAATATTAATAATATCTTGAACAAACAAAATATATAAACCTCTAGCAATATCATATATAAAAAAATTAAGAAATATAAAGTAGCCTTGTATAAGGGGCATTTCTGGGTCAAACTATTTTGCTTGATAACGATGATGATCAATAACATGCCCTTCAATGGGTAATCAACAACAGAAAATAAATTTTGTTGTCTTAACAAAGTTGTTTTCATATTTGTTTAGACTTAGCTTTAGGAGGTCATGGCAGGGGGAAAAATCAGTCATCAAATTCAAAAAAGGGGTTTGCGCCAGAAACCCTCCTCCTGTAACAAACTACTCTGATACCAGGCCAAACACTAGAATCTTAATGCCGAGCACCTAGTGAGGCAGCTGTTAGTACCTTTTTTATATCTTTGTAAGACTCGTCTGAGGTTCGAACCCGCAACCTCCTGCATCTGAGGTGGATGCTCTAACCGATAGGCCACCGGAGGAATTTTAAAATGAAACCTATTGATGGTGAATTGTTTGTATTACAGTACTATGAAAATCAGTGTGATTCTACACCTCATGTTCTATAATCCTGTATGTGTCACTGCTGAAATTAGATTTATGTGACATGACCTTGACCTTTAAACAATATAATCAATAAGTGACTTCCTTGCCCAACGTCAAAGCATTGGCTATTCAAAGATGGCATAGAAAAAAATTCTTTATCTGGGCACTGTGGCCGTGTCTTCAATGTCTAACTCAATATCTATAATTTACTTCACAATATCAGCAAACTCTCTTCAGTGTTTGTTGCATTATCTGCTAAGTTATTTAAAGATATTTGCAAATAAACTTTTTTCACTATTTGTATCAGTCACCTTCACCTTGTACATTTTGATCAGTCACCTTCATCTTTCTTGCCCAGCTGCAACCTATTCCCAAAATATTGTCATGAACTGAACATATTGTAAGGAAACCAGTTTCTATTGGACTTATGATTTTTATGCTTTGTTTACCCCAAGCACAACTATCCACAACGTTAGGTTTAAAAAAATCATGCAAAACAAAACCTTTTTTGTTTCGAGTCATTGATCTTGACCTTTGATCATAAAATTTGCATTTTTTTTCTCCTTACTAAAGTGGTTCATCTATAAATCTAGGCCTAAGGTTACTATGCTTCTTCTAGATTTTCTCAAAAAAAATTGAGTAACTTTGACACACTTTTGATACTCTGATATATCTGGGGCCCCCCCAAATGCCGAGTTGTCTAAAGCACTGACCATTACAGATCACTGCCATCTCACCTCTGTCTTCCTGAGTTCAAGTCCAGACTCAGCTAACATGGGTAAGTGAGAAAGCCTGCAAGTAGCCTCTCATGGGTCGGTGGTTCTTCCTGGGGTTTTCCAGGGTTCTTGCCATGTATAGCCTATCTTGTGCTGAAAAATGGCATTAAACGCTACAACATCTATGCATATACCAAGTTTTCTTTTTTCTATTTATAGTGATTTTGACCTTTTAAACTTAAAATGCAAGCAATCTAAGTCATAGTTTTAAAGCCTTGATATTTTACATAATGAACTTTTCTTTTATCTAGTGTGTCAGTCAACCATGAAGTTTGGCAAAGTTGATCTAAAACTCAAGTTATGGTGCAGAAACCATTTTTCATTTCCAGTTAACTTGATCTTGACCATTTGACCCCCAAATCAGTAGATGTGTTATTACAGTTCACTAAATTTGTTGTGGTATTTTGTCTAGAACAGTGTTTCCCAACCAGTGGGTTACAGACCCCTTTTGGGGCCATGGGGCTATTCCAAGGGATATGTATTTTCTAAATTACTAGCATGTGGGGATTATATAATTTTTTTAAGTTAAGAAAGGGTTCCCCATATACAATAAAAATTGGAAGCACAGGTGAACAATAAGTTATTTTGTGGGAATGTTTTCTTTGATTCAGCTACAGCCCTTTGACTTAAAAATCGATACACTTCTTCCTTACCATAAGTCAGAATGTCTATAATAAAGAACTAAAAATCTTGTACAATATATTTTTTTTTACACTGGTCTCTGACATTTGACACCCAAATTCCTAAGCTTCTAAAAACTTCCTACTTCATGCAAATTTCTTACCTACCGATTTTGACCACTCTCTGTGGTCTAAAACAAATATTATTAAACTGAAAGTAAAATGGACGGATGAATAAATGGAAGAATAGAATGGAAATTAGATAAGCTTCATGTTATGGTGCTCATTCCTTTCTCAAATCAAAATTTAAAATATAATATTATTACCCTCAACTTGTCCCTGGAGTTCCTATGTATTTGGGATATTTGTATGTGTGAATTGTTTATATATGAACATGTATGTATTGTAACAAATGTTCAAACTTTTTGTAAAAAGAGGCAGTGAAGAGAACAAAACAAGCAAATAACTTAAGGTACTGTAAGTTTTAATAGGTCAAAGAAAATGTCTTTGAAATCAAATAAATGTTACCCTTGTCAAATGTGCTATGAAGTAAATACACTTTCTATTGAGCCTGAAATATTAATTTTGTTCTCTGGCTAAAAATTCATCTGGATGGAATTCATGGATTATATTATTGTTCAGTATAAAATGTACTCTATTGATTATCTTATTGAACTGTTGATACATGTAAATTACATACACTGGGAAAATACAAGATTCTGATCTACTGTCCTAAGTTATTTATGACTGCACAGGAAAATTGGGTTCTGTACTGTGCCACCAGGAGTTATAAAAGGAAAGCCATTCATGTATATACCCAATTTTGCCATCAATGCTTAATCAGATCACAAATTAGGGTGAGAACCCCCAAGATGAACAATTATAAACATTTACTATGAGAATGACCCAATCTTGTACTTGAATCCAAGTACACAGACACCCCAAGGGTTGAAATATACTTCCATATAGCCAGATGGGAAGCTGACACTTTGGGGTGGGATAGAACAAATAATATAAACCCTGAAATGTCAGGACATTACATTTCAACAGATCCTGGCTAACTATATTTGTAGCTTTGTACTGAGTCTATTCATCAGTATAACTGTTAACTGGCATACAAGTTAGATTCATCTTGACACTGGATAACCAAGATCTGCCATTGCTGGTGGATCTGACTCCAAGTAATTTACCAATAATCATCACAACAACATAGACCCTGTAATGCCACTCATTATGAATAATCATTACAATAACCCAGACACTGTAATGCCACTAATTATGACTAATCATTACAACAACACAGACCCTGTAATGCCACTCATTATCACTAATCACAACACAGACATTGTATTGCCACTCATTATGACTAATCATTACAACAACATAGACACTGAAATGTCACTCATTATGACTAATCATTACAACACAGACCTTGAAATGCCACTCATTATCACTAATCACAACACAGACCCTGAAATGCCACTCATTATGACTAATCATTACAACACAGACCTTGAAATGTCACTCAATATGAATAATCATCACAATAACACAGACCCTGTAATGCCACTCATTATCACTAATCATTACAACAACACAGACACTGAAATGCCACTCATTATGACTAATCATTACAACAACAGACCTTGTAATGCCACTCATTATCACTAATCACAACACAGACATTGTAATGCCACTCATTATGACTAATTATTATAACAACACAGACCTTGAAATGCCACTCATTATGACTAAACATTACAACAACACAGACCTTGGAATGACACTCATCATGACTAATCATTACAGCACAGACCCAGTAATGCCACTCATTATCACTAATCACAACACAGACCCTGAAATGCCACTCATTATGACTAATCATTACAACAACAGAGACTTTGAAATGCCACTCATTATGACTAATCATTACAACAACACAGACCTTGAAATGCCACTTATTATGACTAATCATTACAACAACACAGACCTTGAAATGCCACTCATTGTCATTAATCACAACACAGACTCTGTAATGCCACTCATTATGACTAATCATTACAACAAAACAGACCTTGAAATGCCACTCATTATCAATAATCATTACAACAACACAGACCCTGTAATGCCACTCATTATGACTAATCATCACAACACAGACCTTGAAATGCCACTCATTATGACTAATCATTACAACAACACAGACCCTGTAATGCCACTCATTATGACTAATCATCACAACACAGACCTTGAAATGCCACTCATTATGACTAATCATTACAACAGAGACTTTGACATGCCACTCATTATGACTAATCATTACAACACAGACCTTGAAATGCCACTCATTATGACTAATCATTACAACACAGACCTTGAAATGCCACTCATTATCAATAATCATTACAACAACACAGACCTTGTAATGCCATTCATTATGACTAATCATCACAACACAGACCCTGAAATGCCACTCATTATGACAAATCATCACAACAACACAGACCCTGTAATGCCACTCATTATGACTAATCATTACAACAACACAGACCCTGTAATGCCACTCATTATCACTAATCACAACACAGACCCTGTAATGCCAGTCATTATGGCTTATCATCACAACAACACAGACCCTGAAATGCCACTCATTATGACTAATCATTACAACACAGACCCTGTAATGCCACTCATTATGACTAATCATTACAACACAGACCCTGAAATGCCACTCATTATGACTAATCATTACAACAACACAGACCTTGAAATGCCACTCATTATGACTAATCATTACAACAACACAGACCCTGAAATGCCACTCATTGTGACTAATCATTACAACACAGACCCTGTAATGCCACTAATTATGACTAATCATTACAACAGATCTTGAAATGCCACTCATTATCACTAATCACAACACAGACCCTGAAAATGCCACTCACTTATGACCAATGATTACAACAACACAGACCTTGAAATGCCACTCATTATGACTAATCATTACAACAACACCGTCCTTGAAATGCCACTCATTATCAATAATCATTACAACAACACAGACCGTGAAATGCCACTCATTATGACTAATCATTACAACAACACAGACCTTGAAATGCCACTAATTATGACTAATCATTACAACAGATCTTGAAATGCCACTCATTATCACTAATCACAACACAGACCCTGAAAATGCCACTCACTTATGACCAATGATTACAACAACACAGACCTTGAAATGCCACTCATTATGACTAATCATTACAACAACACAGACCTTGAAATGCCACTCATTATCAATAATCATTACAACACAGACCTTGAAATGCCACTTATTATGACTAATCATTACAACAACACAGACCCTGAAATGCCACTCATTATGACTAATCATTACAACAACACAGACCTTGAAAAGCCACTCATTATGACTAATCATTACAACAACACAGACCCTGAAATGCCACTCATTATGACTAATCATTACAACAACACAGACCCTGTAATGCCACTAATTATGACTAATCATTACAACACAGACCTTGAAATGCCACTCATTATCACTAATCACAACAAAGACCCTGAAAATGCCACTCACTTATGACCAATGATTACAACAACACAGACCTTGAAATGCCACTCATTATGACTAATCATTACAACACAGACCTTGAAATGCCACTCATTATGACTAATCATTACAACAAAGACCTTGAAATGCCACTCATTATGACTAATCATTACAACAACACAGACCCTGAAATGCCACTCATTATCACTAATCACAACACAGACCTTGAAATGCCACTCATTATGAATAATCATCACAATAACACAGACCCTGAAATGCCACTCATTATCACTAATCATTACAACAACACAGACCTTGAAATGCCACTCATTATGAATAATCATCACAATAACACAGACCCTGTAATGCCACTCATTATGACTAATCATTACAACAACACAGACCCTGAAATGCCACTCATTATGAATAATCATCACAATAACACAGACCCTGTAATGCCACTCATTATGACTAATCATTACAACAACACAGACCTTGAAAAGCCACTCATTATGACTAATCATTACAACAACACAGACCCTGAAATGCCACTCATTATGACTAATCATTACAACAACACAGACCCTGTAATGCCACTAATTATGACTAATCATTACAACACAGACCTTGAAATGCCACTCATTATCACTAATCACAACAAAGACCCTGAAAATGCCACTCACTTATGACCAATGATTACAACAACACAGACCTTGAAATGCCACTCATTATGACTAATCATTACAACACAGACCTTGAAATGCCACTCATTATGACTAATCATTACAACACAGACCTTGAAATGCCACTCATTATGACTAATCATTACAACAACACAGACCCTGAAATGCCACTCATTATCACTAATCACAACACAGACCTTGAAATGCCACTCATTATGAATAATCATCACAATAACACAGACCCTGAAATGCCACTCATTATCACTAATCATTACAACAACACAGACCTTGAAATGCCACTCATTATGAATAATCATCACAATAACACAGACCCTGTAATGCCACTCATTATGACTAATCATTACAACAACACAGACCCTGAAATGCCACTCATTATGAATAATCATCACAATAACACAGACCCTGTAATGCCACTCATTATGACTAATCATTACAACAACACAGACCCTGAAATGCCACTCATTATGAATAATCATCACAATAACACAGACCCTGTAATGCCACTCATTATGACTAATCACAACACAGACCCTGTAATGCCACTCATTATGACTAATACTTACAACAACACAGACCTTGAAATGCCACTCTTTATCCCTAATCACAACACAGACCCTGTAATGCCACTCATTATGACTAATCATTACAACAACACAGACCCTGAAATGCCACTCATTATGCAATGGTAAATATTGGCCTATGTTGTGTGTATTTGGACCCAAATTATAAGAAACTATATATGGTAGTATGTGTGTGTGTGTTTGTGTGTGTGAAAGCATTAATCTCCAACAAGCTAATTGGCCCCAAAACTCATACATTTTAATACAATGGACTTCAGAATATTCAAGGGTAGGAATATGCAAGGGTCCTCTGTCAAGTATGGTTCATAAGGGTAGGAATATGTAAGTGTTCGCTGACAAGTATGGTTCATAAGGGTAGGAATATGCAAGGTTCCTCTGTCAAGTATGGTTCATAAGGGTAGAAATATGCAAGGGTCCTCTGTCAAGTATGGTTCATAAGGGTAGGATATGCAAGGGTCCTCTGTCAAGTATGGTTCATATAAGTAGGAATATGCAAGGGTCCTCTGTCAAGTATGGTTCATAAGGGTAGGAATAAGCAAAGGTAGGAATATGCAAGGGTCCTCTGTCAAGTATGGTTCATAAGGGTAGGAATATGCAAGGGTCCTCTGTCAAGTATGGTTCATAAGGGTAGGAATATGCAAGGGTCCTCTGTCAAATATGGTTCATAAGGGTAGGAATATGCAAGGATCCTCTGTCAAGTATGGTTCATAAGGGTAGGAATATGCAAGGGTCCTCTGTCAAGTATGGTTCATAAGGGTAGAAATATGCAAGGGTCCTCTGTCAAGTATGGTTCATAAAATTTTCCAGTTAATAATATCCTTCACATAATGAAATTACCCCAAACCTGTCACTGACAAAACTAAAAATATTGGTAGTCAGTAATAGGAGATTTTCTTAGCATTAAGATGGCTTCATTAGGATTAAAATCAGCATGTGCTTTATCCCATAAAACAAATTGAACATATTGGGAAATGCTTTAAAAACTTCAAGAAAAAAATATTGAGACTACTGAAGTATATGAATTTATATAAAATACGAGGATGGCTGAAGTGCAGGACAAACTATTTCAAATAGGTTTTGACCAATTGGCTGTTGTCACAACATTATCGGCTTTATAAACAGAATACAACAGCATGCATCCTCTGAAAACTGGTGAGAACCAAATGAGACTCTTCAAATTCTGAATTCATATTTAAATTGTCAAAATTCTTCCTGTGACAAGTAATTAGTACATGTAATTATATACAGAAAAACATAATGCTGTGGGTTTTTTCTGCAAGACAATATAAATTAGTTGTGTAAATAATGGTGACCTGATACAACAGCAACATTGCATGACAAGATGAAAATATTTTGACATACTGTTTCTTGACGTCTCTAAACTCTGGTTTATCTGAATTGGAACCCTTTTTCTTGCTGACAAATTTAAGTCTTTGACACATAATCAGGACCTAACATAGTAAAACAGTGTAACCTTATTTCTATATAGTTAACTTTAATCAACTGACCTCAATAATTTTAATTTTTTAAAAGTGTTAGCCATAACTCTGCATATATAAACACATGCACAGAGAATTAAGGCTGTTATAAAATTATCAAATTTGTAAGCATCAAATCATAATTTCAATTAAATAAGAAAATGCATTTAAAATTGGCCATATAATTTCAGAATCAAATATATGCTGACTTTAACAAAATGTTTACAAACCAAATCTAAAACCAGTTTTAGTAAAGACTGAGACTCATAACAAGATCAAAGGTCACAGTTAATTTAGCTGTGTGATATATTTATTATTGTAAACAACAAATAACTCATACTGTATATAACTAAAAGTTTCAATTATAAAAATAAATAAATTATAAAAAAAAACATAATATACACACATTCCATAAAAATAAGTCCAAAATCTATGCAACAATAGTTATAAACACTAACAAATGAGCTAAATGCAGATTATGTAATAGTACTCAGCACAATGTAAACATATACCGTATATATTAACGTATAAGTCCAACTGCAAGCAACATATACCCTGATCTGGAAATGCATAATACGCCTGCAGATCAGGGTCCAAAATGTATGTTCTACTGTATTATGCAAGGGCATGTCTGGGTCTGTGAAGTTTGCAGTGCAACTAAAAAAAATGTGAATATATACAAGAAGTACCCAGTATTTAGGCAATACATGGCTAATATGTTGACAAAATAAATAGATAACATAATCATTTGATCTGATCACTGACAGAAAAAGCTGTCATTCTGAAAATATTATCAATCAAGAATCATGCTTTTTTGTACAACCCTGACATCTCTTGTGATCTCAGAACATTCACTTATCTGTTTAAACTACAAGTCATTAAGATCATGTAGGGTTTGAGAATACTATTTCAATAATAGGTAGGGTTTTTTTCCTTCTGAAATTAATTATGCATATATTTAAATGTTTATTCACTTGATCTGGTGCCTTATAAATCTATATTCCTTGAAAGATCATTATACACATAGGCATGGCAAAATCAATGTTACAGTATGTAGACATTTTGAGGTCAACATAAACATAACACATCCAGGAAATTGCCAATTGAAAGTTGCATGCTGTTATGTCTTAACGAAATCATACCATACATGCCTCTATCAAAAGTAATATAGTACATGCCTCTACCAAATTTAAAATGTATGGTACATGCGCTATCAGATGTAATATGTATGCTACATACAAATGTAATATTTATGCTACATACAAATGTATTATGTATGCTACATACAAATGTATTATGTATGCTACATACAAATGTATTATGTATGCTACATACAAATGTAATATGTATGCTACATACAAATGTAATATATATGCTACATACAAATGTAATATGTATGCTACATACAAATGTATTATGTATGCTACATACAAATGTATTATGTATGCTACATACAAATGTAATATGTATGCTACATACAAATGTAATATGTATGCTACATACAAATGTAATATGTATGCTACATACAAATGTAATATGTATGCTACATACAAATGTAATATGTATGCTACATACAAATGTAATATGTATGCTACATACAAATGTAATATGTATGCTATATACAAATGTAATATGTATGCTACATACAAATGTAATATGTATGCTACATACAAATGTAATATGTATGCTACATACAAATGTAATATATATGGAGCACATACTTCTATCAAATTTTCAATGAAGATATTTAGTTCCTTTTCAGGTGTCACTTTACTGATTATGTATATCATATGATAATGGTAGAGTTGGGAATCATCCAAGCCAATTGCATATTCAAAACAAAGTGCACATTTTGCTATCCCATGGAGAGAAAAGCATTAGCCTGCCTACAATTCATTACCAAATCTTCTTGCAGATGTTTATTATGTACAGACTAATTTTTTGCAACATGTTTAACAAGCAATTAGCTCATTTATTCTCCCCAACTGATGCCATCAAGGTCCAACAATTATATTTGAGACATAAGGCTTTCGAAAAGTAACAATCATATGACTTTATTGATATTCAACCAATTGTTAAGCAATCTTTGCTGCTGAAATGTTTTAAATCTGTTTCTTGTAGCCATGGTTACCAATAGGGAAATCCCCCACTGTCAATGAGATCTGGTTCCTCCATGATAAATATTTACTAAACTCCAGATCCTAGTCAACAAATATTCCCACCAATGAAAACACTGCAATTGCAGCCTTTAAAACTGATTGAAAAGTCTGGAGTAACATTTATTGACTTTAAATCAAACTTACAAGTCTGGAGCAACATTTATTACTGTATATACTCACTTATATGTCAAGTCCAACTGCAAACTGCACAGACCCAGATCTGCCAACATAATGTGTTGACAGATCTGGCTCTGTTCAGTTTGTTAGAAGTAATTATTAGAGAAACAACACAGACCCTGATTTGCAGACTCAATATGCTATGGCAGATCAGGATCTTTTTTGTCTGCAGTTTGAATCAACTTATAAGTGAGAATATATGGCACTTGAAATATTGAGTGATGTTTTATGCTGGAGGGGTCAGAGGTCAATAACAAAGTGAAGTTTGAGAAATGACATGGAGTAAGACAACTCTTTTTTTAAAAAAAATGATTTGACTATGTACAATCTATCAATCAAACCAACTTACAAAGACATATAACATAAATCGAAGGCAATAACTATACACATGTATACAAAAACAAAGCTGCTTCATATAATAATAATAACCAATTGATAATTATCATGCAATCAAGAAACATTATTCACCTGAGTCCAGCATATTAAAGTAATATCTTTTGTTTTCTTGGGCAATGATTTCAAACAGGTAAGGTGATACTATGAACATTTCAGATAGGCAAGACTGACACACAGTATAATGTATACAGCAGGAACAATCCATTTGTTGAAAATGTGGGGTGTTTTCCAATTAAATTATAAACTTTATATATATATATATATATATATATATATATATATATATATATATATATATATATTCTTGCATCTTAAAGTTGATCAACATGACCAGTTAAGTGTGAGATGGTAAAAAAAACAAGATTGTATGTGTGCATACTAGGATGGATCAAGCCAAGTCAATAAACCAATTACCCCTATGTCTAATAATGGGCCAAATCTATGCTGTGCCACTAATGTTGCACACACTATAATTGACTTTTAGATCTTTGGGTATATCATTTCATTCCCATTCAGCAATGGCTTGACTAGATGATGATCAAATGGAATCCTAACTAAAAATTTTGCTACCAAAATAAATGGATATGATGAAAATTGACACAGCATTAATTACTGCCTACAAAAAAGTTGCTATAATGTAACATCTGTAGTTGCTAAATAATAAGTGAAACAAAATGTAATTCCAAAAGAAAATATAAAACTTCAAGTCAATAAAGTGTTCACCCCTATGTCTAAAAATAGGCATAGCTTATGCTACACCCATTTTGTACATGCACCCTTTGTACATCTATTGGTAGATCATTTTACAAGCATTCATGAATGTCTGGACTTTACAATGGTCCACTGGATTCATACTAAAAGTCAGGCTAAGAAAATAGCAATGGAAATTGGTACACATTAAAAATAAAATTGGTACACATTAAAAATAAAAGAAAGATTTGCAAAAATGAAATGCCAGCATTATAACAAGAAAAAAAATAAGGTTCTTAAAAAAGCAGTGAACTTATAGGGCTGAGACAATTAAACAATTAATTGGTTAATCAATTAATATACAAGTCAGTTACTGTAGATATTCACTAATTAAGTCTAGTTCAATGACAAGCCAACACAGGCCTTCATCACGAAATGCACCAAGAGTGTTTATGATGCACTGTGTGAGCACTTCAATTAAATAATATTAATGCACCAGAGTCCTTTTTCTTGCCAGAAGACATTTCAAAACTGATTATTGACTGAAATAACAAGACTTGTATACTATACCAATATTTAGTTTCAATAAGATAGCCATATCAGCATTTCACAAAAATATTTCCATTAGGTAATAAATAAATATTACATTATTATTTACATATTTACAAGAATGGTACAAATTGCAGCAAAACCTTATCTGCAGTCACTTCAATATAAAAGACACAGGGTTTTAATTCCACCAAGAAGAACTTATGTCTAGACTTAAATTTCAGTCTAGAATCCAGTGATCTAACTGAAATTTAAGTTGGACTTGAATTTTTGAAATTTTCAAATGTCTTAAATCTAGACAATACAAGACTTTTGTTTAAGTCTACACAATACAAGTCTTTTGTTTGTGTAAGTAGACAAAACAAGACTTTGTCACTGTAAGCCTAGACAATACAAGACTTTTGTTGGTGTAAGTCGAGACAAAACGACTTTTGTCGGTGTAAGTCTAGATAATACAAGACTTTTGTTGGTGTAAGTCTAGGCAATACAAGACTTGGTGTAAGTCTTGACAATACAAGTCTTTTGTTTGTGTAAGTCTAGACAAAACAAGACTTTGTCACTGTAAGCCTAGACAATACAAGACTTTTGTTGGTGTAAGTTGAGACAAAACAAGACTTTTGTCGGTGTAAGTCTAGGCAATACAAGATTTGTAATACAAGACTTTTGTCAGTGTAAGTTTAGACAATACAAGACTTTTGTTGGTGAAAGTCTAGACAATACAAGACTTGGTGTAAATCTAGACAATACAAGACTTGTAATACAAGACTTTTGTCAGTGTAAGTCTAGATAATACAAGACTTTTGTTGGTGTAAGTCTAGGCAATACAAGACTTGGTGTAAGTCTTGACAATACAAGTCTTTTGTTTGTGTAAGTCTAGACAAAACAAGACTTTGTCACTAAGCCTAGACAATACAAGACTTTTGTTGGTGTAAGTTGAGACAAAACAAGACTTTTGTCGGTGTAAGTCTAGGCAATACAAGATTTGTAATACAAGACTTTTGTCAGTGTAAGTTTAGACAATACAAGACTTTTGTTGGTGTAAGTCTAGACCATACAAGACTTGGTGTAAATCTAGACAATACAAGACTTGTATATACAAGACTTTTGTCAGTGTAAGTCTAGGCAATACAAGACTTTTGTTGGTGTAAGTCTAGGCAATACAAGACTTGTAATACAAGACTTGTTGGTGTAAGTCTAGACAATACAAGACTTGTTGTCAAATCAAGTTCTATTCATACAGGAACATTATTTGTTATCAAGGCTTCCTACAATATTGAACCTCTAATATAATCAAGGATAAAAAGTAAAGTGTCCTTTCCGAACACGATTTACCGTAGTGTCCTTTCCGAACATGATTCACTGTAGTGTCCTTTCCGAACATAATTCACCATAGTGTCCTTTCCGAACATGATTCACCGTAGTTGGATTAAAGATTATTGCTTGTGAAATAGAATTAGTAAGCATGAAATAGGTTTTGCCGAGTTACTGCTCATACACACAAGTTCTGGCTCCAAACACACTAATCAGATGACAGGTGATTTATTTTTACTCATTTCTTACAAAGTAAAAGGTGCTGAAAAACAAAGATGGCAAAACACCACCACATATAAAGATTTAGACACATTATTTTCAAATGGATTTTATGCAATAAGATTAAACATTGAAAGCAGTTTAATGTACAACAAAGAATTTGCTGTAAACAAGGATTAGTGTTCATGGTTATCACATTCACAGGAAAATTTGTTCTTTAAATATTAAGACCATAAAAAACAGCAAATGTTAATGACATCTTATGCATACTATCTATAGTATAATCAGTGCAATCTATGGGATTTTCAAATCCCACATAACACACACACACACACACACATATGCACACACACATGTATATAGACTAAAGTGTAATTGGTACCTTCTTATTCATTCATGATTGTGTATATTTTTATATATTACTGTATGGATTTTCTAATCTGACATCTTGAGTGGTCAAGTTGTTTTGGGAGTGATTAATGAACTTGAGTTAGCTATGCAAAAATGAGTTGACCAGAAATATCAGATAGTACACAATGACTTTTGAGTCAGCTATGCAAAAATGAGTTGACCAGAAATATCAGATAGTACACAATGAACGTTTGAGTCAGCTATGCAAAAATGAGTTGACCAGAAATATCAGATAGTACACAATGACTTTTGAGTCAGCTATGCAAAAATGAGTTGACCAGAAATATCAGATAGTACACAATGACTTTTGAGTCAGCTATGCAAAAATGAGTTGACCAGAAATATCAGATAGTACACAATGAACGTTTGAGTCAGCTATGCAAAAATGAGTTGACCAGAAATATCAGATAGTACACAATGACTTTTGAGTCAGCTATGCAAAAATGAGCTGACCAGAAATATCAGATAGTACACAATAACTTTTGAGTCAGCTATGCAAAAATGAGTTGACCAGAAATATCAGATAGTACACAATAACGTTTGAGTCAGCTATGCAAAAATGAGCTGACCAGAAATATCAGATAGTACACAATGAACGTTTGAGTCAGCTATGCAAAAATGAGTTGACCAGAAATATCAGATAGTACACAATGACTTTTGAGTCAGCTATGCAAAAATGAGTTGACCAGAAATATCAGATAGTACACAATAACTTTTGAGTCAGCTATTAAAAAATGAGTTGACCAGAAATATCAGATAGTACACAATAACTTTTGAGTCAGCTATGCAACAATGAGCTGACCAGAAATATCAGATAGTACACAATGAACTTTTGAGTCAGCTATGCAAAAATGAGCTGACCAGAAATATCAGATAGTACACAATAACTTTTGAGTCAGCTATGCAAAAATGAGCTGACCAGAAATATCAGATAGTACACAATGAACGTTTGAGTCAGCTATGCAAAAATGAGTTGACCAGAAATATCAGATAGTACACAATGAACGTTTGAGTCAGCTATGCAAAAATGAGTTGACCAGAAATATCAGATAGTACACAATAACTTTTAAGTCAGCTATGCAAAAATGAGCTGACCAGAAATATCAGATAGTACACAATAACTTTTGAGTCAGCTATGCAAAAATGAGTTGACCAGAAATATCAGATAGTACACAATAACTATTGAGTCAGCTATGCAAAAATGAGCTGACCAGAAATATCAGATAGTACACAATGAACGTTTGAGTCAGCTATGCAAAAATGAGTTGACCAGAAATATCAGATAGTACACAATAACTTTTGAGTCAGCTATGCAAAAATGAGTTGACCAGAAATATCAGATAGTACACAATAACTTTTGAGTCAGCTATGCAAAAATGAGCTGACCAGAAATATCAGATAGTACACAATGAACTTTTGAGTCAGCTATGCAAAAATGAGTTGACCAGAAATATCAGATAGTACACAATGAACGTTTGAGTCAGCTATGCAAAAATGAGTTGACCAGAAATATCAGATAGTACACAATAACTTTTGAGTCAGCTATGCAAAAATGAGCTGACCAGAAATATCAGATAGTACACAATGAACTTTTGAGTCAGCTATGCAAAAATGAGTTGACCAGAAATATCAGATAGTACACAATGAACTTTTGAGTCGGCTATGCAAAAATGAGCTGACCAGAAATATCAGATAGTACACAATGAACATTTGAATCAAGCATGCAAAAATGAGCTGACCAGAAATATCAGATAGCAAACAATGATTGCAGGCAAGCTCTTCTGAATTACTGTGCAAATATCAATGTGGATATCATGCTGTCCACAGCCATGCAAGCTTTCATGTAATGCCAAAATGAGCTGACCAGTAATATCAGATAGTGGACATCATGCTGCTCACAGCCATGCAAGATTTCATGTAATGCCAAATGAGATGATCAGAAATATCAGATAGTGGACATCATGCTGTCCACAGCCATGCAAGCTTTCATTTAATGCCAAATGAGCTGACCAGAAGTATCAGATTGTGGACATCATGCTGTCCACAGCCATGCAAGCTTTCATGTAATGCCAAATGAGATGACCAGAAATATCAGATAATGGACATCATGCTGTCTATAGCCATGCAAGCTTTCATGTAATGCCAAAATGAGATGACCAGAAGTATCAGATAGTGGACATCATGCTGCCTACAGCCATGCAAGCTTTCATGTAATGCCAAAATGAGCTGACCAGTAATATCAGATAGTACACAATGAACTTTTGAGTTAGCTATGAAAAAATGAGCTGACCAGAAATATCCAAGAGCACACAATGAACTTTTGAGTCGGATATGCAAAAATGAGCTGACCAGAAATATCAGATAGTACACAATGAATTTTTGAGTCGGATATGCAAAAATGAGCTGACCAGATATATTAAAATTGCAATGAGCTTTGAAGTCAAATATGCCAAAATGAGCTGACCAGAGATATCAGATAGTACACAGAGCTTTTGAGTTAGCTATGCAAAATTGAGCTCACCATATCTTTCAAGTCAGCTATTCTAAAATGAACTGACCAGAGATATCAAACAGTACAGAATGAGCTTTTGAGTCAACTATGCCAAATAAGCTGCCCACATATATCAATACAGAAAACGTTTATAAGTTAGCTATGCAAAAATGAGCAGTACACAATGAGTGTTTGAGTGATGTATGCCAAGATAAGCTGACCAATGATATCAGACAGTACACAATGAGCTTTTGAGTCATGTATGTCAAGATAAGCTGACCAATGATATCAGACAGTACACAATGAGTTTTTGAGTCATGTATGCCAAGATAAGCTGACCAATGATATCAGACAGTACACAAAAATAAGATGTTTATTAAATACCCCAATTTACAACATCAATTCACATTACTGTCAGGTAATTACAAGCTTATAAATGTTCAATCCATGATATCAGGTACAAAGGATGTCACAATAATGTAAAATGTTGGAAGACACCATAATGTTACATGTATCCTTGTCAACAACGTATACCAGCTGATGATGATATGTACAATCCTGTCCCTGTAATAACTCTGAGACAAAATCAGCATATAATAAAGTGGAACCATGTTACTCAAGTTTTTAAATCCAAGTGAATCAGTTGAATCGATAAAATGTAGTTATATTACTTCCTGAACACAACTGTTGATTAGATATTACAAGAAGTTGACAAATGTTTTTTGTTCTAATACATGTACATGCAGGCAGCAAAACCTTAAAAAGATGGTACTTGCATATAATATTCACCTGACAAACAAGGAAATTATTTTACGATCAGCTAGGATTATTTAATTTAAATTTCATTTTGATCACTCTATACAAAATGCCTATTCAAAAAGAGCATTAGTATATCCCTTGATTGCAGGCAGGCTCTTCTAAATTACTGTGCAAATATCAATGTGGACATCATGCTGTCCACAGCCATGCAAGCTTTCATGTAATGCCAAAATGAGCTGACCAAAAATATCAGATAGTGGACATAATGCTGTCCACAGCCATGCAAGCCGTCATGTAATGATCAATAAATATTTTGTGGCTGGTAGGTGAAATCATTCTGAACTGTTGTTTTGAGGTTGAGAGGTTGAACCATTCCTAATTGTTATTATCAGAATTATAAGTTGTATCCTTTTGTGCTGTTGTTTTAAGACTGCAAGGTTGAATTGCTTTAAATTATTTTTACAACAAAAATAAAATAATTTAAATTCTGAATTCTCTTTAAGCTAACCACTTTTTCCAAAAATTAAATCACTGAAGCTTGAGCTGGCAAGGTTCCACTTTATTATTTACTTAATTATTTAGATTAATAATGATCATTATTTCAAAATATTTTAAACCTTGTTAGTGATAACCTAATTATAATGTTTACTATGTCCTTATGAATGCTCTTACCAGCTGAGTCCAACTGCCAATTGCACAGACTTAGATCTGCAGGACACAGTTTCAGCAGATCTGGGTTTACACAATTTGTAAGAAGTAATCATCTAAACACTGATCTTGACATGCTGGCACATTATGCAATGAAAATCAGGGTTTATATTTTTGCCATTGTGAACCAGACTTGAAAGCAAGATACAAAATAAGCCAAAATATTTCTTGCACAATCCCAAGTATTGCTGCTAAAAGCTTGGTAAAACTATTGTTTCTACAGCAACATCTTCATTATAGCTGACCAGAAGCCAAAACATTTACTTGATTAAAAATAAACATGACTATCTTTGCACTAGATAATATACATATTCAGTATAATAATGTACCTTGTATTTGCACCACAAAACACAGCTGATTTAATGTTACAATCCGAATTTACCTCTGGCACTTATGTATTAAAGATACAAATTATTCTCATTTTAATTTATTTTACTTTTTGTAACATGCAGGCTTTAAGCAAAGAGTTTCATCAGATTTAATTTACTGATTATTTATACTGATCAGAATAACTTTTCAATAATTAACTCCCATCAGTTTACATCCAATCACCTTGCTAAAGTTTGGATACATGTATGACTTTACATCAGATTCTTAGCCATACACAACAGAACCTGAGAGACAACACTCCAAGGATGCGATTCACACGGTCTCCAGAGACTGAGCTGCTGATGATGAAAATGATGATTTATACACACATACACATAATACAGAGCACACACCTACACCAAGCACAACACATACAAAGCACACACCTACACCAAGTACAACACATACAAAGAATACAAAGCACACACCTACACCAAGTACAACACGTACACATAATACAGAGCACACACCTACACCAAACACAACACATACAAAGAATACAAAGCACACACCTACACCAAGTACAACACATACAAAGAATACAAAGCACATACCTACACCAAGTACAACACACACATAATAAAGAGCACACACCTACACCAAACACAACACATACAAAGAATACAAAGCACACACCTACACCAAGTACAACACATACACAGAATACAGAACACACACCTACACCAAGTACAACACATACACAACAAACAACAGATACAAAAACACTGCTTATTTATTATGCTTTTTCTTCAGCTGTAAATCTTCAAAAGTGCTGAGAAAAAATGGCAGAGATTCATTATTTAAATACCCTGTGAGACAGAAGTTTCATAATCATGCAGCCATTGCTGTACTTACAATGGAATCATGCAGCCATTGCTGTACTTACAATGGAATCATGCAGCCATTGCTGTACTTACAATGGAATCATGCAGCCATTGCTGTACTTACAATGGAATCATGCAGCCATTGCTGTACTTACAATGGAATCATGCAGCCATTGCTGTACTTACAATGGAATCATGCAGCCATTGCTGTACTTACAATGGAATCATGCAGCCATTGCTGTACTTACAATGGAATCATGCAGCCATTGCTGTACTTACAAGCTGTTAAACTCTCATACATTGTAACATATTCATTACTTGGAAGCTGAAGTGCTCTTTACCTTGTTACAGAACACATACCAAAGTCATTTATTTCCACATTTGTCTGGACAAACTTACTGGTCCCATTACACAACCTGTATAATAAATAATCTGGTTGTCTGACTCAGAAGAATCTCTAACAATTACATCTATATCTTTCCTATAATAAGCCCTGGAGGCATGTCTCAAAAAGTTTTAAAAAGATGGTGAATGTGCTTATAATTGGACATGGTTTTCTAAACAAATCAATCATAGCCTTATCATCACAAGAATAAGACATTACATTATTTCTCCTATGATAAGATCTAGGGGTCAGGCTACAGTATTTTTCCCATGATATGACAAAGGTGTCAGCCTGCAGCATATTTTCCACATTAAGACAAAGGGCTCAGTCAACAATATTTATTCCATGATAAGACCAGCCTAATAAATGTGTCCCAAAGGAAAGAGTGGGCTTATTATCAGGTAAATAGGATATAACAGAATTTTTGCATGATAAGACCAGGAAGCCAGCCTAATACATGCCACAAAGTAAAAGGTGAACTTATCTGATATATACATTACAGTATTTTCCCATGATAAGACAGAGAGGTCAGCCTATGGTAGTTTACCTATGATAAGACTGAGAGGTCAGCCTATGGTAGTTTTCCCATGATAAGACTGAGAGGTCAGCCTATGGTAGTTTTCCCAGGATGAGACTGAGAGGTCAGCCTATGGTAGTTTTCCCATGATAAGACTGAGAGGTCAGCCTATGGTAGTTTTCCCATGATAAGATTGAGAGGTCAGCCTATGGTAGTTTTCCCATGATAAGACTGAGAAGTCAGCCTACTCTTTTTTTCCCATAAGACCAGGGGTAGTTGAGGTATCTGCCCTACAGTATTTTTTGTTATAAGATTAGGGTGTGAGCTGACTGTATTTCTTTCATCATAAGACCAGGGAGCAAGCCTATAGCATTGTTCCCATGATAAGAAAAATTTATCTATTTTTTAAATTAAAAAATGGAGGTCAATAACATGGGCTTCTGACCCGACAACTGAGGAAATTTATGTCAATATTATTTTTAGCTCTTATCAATCATCTAATTTCACCATATTTACATCAATCATTCTATGGAATTTGCCTGTGTTTTGTATTTACATTTATATGTTAAGTACAATACAATTTTATGCTCCAAGTTAAAATTATACTCAGAAGAGAAGATGGTACTTGGTGCAGGTATGCAGAAGAATCAGCTAATGCCATTTCCCCCTCTTTTATCACCAACATATTTTGCCTGGAGTTTAAAGATCGAACACGGAGCAAATGTACACATTTTTTTTAATGTCCTGTCTGGAACATTGTATGTAGGTTACAGATCTGTCATTTTTCCAAGAAAAGTTACTCCAACATAATCCCAAAACTTACTCTTAACATTAACGAAGAGCTAAATATCCTAGAACAAGATGACGATGCCGAAAGTTGGTATCTACCAATGATTCTTTGTCAAACCATAGAAGAATAATAAAAATACATTCAGAGTATGACCAACAACTCATCCAAACATATTCCATATCACGAATAATTTGAAATTCATCATTTAGGCAATCAGGGCAAAATGATAGAGCAGATAACTGCAAAAGAGAGGAAGAGAGCAAGAGAGAGAAAGTGCAGAATATCTGAAAACTTATCCACTTTCATTACAAACTTGTGAACTGTAAACATATCTTCATTAACCTTTTCATCTTAAATTTATGATGAAAAAAAAGGTGGCAAAGTTTCCCATATACCTATGCAAAGAGCACTGTTGATGAATTTGACCAAATAAGGATGGATATGATGTGTTTATTTCCTCAAACTTGCTTAAACAATATAAAATTATGAAAATACAGAGACCAAGCTTCCCTGTTGGAATGAATTGGATTTCCAAAACTCTTTCCAAAAACGGACATAATTTTTCTGTTTCTTTTCTTGTGATAATACTGACTATAGGATGTTGTTGTTGTTGTTGAGCTTAAACGCCATTTTTCAGCACACGATAGGCTATTCATGGCGGCCAGTATTAATGGTGGAGGAAGAAACCGGGAAATCACCGGAAAGAACCACCGACCCACGAGAAGCTACTGGCAAGCTTTCTCACATATCCCCATTCGCCAAATCCTAGACTCGAACTCACGCAGACAGAGGTGAGATGGCAGTGATCCGTAACGGACAGCACTTTAGACCACTCGGCCACTCGGGGCCCCAACACTGACTATAGGAAGAGCAATAGTTATTTAAATTGTTTGAATTTCCACAGAATCACTACTCTTTTCATAACCTACTCTAATTTCCTATTCTGTAATCTTACGTTATTGGGTTCTCTGCTCTAAAGATAACTGTATGCCACTTTCAATCATATAACTGAAACAAGAAATACTTACATCATCTTTTGTGAGGGTAAAACATTTAAATGCAATCACTGATAAATGATGCAACATCAATGTAAAATAACAAATGTTATTTTTAGGTCACAAAGATTCAAAAACATGTTTAAAAAGAAACCTTTTATATCTGACCTTTAACAAAATCTATTCACAATGCATGCATACACAGCTGTAATAAAGTAAACTGGGAACTGGTTTTGATTCAATATACAAAGTGTTCAAACTGATTAGCTCACTGTAAGAATATTGAACTATTATGCAACATCAATGTAAAAAAACAACAAATGTTTTTTAGGTCCCGAAGACTCAAAAACATGTCTAAAGAAAAATATATTTGTTTCTGGTTGGCTGACCTTCCCTTCTTCTAAATGTGGACCCTAAGCAATTTTGTCCCTCATGGTAAAAAAAAAAATTAGAAAAATAATCACATTAAATATTTATACATAATTTTTTAAAAATAAAAATAAACATGTCTACCCAATTTTAAAAACAGTGCAACAGGAAAACATATTTTTATGTTTGGTCTTTTAGTTTCAGATGACTGAACTTTCTTCTAATAAAGAAATCAAAGAGTCTGTAGATTTACTAGAATATATGCCAAAATCACGAAGATTTTCCATCAATCTTTTTGAAAAGACGGAAAGAAAATCCAATGATTATAAATATATTAATGACCATGATTAAAGCGATACGTCCGATACTCTCATACAAATCAGAAAATTCAAAATTCGGAAGTAGCAAGTCTCGTCTTTCCTGCATGTCCAATAAAATTCCATGCATTTGTTGCATTGTGCCAAGAATTGTACAAACATGAAATATCTGATGACTGTGGCCGATTATGTCAAAACTTCCTGGTGAAAGGCGCTCCGGAAAATGTGATGCATAAATTGAAGCTGAAATGAAGGCAAAGATGAACTGAATGAAATGGTTCTTGTTTGACTGAAGAGCCATCTCCTCTGGAGTTCCAGCGAGAAGGCGATATATCACTGGTATGCTATCATAAATGTAAGGCAAAGCAAATGCTCCTAAACGAATCACAGTTCGAGTAACGCTTGGTTTCATAAAACGGGTTTCACATGAGTATGTGGTACATATAATAGCATTTACTGAAGCAATACACAGAAACCAGTTTCCATACCAAGTGCCCCGCAGGGTTGTGGGAAACACATAAGCCTTGTAAACTAAAGCTACAGCAAAACTAGTCAAGCTCAGAGCACTGTAATCTAAATAGAAACATATGTGCCTTGCTCTTACAGACATGGAATTGAATGTATGAGCTGTGGCACTGGCTAACGGGAAAATACAACACACAACCATGTAGGCCAATAGAGGCCATGTGTAGCTGTCATTACGAAAATCAAGAGTCTCTGCCAGCCCCATTAGGACCCAAATAAAATACCAGGGTGGAAGAAAATGTGTCCAGAAATTGAGGGTTTCATTAGTGGCGGAAAAGACACTAAGGATGCACTGTGTAGCAGTGCTCTTTGGATGCCGGTATCCACGTAGAATAAAAAGTTCTTTAAAGTGTTCTGGGACCTGGTCCACATGATAGAGAGTCCCACTTAGTTCTGCGGTAAACATATCTTCTAGCAAGAGCGATCTGAAATAAAAATGAGGTCTGATAAGGAATCGTTATATATATTGCATATGGTATGATTAATCATTTTTCATTCATACCTATGTAACGGGCTTACATCCTACTACATTGTGTAAAATCAAGATTTTATGAAGTCTATGTTGTGATGTGCTTTGGGGTATTAGACTTAATCTATGGTCCATGTAGCTACAAAATGCAGTGTTTCTTTCTGAGCTTCTGATCTAGTAATGGAATTCTACTATATGCTAAGGGATGTTTCACTGTTGCCTTTGGAGATCTTATGAGTGTAATTTACAACTAATGAATTTAGTACAAGCAACTAGTGAAAACACCTGCATGTCACTGAACTACACTCAACTGCATTCTACGTCAGTGTAAGTATGACATGGCCAATCGACTTTGTGTACCATACACGCAAAGACTACTGCATTTTACAATGTGCATAACACAATTCAGTTAACCCCGAATGCAAGTCCATGACCAGGAAAGTTTATAAAACATGCAACAGCATCCTTTGAGACACTTGACCTTTTTATCAAGAGAAAATCCTGTGTCATTTGCCATGTAAATTTACTTTTCCATATAAAATGTATACAGTATAAGAGACAATTTAAGATTATATAAAAGTTTGTAATTTTGTGAACAGACCTACCTTCATCCATATTCAAAAGAGGCCCAAGAGGGCTTGATATTGCTTACCTGAATGACATCTGCCTTTTATTCAAATGCAACAGCAGTTCACAAAGTAAAGTTTGAAATAAATTGTGTTTCTCTGAAAACTCTAAATCACTTAATGTTATGAACATTACTCAACTACTTCCCAAATAAGGGACCCCGAGTGGCCAAGTGGTCTAAAGTGCTCTCCCTTAAGGATCACTGCCATCTCACCTCTGTGTGAGTTTGAGTCTAAGATTCGGCGAATGTGGATATGTGAGAAAGCTTGCCAGTAGCCTCTTGTTGGTTAGTAGTTCTTTCCGCAGATTTCCTGGTTTCTTCCTCCACTATTAATACTGGTTGCCATGTATAGTCTATCGTGTGCTGAAAAATGGCGTTAAGCCCCACAACAACTTCCCAAATTCAGTTATCCTGGAAGGACAAAAATTTCTTCTTTCCCATCTATATAGCATAAGTGATAGAAAAACTCTTGCCAGGTTAATACATATATGAACTGGAGTTTCACCTGTATAAGTGAGGAGGATTGGTTGATTTAACAGCAGTGTAACTGGGTTAGCAGGACTCAGGGGAAAAAATTTCCAACGTGTTCATGGCATGAATGAATAGCATCAGGTAGTTGTCACTGTTCTTACTGAATTCAACACAGCATACTATACTATGACACTGGCTACACTCATGCTAAGGAGTCACAGGTACCTGATGCTGGTGTGTTTATATATAATTTTTAACGTAGCTTTTAACAATTTTTCAGTCATATCGCTACAATGTCTGCAGTGTGGCAGTTTATAGTGATGTTTAGCACTGGGTTATCATGCCGCAGACATGTAGCATGATGTCCCACCCAGTCACATTATCCTGACACCAGGCCGACCAGTCCTAACACTAACCTCTTAATGCTGAGCGTCAAGCGAGGCAGCTGTTAGTACTAATTTTATAAGTCTATGGTATGACTCGACCGGGCATCGAACTCACGACCTCCCACATCCGAGGCGGATGCAAGCCTGATACTAAAATGGGTCCAACCCATGAAAATATTTTTCTAATACATATCCCCTTAAAACATGTACTAACATTTACTAACAAACTTGTAACTTGTAATTTCCAGTTGTACACTGATTTCACAAAGGTACTATTTCCAGACACCACTTTCAGAAATGCAGTTATAATTTTAATGTCAAGAAAGTTCCCTTTTGAGATCTATTACACACTGTTAAGTCGGACACGGTCAAATTTAGAGACACAATGTCCAGAAGGTTAGCTCTTTTTACACTAAGATTGGAATATTGTAAGTTGTCAATTTATTTGTGACAGATTCCACACAATAACATAATTGTATTTTACTATGATTTGGTCTGTCTGTCCGTCCATCCAACCATCCAGTTTATCTTTGATGTTTTTGTAGGGTTTAATGCCATTTTTCAGCACAAGATGGGGTATGAAATTAATTATCCCTTTAATTGTGAATACCATCATGAAATTAAGTATCCCTGAAAATGTGAATATCATCATGAAATTAAGCATCCCTGTAAATGTGAATACCATTATGAAATTAAGTATCCCTGTAAATGTGAATACCATCATGAAATTAAGTATCCCTGTAAATGTGAATACCATCATGAAATTAAGTATCCCTGTAAATGTGAATACTATAATGAAATTAAGTATCCCTGTAAATGTGAATACCATCATGAAATTAAGTATCCCTGTAAATGTGAATACCATTATGAAATTAAGTATCCCTGTAAATGTGAATACCATCATGAAATTAAGTATCCCTGTAAATGTGAATACCATCATGAAATTAAGTATCCCTGTAAATGTGAATACCATCATGAAATTAAGTATCCCTGTAAATGTGAATACCATCATGAAATTAAGTATCCCTGTAAATGTGAATACCATCATGAAATTAAGTATCCCTGTAAATGTGAATACCATCATGAAATTAAGTATCCCTGTAAATGTGAATACCATCATGAAATTAAGGGCCAAGTATAAAACTGAAACATGACATGTTCATGATTTTCCCTAACTTTAATATCAAGCATAATTCAAGTACCTGCAGAAAAAAAAGTTAGATTCCTTTATTTTAGACTGGTAACAAGCAGATAAATTAGATCAATGTAATCTATATTTGATGCATGCCAAATGTTAAGAGATGCTGAATCTTCGGCTCATGTTAAGGTTTAAATTGAACTGAGATTTACTCTTGAGATGCAAATATGCATCAATCTGAGCTAAGGATGAATACATAATAATGTTTCACATGACCCAATCAATTTTTGCTGGTCAGGATAAAAGGACTAGAGGTTTTCCTGTGCCTTGGGCAAGTTTTCTGGGAAAAATATAATTAGCTAAAGACTTTAATTTCCTTGTCAAATACATCCCCCAAATTACATTAAGAAAATTAGTAACAGGAATTGGAATCAGGGTTCCTGCAGACTTAGCAAAAAGAAATTCCATGACTTTTCCAAAACTTTTCCAGGGTCATTTCATAAAATTCAAGGACCACACTCTCTTGCATTGTCAAGTAAATGAATATAAAGAATGACATCTTTTAATCTAAAATAACAAATAAGTTAACAATATTTTTAATATGTACATTTTAAATTTACCTGGGCTAGCACACTTTGACTTTATGCAGTAATTCATGTCATAATCCAATGATCAATGAAATTTGTATTCAAAAGAAAAAAAGGAAACAATTCTATGTAGTCTTTGTATGTGTTCCTATTTACAATATTAACAAAACATTATTTTCCAGTTGCTTTCTTTTATTTAGTGAACTACACCAGAAAATGTGATACTTCCATTAGGGGAACTTACTCTTGTTATATGAATTGAAACCATTTATTGATTGTAATTTTATCATTTTATTCGGTTCTCGGTGCTCTATGAAATTTGAAGTAAGCAATTTCTTTAATTCCATTGTCACAAATTCCATGACTTTTCCAAAACTTTGCAAGGTTCTGATAAATTCCATAACTTTTCAAGGCCCTTGAAATTTATTTTTTAAATTCCAAAACTTTTCCAGGATTCCATGACCTGCAGGAACCCTGGGAATTGCATGAGCATCGTTCATGTATCCCCTAAGGGTACACAACTAAAAGTAAAAAAAACCTCCCTGGCAACCCACTGAATAAAAATACACCTGGGTATCAAATCTGGATGTTAAATTAAAAGTCTGTGGGTCTATGAAGCACAAATGAGGGTAAAGAAAAATATTACAGCATCCTACAATTACCACTGAAACAATTTGAGGGAAGAATGGCTGGATTCCATATATGAAGGATAAAATCCAAGCCCTAAGTGGGAGCAACATAACTGATGGTTGTATATCTAAGTACCGTGACAAGAGACAACAGAAAATATTCTTACTGAGTGATGAATTCTGGGCAAATCTAGCAGAAACGCTAAACCTGCACGGATGATGTGCTGATATAAAAGTGGTCTTCTTGTTTTCTCGGATACAGTCACTGGACTCACCAGACAAAATTCTTGTCTCTGCAAACTAGATCAAGAAAATAATATATTGAGAATGTTGACTGCACGACTGCCAAAAGCTTCAAATATGCCTCAAATTGAAATTTATGTCTGAATACAAGGCTTCAAGAGATTGCTCTAATTACATGAGTGAAGATCTTCATAAGGTTTATCTGATATTTTGAAATCACCGGCTTCATCCAACATGCTAGGGATGTCAGGTTATATCAACTTTTCCTACCTTACCAGAACGAAGAGATATAAATGACTCCTTTAAGGAGCATGTGAGAGCATGAACAGAGTCTTGCACTGCCACTTCACTGGACACATCAACTGAGAAGAAGGAACATATGACAACTCTTTGGATGCCTAATTATGATAATCTATTCCTAATTATGAAACTAGTTGCACCATTAGGACCACAGAACCATATGATCAGAGCTGAAAAAAGTTGGGATTCAATGAAAGTGCTTTCGACTGACTCACCCTGCATACTCAAGTTAAAAACTATCTGAAAACATGTTGTGACATGATTGCATTTTGAGTTAGGTACTGACTAAAGGAAATTACTGAACTGAACCTGGTCTGAATCTATGGAAGATACAATTTTGGAAACTGAGTGAGATATTTTGTTCTATTCATGGCAAAGTTGGCTATTAGGTCTTACCAATCATGATGGTCACCAATATCCCCTCTACCATGAAGTGTTAGAGATCATGGAGTGTTAGCCTTGAAATGCAATTGGGGATAAGCATTTCTCTTTGAATAGCTTGACAAAAAAGTTGGCCAGTTGCAGTATTGAGGCACTTGATGGGGTGATGTTGATATTGTACCAGTCCCTAAAAATCTACCACTTTTCTTAATAAGCTTTTAAAGTGGAGGGCCTTTTAGATGAGAGAAGAATGAAACTCATTCTGATGCATGGCATAATGGATAAGCATGTCTCTGAAACAACTAGGACTATGGATGTTTGCACATGTTTGACATAATGAAAATTTTCCTTGTGATTTCCTATGCTATATTCAGCATATCAATTACAAAGGATTTGTCACATCGGCAAAAAGCTATAAAAAGAATCACTTTAGATTTTAACCACTCATTGTCTGTATTATTCCTCAGAATAATAATAGTGGAAGGGCAGGCACAGCCCCAAAGCACATCCTAATGAATGGAAACTGCATACACAGCCATGCTTCTACAAATACCTCTGGGACTACAAAAACTGAGGTAATGAGTTTAGATTCCACACAAATGCTAAATGTCTATAATTGGATGCCCCCGAAGGACACAATTCTTATGAAAAATGGATGGACCACTCACTCAGTATGAAGGGTCTGGTCATTTGTTAAATCAGCAAGGATATTGCACTGCCTGGATATATGTATCACCTGTATTATCTCTTTGTCTAGTCTTCAGAAAGTCTCAAACACATAGGTTTGTTGATTTGGTCCTATCCTGCTTGAGGAGGTATGCCACAACCACCATCTCCAAATTGTCTGACACGAGGAGAACTATCTTCTTGAAAATTCAGCCTTTGTAGAAATTAAATATATTTACTGTGGTCTTCAAGGTTTATGTGAATTGGCTGCCACTTCCCTATTGCAGTTAAACTAAATAATAAGTGGGCTCCCAAATGACACATACTAGGGTCCCCAATGATACATACTAGGGTCCATGCAGATTGTTAACTTTTGGTACAAGTTTATCAAGAGAAATGTCTGCTCTAAGCAATTGTTAATTGCAATATTGATGCAAGAATAATGCTAATCTGCTTGAGATACTTCACTGATCAAGTTGAGATAAAATGAGGCAGCACTGGGCTGGCATGGCTATCTGCTAAAAGTTGGCAGAGAAGAATAAAATCAGCTGTTGTATTGAGCAGACCACAGATGGGTCGAGATCATACTTGTCACAGTTCATCAGAAAGATTTGTATTAATGATTCATTGGTACAATGATTTGTTCTAATGATTCATTGGTACAAAGATTTGTATTAATGATTCATTGGTACAATGATTTTATTAATGATTTATTAGTACAATGATTTGTATTAATGATTCATTGGTACAATGACTTGTATTAATGATTCATTGGTACAATGATTTGTATTAATGATTCATTGGTACAAAGATTTGTATTAATGATTCATTGGTACAATGATTTGTATTAATGATTCATTGGTACAATGATTTGTATTAATGATTCATTGGTACAAAGATTTGTATTAATGATTCATTGATACAATGATTTGTATTAATGATTCATTAGTACAAAGATTTGCATTAATGATTCATTGGTACAATGATTTGCATTAATGATTCATTGGTACAATGATTTGTATTAATGATTCATTGGTAGAATCTGTACAATATTCAGGCCAGGATATTTTCTGCCAAGTTTGGCTAAATCTTATTTTGGAGAATATGTTGCTTACAACAATTTTTTATCAATGGTGGTCATGATGGATAAGTCTTCATCCCAGGATGCTTTTTGTCAAATAAAAAAAAAATGAAATTCTGTTTAAAAGTTTTGGTCAATTAAGGTTTAATGGCAGCCATATTGGTATAATTTGTACAAACTTAACGGCCTTTAACCAGGATGGTCTGTTCAAAGCCGCAATTAAATTGGTCTGGTGGGTTTTCCATAAATTGAAAACAGAGGTCACTCATGCAGAGCCCTGCCATAAGCACACTTCACCAGGTAAACTAATGTAAGTATCTATACAAATGAGATTTAGAGATTTGACCAATTTGCCCCTGGTAGAAAGGTGTTGTATAATGAGAGAAGCCACAAAATTCTACAGACCTATATAAATCGCTGGTTTTCCAAGGCATGTAAATTATATCTTCAATGCATACAAATAAAAAAAAGGCTACATAATGAAAGGAATAGTGCAAAGAATGCTGCATTATGAATTTACACTGTAACATTACCACAGGGAGTATCATAAGAGTGAAGATCCATTTGGAGACATTCTATGTTGGTCAGTTATAATAGGTATGGATTAATTTGTGCCTATGTACCTGGGTTGTGACTATGCCCAGGTCCATAACAAGAACTGGGCATTTTGGCATTAATCAGGCCAAGAGATGATACGGTTCTGTCATTTCAATATACTGAATGGGCTCTTGCCTTCGAGTGCATGTGCTCTAAAATCATGATGGATTAAAAATTTCTGTCTGCCTAGTTCCAAGTTCATGATGCCAGGACGGGCTAGAGGATATTTATTCACTGTAAAGTATCCATGTATGTTAGATGAGACTGCAGCTAAGCTGATGTTGACCTCAATCAAATCTGCATCAAAAGTTTAAAATTTTGAAGGTAGAGATGGTCTTTTCATACCAACAAGGAATTAATCAAAATGGTACCACCACATAAAGAAGGCAGGTGATGGCAGAGCTGGGGCTTGTGATGCACTGCACCAGTGAGCTCTCTGCTTCCAACATCTCTGCTAAAAGAGATTTGTTTGTGGAGGCATTTAGAATATGTTATGTTCATAGAGGATGAGGAAGCAATACTGTTGGAGTCTTCCTCTCTACTTTGTGTACCAATTTAAATTCCCTTTAATTGTATGCTACATCTGTTCATGTTGTAGCCCAATGACTATAAAATGAACACTTGTTATGTATATCTATATTATGTGAATTATTTTTCTAATAATAGTTTTTATTAATGACATTTTAATACTAATATTCTAAAATTACAGTGTACCTTAAAGACAAGTCACACACACACACACACACACAGAGTTCGTAAATTAACTCATTCACAAGATTCAAGGTTGAGATGTGACCTAATTTCTGGACACCAGTTCTGAAAGGCCTGATGACCTAATTCTTGATTAGTTAGTGTAAAATGTGTGACCCTGTTTACTTGCAAACAGGGCACTGCTGAATTATTTGTGGGTTTAGAGTAAACATTATCAGCTATTAAGTTTTATGAAGTAGGCCAAAATATGTTTAGAGGTAAAAAAATTGAGCATTGGCTGGCATGGGTAAGCTTCCATAACCTGCCCCTATGTGCATGCACCCATGCTTTCAAAATATCAAGATGATTCATTCATAGCCTTGTACTGTATTTCTCTCCACTATATATTAGCATTCTAAATAAGAGAAACAATACTCAGAATTAGGCATTCCTAATGGTACTTTCAGTCCTGGAATTTATTTAATTTAATCATCAATTGGCATTATAGTTCTCTATGGTTTATTTAAAGACTATTTTAATATACAGAAATTTTTACAGAATTACTCTGAATTCATTGAAAGACATTTTGGGATTATATACAACTCCCACATATGTAGGCTATCAATTGTTAGCCTTTTATAGCCAAAATAGCTTCTGAGGTTCTGAGGGCTGGATATGCCATGTTGTGGTTGTACTCTAATGGTATTATGATTGGATATTATATAAAGAAAAAAAAATGTATGTAGTAAACAGCTGAAAAATGTTACCTCTACTTGCAAAATGTTGTCCAAAGTTACAGAGCTTCAAATGAATTCAGAAATCTAGTGCCACCATTCACTTCAGTGCAGATTACCTCATTTCCAGATGAAAACCCTGTAGATAAAAGTAAAACAAAATTAAATTAAATTGATAAAACATCAATGGTACTCTTATAACTTTTAAAATTCATATTATGCTAAGGATACTTAAGCTTTTAAAAATTGTTTTAATTTTGCTTTACCAGTGCTATGGAACTTTAATTAATTTTTTTTTATTCTTGGCTTATGAGCAGCATTTTTTGAATGATTTCACATCAATAAATTTTACTTTAAATTACCATATTTTAAATTTTAAATTACCATATTTTAAATTTTAAACTACCATATTTTAAATTTTTAATTACCATATTTTAAAGCTCCATTTGGATACAGCTTTAATGGAACTTTTCGCAGTTAAATGTTCCCTAACTTATGACATGTACCATTTTTATGGCTACAACATTGTAATGTGAAAGCAGTATAGTGGTTAATGCGTGATTTAAATTTTTAACACAGCATGTGTATGTGATTTAAATTTTTAACACAGCATGTGTATGCATTTGTTTGTTTGTTTGTTGGGCTTAATGCAATTTTTCAGCACACGATAGGCTATTCATGGCGGCCAGTATGAATGGTGGAGGAAGAAACCAGGAAATCACCGGAAAGAACCACTGACCCACGAGAAGCTACTGGTGAGATGGCAGTGATCCGTAACGGACATCGCTTTAGACCACTCGGGGGCCCCTGTGTATGCATTTGATTTAAATTTTTAACACAGCATGTGTATACATGTGTGATTTAAATTTTTAATACAGCATGTGTATGTGTGTGTGATTTAAATTTTTAACACAGCATGTTTATGTGTGTGTGATTTAAATTTTTAACATAGCATGTGTATGTATGGTTCACATGGCAACGTGAACAAGGTGTTTTCATAACTGGAATAATTCTCAAGGCCCAAGCAGAAAAAAATGGCAAAACATATGGAGAATGAATCTCATTTTAAGGTAAACCATGAATGGTTTTGGAGATTCCTGCGCTGACATAGAAGTAAACAAAATTCAATGTCAGGAGAAATACACTAAGTGAATCAGGAAGCCACACATACTTATCCATACCAGCTCTGAGAGATAATTATCTGTGAACAATACACATAGGCAACAGAAAAATCAAAGAGTAACACAAAAAATTAACAGATGTTTTCAAAATGAGAAGTGATATTTGTCAAACGTGTCACAATCTGCAAGTATTATCATGTTCTAATTTACATTATTTTAAATTTGTAAAAAAAAAATTTCAATTTTAATTTTGTAGATCCATTAAATTCGTGTTGGTAATGGTTAACCCTTGTAAATTTGGTATTTTTTTCATTTTATTTCTACCGCATCAAATCTACCCATAGTTCAAGTGACACTGTTTCTTTGAAATAAGTGTTGATTTTTTGTATAAAAAAGTCTACTTGGATCAAACAAAAAACCTAGAATTTATCAACACAAAAATTGTGATGTAGTACACAATGTGTGAAGTCATATATGTGTTAAGCGAACAGAAACCATGTGGAATAATGTTTTAATGATCTCGATATATGTTTTAATGATCTCGATATACTGAAAGTTATCCTGAAATTAATGTTACTCTGAATAAAAAAGTAAATAAAGTACAACGCTATGTAGAGATAATCATTTAGTTAATCTTAGCATGATTATTGAATATTCAGGACTAATATACTAACCCAACCCACCAACCCCCTTTACCTCTACGCTGATCTCTTTTTAAGTTTTGTTGTTTTTATAGGTCCCTTGATAACTCGCGCCCTTGCTTATTAATGCGATCAATGTTTTTGGACTTCATTGTGCGTGAGTTATCAAGGGAGTGGTGTATTTGGTAATTCATTCATTGGACTTTTAGAAGCTGGTATTGTTGCTATTTGTTGTTTTTGGGGCTTAACGCCATTTTTCTGCACACGATAGGCTATACATGGCAGCCAGTATTAAATGTGGAGGAAGAAACTGGGAAATCCGCGTAAATAACCACAACCCACAAGCTACTGGCAAGCTTAATCACATATCCACGTTTGCTGAATCTTATACTCGAACCCATGCAGGCAGTGGTGAGATGGCAGTGATCCATAATGGAGAGCACTATAGACCACTTGGCCACTCATGGCTTGATGCTGGTATTGTCTAGTCTGGCAAAATTCATTTTTACCTCTTTGAATAGATGCCATGGATAGTGTACTTTTGACAAATTCAGGTTGATTTTTGGAGCACAAGGGAGTAGTCATTTTAGCTAGCAGTGTTCTAAGATCATTTACAATTTCCAAAAGTATAGTATCCAAAGAAATGTCAGCCACATTATATGAAAGTAGCATAGAGGTATGTCAACATTCTCTCCACTGTACATGTTTTAAATGCAAACAACTTCACCTTACATACATCACTCTCTCAAAAGTACATAATAACTGGTGAGTGCCACCATAAAGAGTATATAGGTATTATTACTGCATGATTTAATTTTGATTGTATGGCTGAAATATTTAAGTCGAAGGCATCATTGGTGTGAATGACCATTACATCAGATGACATGGTCAATGTCTATATTATGGTTGAAATCTGCTATTCAAAGTAAGTTGGTTGTAACTGTCTCTTGAAATGGCAGTCACAGATTTCGTTCAGTACTTGCTCAAGTTTTCACAATTAGAATCACAATAACGAAAGCTTCAATAACTTAGGTAAAGGCTCTGATACTGATGCAGGAAGTTTTTATAAATTATCAAATTCAGCTGATTTAGTGATGCTGATGCAGACAAAGAACTTGTAATTTTTGAGTATAATAAATGGCAGCTAAGGTTGGTCACATAGCTTCACTGACTTGATGGTGAATGAGTTCTCTCAAGTTTTTAAAGCACAGTGACATACAAAATTCTTCTGTGAAAAAATAATTACACAGCTATAACTATCATATTGTACTCTTAAATCTTTCCATAGATAATATATGTGCACCAAAAGCATAGAATTGTTAAAACTGCTGTTAAACATAACATACTTCACTGCTTAACAAGCCTATGTGTAGCGCACTGCACATAGTAACTTTGCTACAAGCATATCAAAGGGCTAAAAAGCCATACACTCTACGAGGGAAAGGGTTAATTAGTTTGCTTTACTGGTGTGGTCCCTCTCAGATTTAAAGGGTTTTTATGTGTTTTTGTTTTAAATCCAAGTGTATACGCTTTGTGAATTATTTTTTAATTAAAATTTCAATTTCATAATTTTGAGATATAGTATGTACACCATTCAAAACATTCTAATTTCCAGTTATTGATTTATTTTATTTATCTTTTGTATGGGTATATTTAGTTTCTTTGAATTATTATCAAAGAAGCAATTGAACATTTAGTTCTATTAGCATAAGTAGCTTGGTAATTCATTCATGTCTTAGTCTTAGGAGCTGAAAAGTCTATACAAATTGGAATGGATGGCTTTTGAGACTCCTTCCTGGGATCCTAGGATGTCAGGAGGAAAGGTTGAGGCCATCCAATAAATAACAAACTGTCTATGGATAAACACTTAGAAAAATGGATTGTACATATGGAAACAAAATGTGGAAACAACCATGATACAGAACAGAACAGGCAATGGTTTATGTATCTGTGAAAAAAACCACAAAGAAATTGGATTTACATAAACAGAAAGGAACTGTTGAAAAACTAGTATAGTAATGAACATCAATAGACTAGTGAACTTTAATTTTAGAAATTCTCATGGAACTTATATAACTAAGATATAATCAAAGAAAATGAATTAGACTCGACATAGCCATGTCATAGCCTCAACTTATTTTTTGGTTGAGGCTATGAACTGATCTCATATTATGTAATGGAGCAAAAAAAAATCCTCACTAAAGTTAGAAACACAAACAGTTCAGAAATCTACTTCATAGGTTTAATAATTTTGATAAAGAATTTACTCTAACCGTGTCCACAATGACAGATAACAGGAGACCCTCGTCGTGACCCCTTTACTACATAAGGCTTGTCAGACTATATATGAATATTCTATGCTACGGTATTAGTTGTTGAATTACATAATGCGTGAAGATGAAGAATGGATACTTGCATAAATTGCAGAATACAGTGTTTGTTGAGAAAGTAATTACTTCTTGATCAAATTTCAATGTCACTGGTAAACCGTATTTATTTTTTATCCGCATAATTTCCAACTCAAATCACACTATATTTTTTTTTTTACTAAGATCTGTTTACTTTTCAAAAAAAAGGCCTTAAGATCCTTATATGGCACATAAACAAATGAGACTGAGAATGGAAGTAGGCATTATTTGAACTAATATGGCAGACGATCAAAACGAAAATATTGGATAATTAAGGTAAACTAGATTTACCACTATTTCTACAATGATATACAATAATTCCAGTATTAAATAAGAGAAATACTCAATTTATTTCATTATATTCAAAGAACATGTTCAAATTTTTTTATATTAGGCTAAAAAGGAGCCGGGTGTCAATGACACCGACACCGGCTGCTACATTGACGTGCATAGACTCATGTTAGTACCCTGTCCGTGAGGTAGTACTAAGGGTACTAATATAAGTACTAGACTGGACAAACTGACATTCTTATACTTTCTGATGGCTTACCTACTTATGCTGTATTTTTTGTTTTTTAAACATCAATTTAACTTTTTACTGAGTAAATGTTAGAATACAAATCTTACATAAATAATTATGTTAAAGGATATTTGGAAATAGATTAATAAAAACTTGTACAGATAAATACTAAATGAGAATATGAATTAATAATTAAATTATGGAAGGAAAAAGTTAAATATTAACTTCTACAGAGAAGCACTGTTTGAATGCACATTTTAAATTAATAAAAGGAAATAATTTAATGATAACACTAAATGTTCAATGCAAATTAACAAAAGTTATGTTAAAGGAACTAGAGAATATGAATTATTAATTAAATTATGGAAAACATAAATGAACTTCATCAAAGTAAATAAATTGTGATTCCTGAAATAGAAGAAAGTGTGCAGCACGTGCACATGGTGTTAACTGGTGAGTATACACATTATCCCCCCCCCCCATCAAGTGCCTGGGTTGACCTTTTCTGGAATCATCAACAAATCAATAACTACGATTACTAAGATTATGTTAGTACTGACCCACAATGTATTGTCAATAACAAACAAAGCGGCTCAGCTGTGTACGTATTCAGTATTCAGTGCAAAGCAAATAAATGTAATTTAACGATTGCTGCAAACACAAAGACAACCACATGGAGTATGCTAAATTCAGGGAAATCCTTTAAAGCCGCTTAATGTAATCATACTCATGAGATTTACTTGAGGGCGCGGCTGTAACAACCAAATTTTAAGGGATTAAAAATGGAAAAGATTCTAAACTTTCGAAAACGATTAAAAACTTGTACAATCTATATCAGCACATGACGTTTAGTTAAAATATAATAATTAGTGGCACAAAACAATACAATAATATATACCTGGTAAAAATACAACAAAAAAAAAAACCTGTTCTTCCGCTTTTCCGGGGAGATCACTTGGAGCTTCTCGCGCATAAAGCATATTTAGTATACAAAAATTATGCTTCGTACCGGAATGATTCGCAAAATAAGAAACATTTTCCAGTACAAGCAAAATGGAAAATTAACCAAAATTTGTTGATAATTCAACTCAGGAGTTAGTTTGGCAAATTTTATATGCTGTTATTTTGGCTGATTTAAAAAATAAACAAAAAATGATTGCAGTATTACGCAACCTTGTTAGTATTGTATTGATTATTGTCTGAATTAAATAAGTAAATTTAATTTCAAAAGCAGTTATAAACCTAGAATTTATTCATATTTTATTTATTTATTAAGTTAAATATATTATCTTTTTCTAGTTGTTATTAATGGGTATACCAATTATAGATTTAGAAATCTGTAATATGATGTTTCCTCTGCAAATGCCGGTAGTTACTAATATTTACATTATTACAGTTTTAAATGTACAGTTTAATTTTTCTCATTAGTAAGTTTATATGTTTTCAATATTATGCCTTCATCAATTAAACCAGTCAATTATAAAAGTAAACGAGAGAGAGAGAGACAGACAGAGAGACAGACAGACAGACAGACAGACGTGTTGCTTATTCCTCGATATAGATTGTTTGATTTGATGTACTTTCCAGGATAATTTATACACAAAAATTAGTTTTAAAATAAAAAGCTGTAATCTAATTTTATTTTCCTCACAAATATATTGGAAAAAAGCTGGCCAGTCTTGTGCTGGTAAGAAATAAACAACGATGTATACTGACATAAAATGTTAATATAAGGATATAATAATCATTGATTATTACTTCGTTTTAGATTATTTAACAAAATCCTAATATTTGTGAATTTTTTTGTTGATATTTATGTCAAAAAGAAACTGCAGTAATTTCAATAGCAGCAGAGAGGATGAACCCTACAACTTTGTAAAGACCTTTTTTAAAAAACACTAAGGGTTCCTACAAAGGATGAAAAACGATGTTTTTAGTGTTAACCAAAAAACTTCTCATATTGGATCAGATTATTATTTTTTTTTTTATCTTTTCATTTTCACGTCATTCACATTCTCTGCTGCTATGAATTAAACAGCCAGTATAAATATTATCAATAATGAATATTGGAAAACCAATTATCTCTAGAGCTACTAGAGACAATTTAAATTAACAATTCTGTTAAGCAACAACTATAACCTTGTCAGGAGTCTCTGGTGGAATATACAGAAGGTTCATAACAATTATTTAAGCCGACTGTCAAACCAACGAAGAAAATTGTTACAGCAATCGAAGCAACACAAAAAGCTCTTGCAACATTGCTTGTTGACATTGATGACATTATTCAAGAGATTCAACCCTCTGATGCTCAGCCTGAAGGTGCTGAAACACCACCTCCTAAACAAAAGAGCTGTGCAATAAGTACGGCTGAACTGTTAAAAAATTTGATGAAAATTGTGTTACGGCAATTAATAACTTTATCCTAGAATAATTAGCTAAGTTTGCTTTAGATGGTTTTTGGTCAAAGATAAATTAGAGAAAAACCTGAACACCCTGAATATATGAAAAACAGTAAACAATGGCGAAAAGCATTATATTGGATACGCATGAATGTTGAACGAATTAAATCCGTTATATCAGAGATATCGTAGGAAAATTGATAATTTAAACCAATAAAGAAGAGAGGAAAAAAAAAAACAAAGTAAAAAACACAAACAACCAAAACCTCCAAAACAATAACGAAAAACACCAAAACCATTTGAGCAATCACTTCATGATTATCCATAATCACCAAGACCACCATTGAAAACAAGTAAAAAAAAAACACCACCGACACCAATTGAGGAGAAAGAAGAATTTCAAGACGTCCCTCTCAGTACAGACGAATTATGGGAACGACATAAAAAGAAAGAGGAAGAAGAATAATTTTAAGACGCTTCTGGAGCAACTGGAAGTGGTATAGGAGTGGCCTTATTACTTGTCCCAATAATGTTTTTGCTGATGTTGATCGATTAGAAATTCTCATTGGAGGAAATAGAGCTGGTAATAATTCATCAGAAATCATTAATGAAGCATCTGATATTTGCAAACTATATCTAAAGGCGGTATCATGGATATTATTGTTTATTGGTCCCTCATTAATGAAATCGCCGATGACAACAACTGTGATTAAATATAATTAGTGATAAAGTTAATTAATAATAAAATGATCGTGCATGGTATTCAACGTGGGCCTACTATGATCAGGGTAATTAACTCTCGATTACCAGTATACAAAATAATCTACAAAAATGGACTAGGTGATGTTGTTGATTAGAAGGATAGCCCCAAAAGCAATACCGATTACAAAGCAGCTACGAATGACAGATATTAATGTTGTTAGTGAAAAAGGTATAGGCGGTGTTGGTAATATTACTAGCAAAGCATTTTCAGCAATCAAAGATAGACTATCAAGATTAATACGCAGACCGCAAGCCGTCCGACCTCAACCTGTGAAATTGACCATCACTGAAGTGATGCACACAAGTGTATGCAAAATAATAAATCAAGCCGCTAATCAAAAGCTAGCGGCGTTGGCTGATGTACCAATGTCGGAAAATGAAAAAAATTATAACGGCTAGTCTGATAGCAGGAGGTGGTCTCTCTTCTCAAAAAGTTCTTTGTGTTAGACGACGATGATAATAATAAAGATGTTCAAACGTATATCTGACCCCGTGTTTGAAATGGAAGCACCAGTTCTCATAGATGAGTCTGTGCAACATTATCATTATTATTCTTATGACGCACGAATTCCAGCTCAGCGTGGGAGAACTGAACTGCAAGTTCATGACAAAAGGTTATATTTCTTACCCGTTGAAACATTTATTGGGATAGAAGGTGAAATTTTAAAAACAGATGATACTGAATACGCAGCTGAGGCTAGAACTGGTTTTGTTAATGATGGTAGTATGACGTCATTTGACAGCTTTACGTAATGATCGACGGAGAAATCAATTCAGAAAGACATCGATTTACCACAACGATATTTGGTATTGCAAGATACAGCGACGATTATTCAAGATCAACCAGTCCATCAATGATGTTTGAAAAGGATATAACTCATTCTCCTGACAATAGACAACGTAATTTAGTACAAACACCACGGGCAACTGCATCCGATTCACAACTAGTTGTAATGATAGCACGGTCTGCTGCCGATTGTTTTGTTATTGCACAGCGTTAATCCAGAATTCAACTTAGGGTTTACTACACGTCGAGCGATGTGAAAGGGTAATAGGAAAGCATTTTCGTGTGTGATTCCATTGTTACACATCTTTGTATTCTGTAGACATGTACAAAAAGTCATTTTTGGAGCCAATCATACAGTTGTACTCGTACGAAAAGGTACCGATGATGATGCAATATGACACGTTGAAGGAGCTGATGATGCTACAACTAGGGCACTTCATAGTAAAGATATACTGACCAAACTTTCGCTGTGAATGTTAGTAATGACTCCATCAATATCCGAAGAAGACCGGTTACTATCTTTTATGGGTCGAAGTGGTAAATCAACGTTTTCATGGTTAAGAACAACCACAAAGTAATAATAATGGTTTATTAACATGGCAAATAGCTTCTCAGCAAAGTGTTTCTGCAGCAATACACATATTTATTGCGCTTAAACAGAACGAGTAAATTATCAGACGCAGAGTATAATGATATTTAATAAACTGTGTTTCCTATGTATCATTAAGAATAAATGGACATCAAGAACCATCTAAGGATTTATTTCTGAATTTTGATCATAATCGTGTTGCACATGTATCTCATCGTCTTATGGAGTTCATGAGACGTAATCAAAGCATTGATACTGGTTTACATATCATGCCAGATTTTACAGCGCTGTGTCCGATTTATTACTTTCCACTAGAACATTTAGACAATCTGCTGTAGATATACATTTTCGAGCTCGTGCGAATCGAGGAGTTATTGCAAATTACAGAGCAATCACAGTTATACTCAGCGATAAATCAATGTTACTCGAAGGTGCTGATGGAAGAATGAGAGTCGTTGATGCCCCAGTAGAAAATATGTAAATAAACATGTAATTAGATCGCTCATAATATTATATGTCATATCATCATGTTAGTGTTAGTCTGACTCCTGGTCAGATTAAAAATCTACAAACATCATCAAAAATTAGTTGTGCTTTAAAAATATCACTGCGGCGAGAACAAATCGCAGGTGGTACGAATAAGCTGTCGTTGACCGATCGTCAGTATAATCACTTCAATGAAGCCAAGCGATCAAAGACTTAATTTTTAATTTCAAGATTTAATTGTTCTGCGGGTGCCATAAAAAATCGCTAAGTTGGTTGGTATATTTCTACTGCTCGCAGCTATAGAAGCATTAATAGCCGCTGAAGCCCTAGCTGATGCAAAAACAGCTGTATGTTGCAACCGCTGCTGAAATGGAAAAAGCAACCAGACAGGGAATAAAAACTTTAAAAAAAGAAAGAAAAGGTCTATGACTTCCATGGACCCCGCCTTCGTGGTACGGAATAGATCTAAGACTAGGGACAGTTCGATGATTCTTTCTACAATAGTTCCACTATCGAATTTTGATTTACTTGATGCAGCTAAGCAACGAAATATATATAAAAAATTCAGAGGAGTTTTTATGCGTGATCAATTACCAAAACTACCCAACAATAGTGAAACTGGTATGAATAATCTTGATAAAATCTCTGAACCAGGCACCCATTGGGTGGGATATGCAATTGCTCCACGTGGAATTGTTTATTTCGATTCGTTTGGGTTGGCACCACCAAGGGAGTTTCTTCATTATGTCAGCAATAAAATTACTCTAATCTGGTATTCAACGCTATCAACATAAAAAATAACTGATCCCACAATATGTGATCGAAAAGTACTTAATATACTTTATGCTGTATCAAACTCAACAGCGCCACCTCATAAAGTCGTACATGAATATACTACGATGCCGTATTTAAACAGACACTAGTAAACATAATGGTAAATATTTTATGGAAGATCTTCTCAACTGAAGAAAGATCAGAAAGTCGACTTATCAAAATACGCAACTCTTGATCAGTTCAGAAATGAAATCGATGATTTATTAAATTTCACGAGTGTGGATCAAAACGAAGATATCGTTTTTCATGATAAACAAGGGCGACTAAAAACGAGCAACATAAAACAACCAGATGAACTTGTGCGAATTCCCACCACGGTTATTAATAATGTCGTTGCTTTTGCTGATCAAGGTAAAATACAGAATTCTGGTAAGTCGGTTAACATAATAATGTCAGGAAAATTTTTTATATCTTGGAAACCCATCCGCAGATACAGATGGAACAAAAAAAATATGTCGACGATAGAAATATTAAGATCGCTAGTAATCAAGTGACAGCAGTAACAAAAATCAACGATGGAATTAACGCATTCAGAACTTATTATAATATTCACATACAAAAGTGTCTAAATTTTCGTAAAAACTTAAACAGATCCATTAATGAATATTTTGGAATTACACCAACTGTTGACATAACATTCGCTGACATTACCACGAAACTAAACGATATCATTAGTGGAATTCCTGATATCATTGAAAAAACGAAATTTATTAAACTTCCTACCAGATCATCAACATTGTGAACGTCATTTCATCAGAGTCATGGATACAAAGAAATAAACATATCAAACACAAAGAGGAAGTCGCTGGTGTGTATAGGCTGTATGTGTTTAGCAGTGCAGAATTTAGTATACTTACCACATCTCCATTAACTAAATTTTTTTCTAGAACCGTATCTGTATTGTTGGATAAAGATTCTGAAGAAACATTTACTCTTGAATCACCGGATAGATTATGGTCTCGGCTAATTACTGGTGGTGTCTTGTCTGGAATTTACAACTAAAGTTTCTCGATTAATTAACTATTTAGATGATGTCATTAAGTATAATGAATCAGATGACTCCGTCTTTTATTGACGTTCGACGTCACAGATACAATCAGGCGTGTAAGGGTCAGACTGAACTATAAAAATATCATTGACGATTACACTATGAAAGTAAAAGAAATATCGTAGACGCATGGCTGTTATTAAATAGTCGTTTACTCTATTTCTGATGGAACCGGACTATTATTATCAGCGTTAACGATGACGGTTCATGCAGTTGTGACAATTATAGTTTCTACGGCAACAACATGCGCAGGTATTTTCAGTATTATCGCTAAGAAAATGTATACATGCGCGAGTGATAAATTACGCGAATACATGATGAAATTACACACAGCAACAGCCGCCTACATTAAATTAGTTTCATACGTTTCATTATATCTCAATGATGGTAAAATATCTGATGTGGAGTTCGCAACAATAATGAAAACCTTCGCTGAAGCTTTCATAATCGACAGTGACAATAACCAAAGCGAAAAAAATGGAGTATTAAATAATAACGATAACAATAGTGTCTGAAAACTTGATAGCGTCAAGAGAACTATTGCACCATATCGTCACCAACACAACACCATCAAAAACTACTATCATAATAGTATATTCGACCAATCCTGAATTTTGTATTAATTTTCCAACTTCAATTCCAGCAAGTGATATTGCATTAGAGCACTTACGCGTTTGTCATAGCTGGTCAAATATCAGGTCGAAACCATTCGGTAGATCACCAGCAAATAATTCACTGGTATTTGCGAATAAGAATAAACCGGATGGAAAACCTGATTAGCAAGTTGTTGGAATTTCAACCGGTAGTTATGAAATATAACATATTAATGATGAGTTCCAACGCAGAATTAAATTTAACACAGGAAAAGAGTCTAAAATGGCGATCACTGTTTATGAACCAACACTATCAGCAGAGATTGAAATAAATGAAGTTGCATTAATTTATAATAGAGTATCAGAAACAAATAAAAATGAATTTAAAACAAAAGAAGAAAAATTCATTAAAATCCAGAATATCGAGAAAAATGTCCAAGGTGTTAAATAAGATTTGGATCTAATTCAAACGACAATTATTATTAATTTACCGATTTTGACGTTAAAAAGATCAACCCATATAAATAGATCACCATCTACTGTTACCAGGACTCCAGGGCACGGGATTGAGATAGTGATGATGAAAGATTTTTCAAAAGATTTTTTAGATTATCTTAACACTGACAAAGCTTAAACGTTTAATGATTTAAGAAATTTACTTATTTCATTATCACAAAATTATGATGATGGTGTAAAGCAGCAAATAATCGATTCAATAAATCACTTACTCGATTTAGACATCTTCAATAGATGTATTATAAATCTTGCGATTCCTATCGAGTTTGATAGTCCTCAAACATCTCGAGAACTTAAGGAATTATTTCTTAATCATTTTAAAATGTTAGAAAACGTTTACAAACACTCATTATACCAGATTTAATAAACGCTAAATTGAAAAAAAGCATCATTAAGTGATTTTATTGAAGAATATTATCCGGGAGTAATTGAATCACTGAGAAAAATAGCCCCACCACCGACTATACTAAAATACGATAATACCCCCATTTGGTACCGGGCGTCACATATCGCTATGCATTTTAAATATATCAACAACAATGGCAGTCAACCTCTTATGCGATGTTGTGGATGGAGGTTTTCAAATTGATCTTTCAATGTTCAGCGAGGCCAAGGAAGTATACATAACATAAACATTTTCCCCGCGGGATCCACCCGGGTGGTTATATGTATCAGAGCCAATAAACCCCGTGTACTTGCGTGTTCATTATCAAGAATAAACTTCAAACTTACATACCAGAGCAATCGCATCCTGGACTTACAGGGGTAAACTCTAAGTATAAATCTGTATGTGAGATTATAATGCGTTTTATGTCACAATGCGAAACGAAAAAATATCCGAATCTAACTCGGATGAGAATATATATATATATATATATATATATATATATATATATATATATATATATATATATATATATATATATATATATATATATATATATATATATTATACATAATATAAATATTATCAGTTCTCCCATAGATTTTGTTTAGCCATTACCACAGTTACTGGTTCTAAACACGAATTAACGTTTTCATTTTCACTTGAATTTTCACAGTGTTTCTTTAACTGATTTATACGAAAGTTCATTATCTTTTTCTGTTCGTATTCATGAGATAATTTTAACTTAATGTTGTCAATAGCGTTTGAGAGAGGCACAAACAACAACTACCTGATTATCCGTGACTATTGCCAGCAATTTTAACATTGTTTGAGGGATACACTTCATGAATTTATAATTAGCTCATGATGTGAACCTGTGCTCGTTTTTAGCTTTGTTGCAATGATTCAAAATCACACAGAATCTTTGCAGGATTATGATTTTCAGATACATTATGCCTTTTTGTTGTATGTTTTTTAATCGCAAATAGAGTAAGATTGATATTCTCAAAATTTGTTATATAATAATATTTATTTAAAAAAAATAAACTAAAACAAACAGGGCGGTGTAACATTCGATCTACCATTCCACTAGTTATGTTAGATAAAACTAATGAGGTCCCGAATCTCTGTTTAGACATTACTCCCAGGTGAATTCTTACATATCCGTTACCAAATCTATAGCAAGTCAAAGGCTGAAGGTATTTGGACCTGGAATCTCATTAGATTCATTTTTAGTTTTGTGATTCTGTTTTTTGGAATGGCCCTTGTGTGGGTGTGCCCCTTTAGTGAAGTCACAAGGTCACAATCTCAAATAACCCCCTCCCGCTTATTTTTGGACGGCCCAAGACGGAAAAACAAATAACATATAAACAAGACAACACAAACGTATCCTAACGAGGCGGGAGAGTCTTATATACATCCAACATACTTTTTACTATGGCGACAACTAGGAATGCAAAATAGCACCACTATGTGTTTGCATAATGGGAAGAATGTATTGTCTGTTGAATCTTGAGGTCATGCCCTCAACCTTCCCCTCCCGAAAAGTTACAAATCTTGGCATAAGACCAGTTTCCAAGCATTATTAAAGAAATATATAATTGTGTATAAAAACGAATGATGTTGAGTTTATGAGATCAGTCATTACCAAGGAGACCGATTTATTCATATGGGATTCTTAAAATAACTTCACTTGTCTCCAAAGCGCTGACAAGTCGCACACTCCTACTTGAAAGAAATTAAAAACAGATATTCTCTTCATGGGCATTAGCAATCATTGATAGATCACGCTTTATCATTATTGGCAACAACCATTACCTGTATATGATAAATACTTATTATATACAGAATAAAAAGCAGAAGACGATTTCTTAACAATGACCATAGTTTCTATTTAAAATATGACTATATTTCCAGTAGCACACTATAAAATGCATGATTTTGAGATTTGTGTATAGTAAAGCAAAACATAATAGAAATCTTTGTACTGGCTTTCAAGATCAGTCGTTGTTGAGTAGATTTATTCCATTGATTACTCATGTATGTGTTTAAAAAACCCTTCAATGTAGTCAGAGCAAGTGCTTATCTGTATGCACCAAGACATATACCATCGACCGAGCACAACCCCACATTGGTGTAAGTATGCTCGACTAGCCTGGCTTCCTTTTCAGGCTTGGTATACGAACACAATATAAAAAACAGCAAAGTATCATGAGGAAATGTAGAGGAAATCAATACATGTTGGGATATTATATAAACAAATCGTATAAAGTATTACTATATATATATATATATATATATATATATATATATATATATATATATATATATATATATATGGTGTGTGTATGTGTGTTTGTGTGTGTGTGTGTGTGTGTGTTTATCCATCGCAAATTTATCATTGCAGTAGGCCGCTGACAGGCTCACTCATTATCGTCTTATCAGATTTATATACAGGTTTTTATTGTCGTGACAGCACGGGCAATATTACATCTGTGTGTTGCAGAAAGTGCGATTTTCCTATATTATTTATATACATGCAATTCGTCCAACGCCGATGCAGGTTTTAGATAAAAAAAAAATGATTCCGTATATGTGTTAGCAAACTCACCAAATTTTCTATTCTTAAATACTATAATTCGTCAAACTCAGTGCCATGTAATATTATTGCGTGTTTGTGGTTTCCTGGTATAATAACGACAACTGCAATACTAGGTTTATGCCTGCCTCAGTTGTCTCGCTTGATCATCTAATACCATAGGAATATACATAAACGTGAGATTTTGTAAAAATGTAAATAAAAAGGCAATTTTTTTAACCCGTCTGCAGTTCGTTTCACTGAGGGAGATGCTGTATTAAAGTATTAACTAACAGAATAAATTGACTTGAATATAATTTCTTCTCCATTCTCCATACGTATAGATTAAATATTTCTTTGCAATTCGCACCTCCCTACGGTGTTCCCTAATCGACAATTTTCACTTTGCGTGATAATCCCATATTTGGGAGTGAGTTGTCATATTTATGGCCACTGATGTGATCAAAACCAAATCCAACTTTGATCACTCCAAAATAGCATTAAAAATGAATCTATACGATAAATAATTTTTATTTCACTTGGTATTAACCGCAAAAAATTATTGTTAATACTACCTAATGGATATTTCCATCTGCAGTTTCTGACAATACCATCAAGCGACGCTTCATAATTGGTACTGATTGGATGTGACATAAACTCATTTTACTCTATTTATATACTAAATACAATTTGTTTAAGTCATTGCTTTTAAAATCTAACCAGATAATCTTCTTTGGTGTTTATAGGAGATTCAGCATTATATTTTTTTTTATCGTACTATCGTTTCAACTCTGTATTTTTTTTTTACCACCACATTGCGCAGACAGGTGAGCTTTTCTCTGACTCCGACATCACACCCCATACACGGTTTTGGTCCTAGACTCCCGTGTCTAACGCAATGCAAACTGCCAGAACTTGTTTACGCACTTTTTGTTGCACGGTGAAGTATAATCAATCTTAAGCCAATAGAAGTGATGATTTGGTGATTTGGTTGAAACATATATATATATATATATATATATATATATATATATATATATATATATAAAAAAATATAAACATATATATATATATATATATATATCTATCTATCTATCTATCTATATATACATATATATATATACCCATATATATCTATATATACCCATATATATCTATATATATACACATATATATCTATATATACACATATATATCTATATATATACACATATATATCTATATATACACATATATATGTGTATATATATATGTGTATATATATATATGTATATTTCTATATACGTATGTATACACATATATATATACACATATATATATATACATACATATATATATACATACATATATATATATATATATACATACATATATATATACATACATATATATATATATATATATATATATATATATATACATATATATACATATATATATGATTGATTATATATGTATATATGTATATATGATATATATATATATATATATATATATATATATATATATATATATATATATATATATATATATATATATATATATATATATATATATATATATATATATATATATATATATATATATATATATATATATATATATATATAATGATTATACAACTCCAATTTAAATACATATTTGCCTTAATTATAATATACAGGAATTATTGGGAATTGAGCCTGTGGCTACTAGATTTCATCTTGACAGATTACCGAAACAAAAAAAATAGTTTCCTAATGCAGTATCTAGCTTTAACTAAAAGTAACCCTGAAGCCAAGAAGGAATATCGCGACGATGGTGCGGCTCATGTATGTTCGCCGTTCAGAATTGGATATACCGTCTATGTGATGAGTAACAAACTTGAGTGATCATCGACTTTCTAGATGTTCGGTAATATATTATTTTAATAAAATGTATTGTAAAAACCTACGATGATGTTCGGATCATCAGAGACAACCGCAAATCCGTCCAAAGATCAGGAAATAATACTATACTTGGTGAAAATTCCAAACCAGGAATACTGACTTAAATAGACAAGCCGACTTATGAGCGATCTTATCCAGTAACTGCGGTTGTATACGCGCTATTTCTGTTAGTGACAAAGCTAACTCTGGGTATCTGAAACCTATGAAATTGTCAAGAATATATTGTGTAGCTGAGCGAGTTTTGAAACACTTTTCAACTCGGATACGGCGAAATCGTTTAACAGATTTTCGACGTAAGTAATAAATATATGGTCAGAAAAAGTTAAACATACTGGAGCGTGTATCAGCGGCGTTACAGAGCTAGAAAAGTTATTAAGATTTCCAGTAACAGTAACATGAAGTGTTCGTTTAAATCGTTCAACGATTGCCTTATCACGATGAATTTCCGTGTGTCCTCGTCTGATTTTAACGTTATGCTTGTTCCTGAATGATGATACTGCACCAATAAATTTTTGCTAAGATCATCCTGTTATAGTTTTGGCCATCGTAGACCACCATGTGGTCCGAATCCTTGCTGATAAATTTGTTCCAACGCAGAAAAAACTTCAGTTGCTGTTTTTGTTGATAATGGTTTTGCTTCTTTATATCTACTCGCAACGTCAACAACAGTCAACGCTTATCTGTATGTGTATTGACGTCTGCCAATTTTAATGGTATCGTGTGGTAAAAACGAGATATCCGCTTAATGAACTTCATTAGGAGTATTAACATCGAAATGGGCGTATTAAATATCGTGATAACCATGCTGCAGCAATATCACGTGAGACTTTTTGCTGCAGCAGCAAGTTTGCTAATCGTTGTTTTATTTTCTAATAATCTTTCGGGGAATAATTAACAGATTTCATTATAATAATCAGTTGATTAATTAACAGCCCATGGCATTATTTTGCCTTTCATGGCGAATTTTACTTGGAAGCTAGCGAGTTTTTCTCTTAAAGAGTGATTTTGTATAAAATTAAAGGCATGAGTCAACTTTACATATGCAATACGTTGTTGTTGAAAATCTGGACTTTTATACGCGACATCATGAATATGACACGTTTGATCAATCTTTTTTATTGGATATTCTGCAGGTTTTGGTTGGTCTTGGTTATCGAGTCTGATATCGAGACGAGTTTCAGGACCACAATAATTATATCCAGGAAGGTTTTTCTCGCCGTGGTATTTTGCCAATGGAATTTCTGGCCGTAATCGCTAATGAATCGGCTATATCACCACCACGCGCTATTTGCTACACGGAAAAATATTTGATTGTACCACATTTCACACACTTACCTACAATTGCGCGTTTCTTACTTCTTGTTGTTATCGTTGTCGGTCCAACGGTGGGGGTTGTTGCTCTACATCAAACACAATATAAGCTCATATCAGTATTTTATGAATATAATTGGCTTTTAAACGACACGAAATTAAGAGCTAGTAAGTCACCATCCAGCGTTACCAAATTCTATAAGAATGATTATAATAGGTCCATCTGGATCAGGTAAGACACAATTATTGCTTAATCTGATAATGCCATGGCTCAAGTAGAATAAGTTATATTTAGTATGGCCATCTGTACACTATCATCAATGTCATGAATAACTTTTAATCAAAATGCGAAATTACTAGACGAAGACAAAAACGATATTATTGATTTTATTACCGATATTGATGAAGCTCCTACGTAGATGACTTAGATGGACTTATTAAAATCCTTGTACTATACGACGATGTTATTATAGATAAACAAACCAATCCAGCTAGAGTTTTTCTCGAGGCCGTCATAAAAAAAAACGGACGTGATTTGTGTTACTCAGAGATTTAGATACCTAATGTGATCAGAGATAACTGCAATATTTTGGTTGTTTTTAATGGCGTAGATAATTATACTTTACACAATGTGTATTATACTTAGTCTTCATGGGATAGGGACATGATTAAATATAAATCTTTTTCTCAAAAGCGCAAGCTGTTCCATTCGGATTTATAACCATAAACATGATCCAAGATCAAGATATCGTGTAGGTTTTTGGTCATTGATTTTTAATTTATAGCAGCAGATAATGTGAATGACATACGCATGTAATCAGCAAGTGAAAATGAAAAGATCAAAAGATAATCTGATCTAATTAGAGAAGTGTTTGGCTTAATACTAAAACATCGTTTTTCTTCCTTCGTAAAAACCCTTAGTTTTCAAAAATAAGGTCTCTACAAAGTTATAAGTTTCACCCTGTCTGCTTCTTCAAAGCATGTACGCAACGTTAAATGCTAATCTTGAAAATAAATCTAAACCAATCAAACACATCTCATTAGAAAAGCAAATTAAATTTAAACCAATCAGACACATCCGAACAGAAAAGAAAATTACACCCGGTTTTGTCCTGAAAGGTGTTATAGATATTTCTTATTTATAGCACCTTTTGCAAAGTAGTAGATGAATGAAATTAAAGTGGTATTTTGTGATATAAAGTGGTATTTTGTCTAATTTATCAATGACTGGTAATATATTATGGGAATGATCCAAACATTATTTTTCAAATGAGACTAAACATGTTGTTATATAAGTTTGCTTTTTAGGTCGGTGACTGTTCTTCCTCCGATGTTGACAGTGCCCTTGTGGTCATGCAAGGCATCCTCTCTGATCCTTTCCAGGAAAATGGTGAATAGTGTAGGTGACAGTATACAGCCCTCTATTACTGCAACTGTTGCTCAAAACCAAACTCCTCTGCTGCCATTCATGAGGACATCCTAAAACTCTACAGATATCTGACGATTTTTTTTTTCATCTTCAATAAGGGACCTACCAACTTTGTGTGTGTGTGCGTGTTTGTTGTGGTTGGGTGGTGAGGAGGAACAAAAGGTAAACAAATCGTAAATTTTTCAAATAACTGAAGCAAATATTCTTGTTATGGTTTACAGCAATACATAAAAGGAAGAAAAAGAAGTCTATTATATCCATTATATTAACTGGAGACACCCCCAACTATTTTTAGGAAAATAAAACAATAATCCCGGTTCAAAATCAAAATGCAAGTGTTGCTTCATTGTGAAATATTTAATGTTATAGTAAATCATTCTTTAGAGCAAAGAGTAAGGCAGGTAATGACCATATTAATTGTATTTGTGACGTTAAAATGTAAGGCAGGTAATGACCATATTAATTGTATTTGTGACGTTAAAATGTAAGGCAGGTAATGACCATATTAATTGTATTTGTGACGTTAAAATGTAAGGCAGGTAATGACCATATTAATTGTATTTGTGACGTTAAAATGTAAGACAGGTAATGACCATATTAATTGTATTTGTGACGTAAAAATATAAGGCAGGTAATGACCATATTAATTGTATTTGTGACGTTAAAATGTAAGGCAGGTAATGACCATATTAATTGTATTTGTGACGTAAAAATATAAGGCAGGTAATGACCATATTAATTGTATTTGTGACGTTAAAATGTAAGACAGGTAATGACCATATTAATTGTATTTGTGACGTTAAAATGTAAGGCAGGTAATGACCATATTAATTGTATTTGTGACGTTAAGATTAAAGCATGCATATATCATGTTGCTTTCTCCTCTGTTTGGAATACCTGTTATGGCTTGCTCACCAAATACACGCTGGATGAATCTTGAAGAACAGAGCATCCATTTAGTTTCTGAAAGAGAAGAAATGAATCATGAATTCGGATCTATGTGTTTTACTGTCAGCCTAATCTGGTGCAAAACTCCTAAGTTCGTTTATGTGCTATGTGCATGCTTCTTTATACAAACAGTGGTTTATTTTCAAGTTTAGTAAAACAAAACAAATAATTGAAAATTGCGTGGTATATGGCCACGATATCTACCAAGTATCTTCAACGTAGCCTATATTAAACAGTACGATAGCATACAGATGCTTTAGTGACTGACCTTCTTAACTAGATATTAGATGGTTCTGATCAAGACGACCGCTTTAGTGGATAATTGTAGAGCGTCCGCCTCAGTTGTGTAATGTCACTGGTTCGAACGCCCGGCTGAGTCATACCAAGGACTAAAAATGTACTGACAGCTGCCTCGCTTGGCGCCCATCATTAGGAAATCAGTGTTAGGACTTGTCGGCCTGTTGTCAGGATAAAGTGGGTGGGACATCATGTTATATGCCTGCATCATGATGCCCAAGTGCTAAACACCACTACAAACTATCACACTGCAGACATCGTAGCGATATGATTGAATTATTTTAAAGCTACGTTAAAAATCCAAATCACATTACATCACATCCCTGTTCCAGATCGCTTTACACTAATCAAGTATCTTTCTTTCTTCCTACTAAAAATATTTTCGACCACAGTTGGTGTAATAGTTCTTTGTCTTTATGTGCTTCAGGGACAAATACATTATTCTGTGAGACCTCTTTTTCTTGGGGGGGGGGCAGACAGATCCTCCTACTTAGCCGAAAAAAAAAATCGAAAAAAGTTTATGTTTTCGTGTTTACCCCCCATGTATTGCTATGTTTACTTTATTTAATTCCAAAAAATTAATTCCATTAAATTAAATTTTGTTGGGGTATTTTTTGCCCTTAGTGTATTCTAAAGGTTCATTTATCCGACAAGGCTTTGCTTCTCTTGTCTGAGTCATTCCCCTTATGTCTGGAAGTTAACCTTGGCTAGAGGTTCCCAATGTCATGTGTTTGCTATGCGTTTGGTACTTGTGTATGTTGCTATATATTGTATTCTGGTAAGGACAGCCGACTATTTCAAATTCAAATTCATTCAGTTTCTCTAATCCATTATATGCATCCCATTCTTTCAATTAACCCCCCCCTTCTTCCATTCTTACTTTAATTCCATTCATGGATGCTTATAATTTATTAAAGACCCATTTAATTTATTATGATTACTTTATATAATTTGGAATTTAGACGTAATTTTTCCTACTAGTTTACAATTTTTAAACTATCATTTTTGTGAGTGTTCTTATTGATACGTCTACCTAGTAAATTAAAATTTTTGTTGTTAGGGAGCCAGGGTCTCGAAATTTAAAAAAACAAAAAATTCGGATCCCATCTCCCCACATTTTCCAAAAAACTTCTAATAAAGGCCATAAAATTTGGAGTAAAACCACACATGGTGTTTTCTGAGGCTCTTCCACAGGCCTGCTCACTTCGCGTATCGCCATGTAATATGACCCTACGTCGTCCTTGTCTCTTAATTCCTCCATGCGTGGAGTTACCTGTGAAAAGAAAAAGTTGTTAAAAAAAACCCACCCCCACACCTAACTAATTATTTCCTTATGCTTAAGATTGATCCACATCTACTAATTGTGCTTACTATAAAACTTAGTATTTCCATGTATTCAGCTTGGTTACAGTTAGTATCCAAATATAATAATTTCTCCGCTTTATACACCCCATATTTATTAAAAATATTGATATCTCCTTCTCTTTCAGTTTTTATCATTTCGCAATTCGCTATAACGTGTTTCCTTGTATAATCAGCTTTTTTGCATAGGGGACATTTTGGTATCATTTTAATAAAATTTCTTCTTTTTGCTACGTCCCCAGTTAACCACACATTGTGTACAAATTAAAAAAATATACTTTGTATTTTAAGAGAATTAATATTTTTCATAATTTACAAATATTTTCCCAGTATACCCCCCACACTTCATTCTCAATTTTACATCTTATTTTTATAAAAAAAAGTTCTCTTATAGTTTTATAGGTACTATTTTCTTCCCATACAATTTCAATTTCTCTATATTTAAGTATTATATCTTTTATATATTGTAGTCTTTTAGGTACTTCAATTATTTTGCTTATAGCATTGTTCCTGTATATTTCATGTTTATTTTTTAAAGTATACCCAAACCAATACAAATATAATCCCTCTCAAGGTTTCATAGTTTTATATTTAATGTTTTTAAAACGGTCTATAATATTTGCAGTTTTAATTAAAAAGGGCATGGTAGGTTTAAACCTCCTTTTTCCATGGCCCTATACATAGTATCTTTATGTATATAATGTGTTTTATAATCCCACATATAATTAATTATCTAATTTTTCTAAAATTTTATTATTAATATCAAACGATTTTAAAACATAATTTATATTTGAATATAGATATGTTTTAGCTATTTGAGCTCTTTCTATTAAACATATTGGCATAGGTGTCCAGATTTCAAGTGCTTTTTTATTTATTATTTGTTTATAGTTCTGAAATTCTTCATTTAGCCCAAAGAAAATCCCTAGGGCTTTAACCGTTTTCTTTATATATTGTGGGGGCAATCCATGGTGATTTCCCCATAAGTTTCCTATTTTTAAAATTTCCGTTTCATCAAGATTGATTTTTGACCCGGACGCTTTACGAAAATTTTCATATTCCTTCATTAAGTATTGGAAGGAATTTGGGTTCCTTATAAAGTTCGTACAATCATCCACATGTTGTAACATTTTAAATTCATCTTTCAAATTAGGTATATGTGTTCCTTCTATCTTACTGTTGTTCCTTATTTTAATACTTAGGATTTCTATTGCTATTACGTATAATAACATTGATAATGGGCATCCTTGTCTCACTGATCTTTGTATTTCAAATTTTTCTGTGATTGCTCCATTTGCCTGTATTCTGGCAGTTATATCATTATACAGAAGTTTGGTCCACTTTCGAAAATTCTTTCCGAAACCATTTTTTTTTAAATACTTGCTCTATATAGCTATATTCAATTCTATTGAATGTTTTTTTGCTGATATACTAGCACCATGGCGCGAGATTTATTATTTGTTTTAAATAATCAGTTATAGTCTTGATATTTAGAATATTGTTTTTTATATATATTCCTTTAGATCCACAAGTTTGATTCTCATTAACTATTGTGGGCATGCAGTGTTTGACTCTATTCGCTAGAATTTTACTTAAAATCTTATAATCCATATTTAGGAGGGAGATGGGCCTCCAATTTTTAAGATCTTTTTTTTTGTCTTCCTTCCCCTTATATATTAATGTTATAATCCCTTCCCTCATTGAGTTAGACATTTTATCACTATTTAAAAAATATATTATTATATAACAATTCTAAAATCGCCGATAACTCATTTTGGAATTTATGATAGAATTCTGCAGTGAGTCCATCTCTACCTGGGGATTTCTCTATCGAAAATTGTTTAATTGCATTTTTAATTTCGTCTATTGAGATGAAATCATCACATAAGTCTTTATGTACTGATGAGATCATCTCACATCTTATATCACTTAAATAATTTTTAATTTGGTTTATATCAATGTCTTGTATAGTATATAGTTCTTTATAGTATAACTTAGTCCTAGTTAAAATATCTTCTTTATTTTTTAAAATTTGCCCCTTTTCATCTATTTTTTCTTCCATTATTTTCTTTCCTCCGTTCCTTAATTCTTTCTTCTATAAATATTCCTTGCTTGCGTATATAATTTTGAAATTTTCCTGCCCTAATTTCACACCCCTTATTTCTTTCCTTTTGGGTCTGTTTCAATTTTTCCTCTAATTCCTTTTTTGTTTCATTTCTAATATTTCTATTTAAATGTGATCTTATTCTAATTTCTGTTTTATCCATTTTTTGTAATTCGTTTAATCTTTTAGAATATTGCACTGCTATTATTTTAAAAAAATTTCTTTAGACTATCCCATAAAGGAAATATATTTCTATATTGTTTTATCTAAAATATCTTTTATTTCCTTTTTAATTCTATCTATAAATTCTTTATTTTCTAAAATACTTTTATTTAATTTCCAAAAACCCACTCCCCATTTATCTTTATTTAAAATAATAATGTTCAAATTTATTAATTTGTGATCTGATAATTTGAGATCTGTTATATTAGCTTTTTTGTATGTTTTATAGTTAAAATTATTGCCATAAAATCTGTCCAGAAATTTTTCCAAATTATTCTCATATTTAAAAGTATATTCCAATCTTGGTAATTTTAAAAGTCTATATATATATATATATATATATATATATATATATATATATATATATATATATATATATATATATATATATATATATATATATATATATATATATATATATATATATATATATATATATATATCCTTTAATTTATTTTTATTAAAATCATTTCCATTTTCCCTTTTGCTACCCTGTCATTTGTTGTTAGAGACCCTGTTCAATCTATCTGATCCCATACCCATTTTATGTCCCCTCCTATAATAATGTTTTCCATAGAATATTTACTTAAGTGTTTATCTAAATTATGTATGAAATCAAACTTTTTATATTTATCGGCCTGAAAATATAAATTTATTAAATGCATATTTCCTAACACAATGTGTAAGACCCTCCATCTAAGATATTCCACACTCATTGTTTCTTTCCCACTTCATTCTATTATCCCTAATAAAAATTGCCACTTCCCCTTTACGGTCTGCTATTTTAGCTTCACTTTGTATTAAGATGTTATTTAAACTATTTTTTAGATGTAAAATTAAATCTTTGTCGTAACCATTATGTGTTTTTTGGAGAAAAAAATGTCATATTTTATTTCCATTTCGTTACAAAGTTTACAAATTTTATCCTTATTTGTACCATTTACGTTTATAGAAGCTATTTTGAGGTTCAATTCCTCATATTTCCCATCAGGTTGCCGATCCATTTTTAAAAGTAAATTAAATTATAAATTGTTAGTTCTACTATTAATTATTCCTATTTTATACTTATTGTAAAATATTTCTAATTAGATATTCTGATTTGTTTCTGGCGATGGAGAGGTTTTAGACCCCTCCTCTACCACTAAACACTACATTCGGACCATAAAGCTAAGAACTGTCGATGTTGTATCTATTTTATGCCCTTGAAAATACCGCACCCCGCGATACATTCCACTAATTTCTCCATCTTTCTGGCGTCCGTTTTCCTTTATCAAACTTTCAAGCTTAGAAAAACCTTTGTTCCTCGATCTCGTGAGAATCGTGCTTAGCTGTCGCGTTGAGCTTCGCACCACCGAAATTATGTAATGGTGCCTTAAGAAATGTACCAAGATAACAAACTATATAGCACTAAACGATTGCTAATTTGATGACGATAAACTGGGTCATTCTTGTTACTCTCCTTAACAAAGCAGGTCAAAAAAATCTGGACCTTATTGGTAATAGATAAAATACAAGTGTTACAAGCATCAAGCAAGAATTTATAAGATGACGGACTAAATCTCTGCCGAGCCGTGTTTAAGAAAGACCGTTGTCAAAATTTACGCCGGAATGATTAGTATTAAAATCAAAAGGATTATTAGGCACGGATAATTAACCAACAGGTGCATTAATCTCCTGGTCTACTAAGGTAAAATCGCTACGCATCACCTAATCCAATACGGTCGCCTGAACTTTGCCATAAGTTCGCTTACTACAAGTGAGCTAATTTGTTTAATAACGGATCAAATAAACGACAATTCGGCCGACAAAAAAAAAACCAAAAACAAAACAAAAAAAACCAAAACAAAACAAAACAAACCAACCAGCTTGTTTATCGATGCTTCAGTTCTTTGAGTTTTCTTTTGGTATTTTTATGTGTTCAAAATGAAAAGTACGCGTGATTTAAACAAATCTCTCAGGTTGTTGTTGACTGAATTGCACGATGCAGGCAAACATGCTATAATATACTGCCAAGCCATCAAAAACGAGAGGGAAGAAATTATTAGTATTACTAAAAAATACTGGGTTTTCAAATTAGAGAAATTATTATACTTAGACGGGGAATACAATAGGTTAGATTACATGAAAATAATAAGTTTCATTTTAACCAATATGAAAAAATGTGGGCACATTATTAGTATAAGAAGTTAAAAGTAACAAATGTAAATTTATAAACTTATAAATTTTTATATTCTTACAGGTGGCTCCACGCATGGAAGACGTATGGAACAAGGACGTCATATGGCGTTACGCGAAGTGAGCAGGTCTGCGAAAGGGCCTCAGAAAATACCATGGGTGGACTCACATATTCATATATGGATATAATTTTTTTGAAATGTTATTAAGGATTTAGTTAAATGCGGAGAGGTAGGATCCAAGTTTTAAAAAATGTTTGGAACCCTATCTCCCTAGCAACAAAATTTAAATAGCAAAGGCAGACGGAACACCATAACATACATTAAAAAACACTAGGCTATTTTTTCAAATAGGGCACCGTCTAACCTCCAAAATCAAAAGATTTAATTATAAATAATGCAAATTATATAAAGAATAAATTATATGCATCAATGGAATAAATAAATAAATGAGTGGAAGAAAGAGAGGATTAGGAAGAAAGAATGAGATGCATATAATTAAATAGACAACTTGGGAGGATATGATATAGATGGGATGTCCTAACAAAAAAAAACAAAACAATATAGCAACAATAGCACCAAACATATAGCACACACAGGACATAGGAAACCTCTAGCCAAGGTTAACTAATAAAATAAGGGGAATGGCTCCGATAAAGCGATTGAAGCTTTATCGGAAGAATGAACCTTTAGATAACATTAGGGACAAATAAATACCCAACCAAAAATGAAATAAAAAATTATTATTTTTTGATCAAATTTAATAAATAAAATATAGCTACACATCGGGGAATACAAAAATACATAAACTTTTTTAGATAATTTTTTTTTCGGTTAAGTAGAGAGGAGGCATCTGTCTGGTGCCCTCCTTCCCCCCATAAAGATGCATGCAAACAATACATATATGTATATCTAATAAGCGTGACTTAATAAACATCTTTTTTATTTAAGCAACTCGAGTTTTTGGCACAACTTGTTGCATGCTAATGTCGGATGGAAGAAAGATTGAACATGCATATTTGCTGAGAACAACAGCTTAGAAAATCTGGCTACCTTGGATAACACTGAGGATACCCTTGAGAATGATCAACTAAAATGTTGGGTGTATACGATGGAAGACAAAACCATTGTCTTTAGGACACAGTGCAGCACATTTTCTATCTTTACAATGGAACAACAAATTAAATGGTTTTCGCCTTAATTATGATTATATTACTTGTATGAACCATTATGTGTCCGTGTACATGTCTGTGCGCATGCATTGTACATGCTTGTGCCAATATGCGCATGTATGCCGGAGAGTTTATGATTGCAATTCATTGTCCGAAAAGAAAGAATTAAAAACTAAATATCCTAAAAGTTTAATTTTTCACTGCCAGGTGATTTGTTATTTAACCTTAACAACAATCAAATACAGAAATGAAAAACAAAATACTTATCAAGTTTCTTATAACATATACGTGTCATAAACAGTATTGAGTAAGTGTATAACAAACTTATTTGGGGTCGCGTTTTACGTACGTTTAAAAAATGAGTTGCATATAACACTTTTTGGAATTACAGCAATTATTTATATTAACTGAGAATTATAATCGGATATAAGTTGAAGAAAGGGCCTTGTTAAGTGTCAATTAAGCCCAATTACGTTGTAGATCCGACAATCGGAAAAATAGAGTTGTTTGAGCAATTATAAAACTTGAGTACGGAAATCGAACAAAGAGCTCAAGCTAATTTATAAGGTTGATATACCAGTCGCATTGTCTTGTAATTAAGAACTCAAACCCGTGTCGCCTAAATCCTAAAGAATTAACTATAGAAAGCTTACCATGCCCGCCACAGAGGGACGCCGACTTCAGCGGTCATGCTAATTGGACTATTCAACGTGTGAAATGTAGCTGTCAAATTTATTGGTTAAAGCTTCGAACATTTTTCGTAAGGTACGCTTGGATTGGCTAGTACAAAATTCACACTTTCCAAACGTACAAGACATCTAAAATAGTTTATCCTAGAATCGGATTATTCAAACTGACCGGGAAGAAACAATAAGTATCGCTCATACTTAATTCCTTACGTTATTTTACTACATATCAAAACAAGAAAGTCATCGTTGTATTCAATCTCAATGTGCAAAAATATACTGCTCTTTGATGAACTTGGATGTACATTTCCAGAGCTACTAACTGCGAATACTATTATCAGGTACGTCATTGTTTTTGATGCAATTGATTGTTTGGACTAGTGAATTAGCACCAATTCTTTATTCGCATGGTGAAATCGTTGGTATTTGCTTCCTGTGTGAGATTAGTTCCTACTAGATAATCATATCCCATTGAAAAGATATTTTAGGATTCGTTCTTCTACATTATATATATTCATTCCTGTGCATTTTCATTTACATCCTGAAAGAATTAAGTACATCTTTTTAATAACAGTGGATAGCACATTGTTTATTCAAATCATATTTGTAGTAGAATAATTTCTTGCAGATTTTCACAGAAAATTAGAAACAAAAAAATTATATCCCAATTTTAACGTATAATGTTTTTTAATACAATATAACTGGATTAAAATACAAGATTTTATTTTTGTCTTTTACTCAGGGTCAACCGAAATTATGAAATTAACACGAATGGAACCAGTCGTGATTGAGTACATGGATATGAAGTTCCTGATTATGGATCGACCAACGGATGGCACAATAAAGACATTCACTACAGAACTGAAGAAACATGGCGTGAAAGATTTAGTTCGGGTTTGTGAAACAACGTACAAAACTGATATACCAGAAATGAATGGAATCAGGGTGTACGACTGGCAGTTTTGTGATGGGTCACCTCCACCGGCCAACATTGTGGAAGCTTGGATTAAATTATTAAAGACACGGTTCCGAGAGGAGCCTGGTTGTTGTGTTGCAGTGCACTGTGTGGCCGGATTAGGAAGATCTCCTGTTTTAGTAGCTATCGCGCTGATAGAAAAGGGGATGCAATATGAAGATGCGGTCACACTAATTAGAAGCAAAAAGAGTGGAGCCATCAATGCGAGGCAGCTAGACTATCTGGAGCATTACCGTTCCAAATCACGGCTAAAATCTAGAAATATTACATGTAAACAATGTATAGTAATGTAAATCATGGGTGCCGTGTTCCTATATTATTTATATAAATGCAATTCGTCCAACGCCGATGCAGGTTTTAGATAAAAAAAAATGATTCCGTATATGTGTTAGCAAACTCATCAAATCTATTCTTAAATACTATAATTCGTCAAACTCAGTGCCATGTAATATTATGGCGTGTTTGTGGTTTCCTGGTATAATAACGACAACTGCAATACTAGGTTTATGCCTGCATCAGTTGTCTCGCTTGATCATCTAATACCATAGGAATATACATAAACGTGAGATTTTGTAAAAATGTAAATAAAAAGGCAAATTTTTTTTAACCCGTCTGCAGTTCGTTTCACTGAGGGAGATGCTGTATTAAAGTATTAACTAACAGAATAAATTGACTTGAATATAATTTCTTCTCCATTCTCCATATGTATAGATTAAATATTTCTTTGCAATTCGCACCTCCCTACGGTGTTCCCTAATCGACAATTTTCACTTTGCGTGATAATCCCATATTTGGGAGTGAGTTGTCATATTTATGGCCACTGATGTGATCAAAACCAAATCCAACTTTGATCACTCCAAAATAGCATTAAAAATGAATCTATACGATAAATAATTTTTATTTCACTTGGTATTAACCGCAAAAAATTATTGTTAATACTACCTAATGGATATTTCCATCTGCAGTTTCTGACAATACCATCAAGCGACGCTTCATAATTGGTACTGATTGGATGTGACATAAACTCATTTTACTCTATTTATATACTAAATACAATTTGTTTAAGTCATTGCTTTTAAAATCTAACCAGATAATCTTCTTTGGTGTTTATAGGAGATTCAGCATTATATTTTTTTTTTATCGTACTATCGTTTCAACTCTGTATTTTTTTTTTACCACCACATTGCGCAGACAGGTGAGCTTTTCTCTGACTCCGACATCACACCCCATACACGGTTTTGGTCCTAGACTCCCGTGTCTAACGCAATGCAAACTGCCAGAACTTGTTTCCGCACTTTTTGTTGCACGGTGAAGTATAATCAATCTTAAGCCAATGGCAGTGATGATTTGTTGATTTGGTTGAATCATATATCTATCTATCTATCTATCTATCTATCTATCTATCTATCTATCTATCTATCTATCTATCTATCTATCTATCTATCTATCTATCTATCTATCTATCTATCTATCTATCTATCTATCTATCTATCTATCTATCTATCTATCTATCTATCTATCTATCTATCTATCTATCTATCTATCTATCTATCTATCTATCTATCTATCTATCTATCTATCTATCTATCTATCTATCTATCTATCTATCTATCTATCTATCTATCTATCTATCTATCTATCTATCTACCTATCTATCTATATCTATCTATATCTATCTATCTATCTATCTATCTATCTATCTATCTATCTATCTATCTATCTATCTATCTATCTATCTATCTATCTATCTATCTATCTATCTATCTATCTATCTATCTATCTATCTATCTATCTACCTATCTATCTACCTATCTATCTATATCTATCTATCTATCTATCTATTTATCTATCTATATATATATATATATATATATATATATATATATATATATATATATATATATATATATATATATATATATATATATATATATATATATATATATGATTCAACCAAATCACCAAATCATCACTGCCATTGGCTTAAGATTGATTATATATATATATATATATATATATATATATATATATATATATATATATATATATACATATATAAATATATATTATTGATTATATATGTATATATGTGTGTGTATATATATATATATATATATATATATATATATATATATATATATATATATATATATATATATATATATATATATATATATATATATATACGTTTGGTACTTGTGTATGTTGCTATATATTGTATTCTTGTAAGGACAGCCGACTATTTCAAATTCAAATTCATTCAGTTTCTCTACTCCATTATATGCATCCCATTCTTTCAATTAAAAACTCCCCTTCTTCCATTCTTACTTTAATTCCATTCATGGATGCTTATAATTTATTAAAGACCCATTTAATTTATTATGATTACTTTATATAATTTGGAATTTAGACGTAATTTTTCCTACTTTTTAAACTATCATTTTTGTGAGTGTTCTTATTGATACGTCTACCTAGTAAATTAAAATTTTTGTTGTTAGGGAGCCAGGGTCTCGAAATTTAAAAAAACAAAAAATTCGGATCCCATCTCCCCACATTTTCCAAAAAACTTCTAATAAAGGCCATAAAATTTGGAGTAAAACCACACATGGTGTTTTCTGAGGCTCTTCCGCAGGCCTGCTCACTTCGCGTATCGCCATGTAATATGACCCTACGTCGTCCTTGTCTCTTAATTCCTCCATGCGTGGAGTTACCTGTGAAAAGAAAAAGTTGTTAAAAAACCCCACCCCCACACCTAACTAATTATTTCCTTATGCTTAAGATTGATCCAAATCTACTAATTGTGCTTACTATAAAACTTAGTATTTCCATTTATTCAGTTTGGTTACAGTTAGTATCCAAATATAATAATTTCTCCGCTTTATACACCCCATATTTATTAAAAATATTGATATCTCCTTCTCTTTCAGTTTTTATCATTTCGCAATTCGCTATAACGTGTTTCCTTGTATAATCAGCTTTTTTGCATAGGGGACATTTTGGTATCATTTTAATAAAATTTCTTCTTTTTGCTACGTCCCCAGTTAACCACACATTGTGTACAAATTAAAAAAATATACTTTGTATTTTAAGAGAATTAATATTTTTCATAATTTACAAATATTTTCCCAGTATACCCCCCACACTTCATTCTCAATTTTACATCTTATTTTTATAAAAAAAAGTTCTCTTATAGTTTTATAGGTACTATTTTCTTCCCATACAATTTCAATTTCTCTATATTTAAGTATTATATCTTTTATATATTGTAGTCTTTTAGGTACTTCAATTATTTTGCTTATAGCATTGTTCCTGTATATTTCATGTTTATTTTTTAAAGTATACCCAAACCAATACAAATATAATCCCTCCCAAGGTTTCATAGTTTTATATTTAATGTTTTTAAAACGGTCTATAATATTTGCAGTTTTAATTAAAAAGGGCATGGTAGGTTTAAACCTCCTTTTTCCATGGCCCTATACATAGTATCTTTATGTATATAATGTGTTTTATAATCCCACATATAATTAATTATCTAATTTTTCTAAAATTTTATTATTAATATCAAACGATTTTAAAACATAATTTATATTTGAATATAGATATGTTTTAGCTATTTGAGCTCTTTCTATTAAACATATTGGCATACGTGTCCAGATTTCAAGTGCTTTTTTATTTATTATTTGTTTATAGTTCTGAAATTCTTCATTTAGCCCAAAGAAAATCCCTAGGGCTTTAACCGTTTTCTTTATATATTGTGGAAGCAATCCATGGTGATTTCCCCATAAGTTTCCTATTTTTAAAATTTCCGTTTCATCAAGATTGATTTTTGACCCGGACGCTTTACGAAAATTTTCATATTCCTTCATTAAGTATTGGAAGGAATTTGGGTTCCTTATAAAGTTCGTACAATCATCCACATGTTGTAACATTTTAAATTCATCTTTCAAATTAGGTATATGTGTTCCTTCTATCTTACTGTTGTTCCTTATTTTAATACTTAGGATTTCTATTGCTATTACGTATAATAACATTGATAATGGGCATCCTTGTCTCACTGATCTTTGTATTTCAAATATTTCTGTGATTGCTCCATTTGCCTGTATTCTGGCAGTTATATCATTATACAGAAGTTTGGTCCACTTTCGAAAATTGTTTCCGAAACCATTTTTTTAAAAATACTTGCTCTATATAGCTATATTCAATTCTATTGAATGTTTTTTGCTGATCTACTAGCACCATGGCGCGAGTTTTATTATTTGTTTTAAATAATCAGTTATAGTCTTGATATTTAGAATATTGTTTTTCATATATATTCCTTTAGATCCACAAGTTTGATTCTCATTAACTATTGTGGGCATGCAGTGTTTGACTCTATTCGCTAGAATTTTACTTAAAATCTTATAATCCATATTTAGGAGGGAGATGGGCCTCCAATTTTTAAGATCTTTTTTTTTGTCTTCCTTCCCCTTATATATTAATGTTATAATCCCTCCCCTCATTGAGTTAGACATTTTATCACTATTTAAAAAATATATTATTATATAACAATTCTAAAATCGGCGATAACTCATTTTGGAATTTATGATAGAATTCTGCAGTGAGTCCATCTCTACCTGGGGATTTCTCTATCGAAAATTGTTTAATTGCATTTTTAATTTCGTCTATTGAGATGAAATCATCACATAAGTCTTTATGTACTGATGAGATCATCTCACATCTTATATCACTTAAATAATTTTTAATTTGGTTTATATCAATGTCTTGTATAGTATATAGTTCTTTATAGTATAACTTAGTCCTAGTTAAAATATCTTCTTTATTTTTTTTAATTTGCCCCTTTTCATCTATTATTTCTTCCATTATTTTCATTCCTCCCTTCCTTAATTCTTTCTTCTATAAATATTCCTTGCTTGCGTATATAATTTTGAAACTTTCCCGCCCTAATTTCACACCCCTTATTTTTTTCCTTTTGGGTCTGTTTCAATTTTTCCTCTAATTCCTTTTTTTGTTTCATTTCTAATATTTCTATTTAAATGTGATCTTATTCTTATTTCTGTTTTATCCATTTTTTGTAATTCGCTTAATCTTTTAGAATATTTCACTGCTTTTATTTTAAATTTTTTTCTTTAGACTATCCCATAAAGGAAATATATTTCTATATTGTTTTATCTAAAATATCTTTTATTTCCTTTTTAATTCTATATATAAATTCTTTATTTTCTAAAATACTTTTATTTAATTTCCAAAAACCCACTCCCCATTTATCTCTATTAAAAATAACAATGTTCAAATTTATTAATTTGTGATCTGATAATTTTAGATCTGTTATATTAACTTTTTTTGTATGTTTTATAGTTAAAACTATTGCCATAAAATCTGTCCAGACGACTTTCCAAATTATTCTCATATTTAAAAGTATATTCCAATCTTGGCAAGTTTAAAAGTCTATATATATTCTTTAATTTATGTTTATACGCTACGCATCACCTAATCCAATACGGTCGCCTGAACTTTGCCGTAAGTTCGCTTACTACAAGTGAGCTAATTTGTTTAATAACGGATCAAATAAACGACAATTCGGCCGACAAGAAAAACAAAAAAACAAACAAACAAAAAAAAAAACAAACCAAAAACAAAACAAACAAAAACAAAACAAAACAAAACAAACAAACGAGCTTGATTATCGATGCTTCAGTTCTTTGAGTTTTCTTTTGGTATTTTTATGTGTTCAAAATGAAAAGTACGCGTGATTTAAACAAATCTCTCAGGTTGTTGTTGACTGAATTGCACGATGCAGGCAAACATGCTATAATATACTGCCAAGCCATCAAAAACGAGAGGGAGGAAATTATTAGTATTACTAAAAAAATACGGGGTTTTCAAATTAGAGAAATTATTATACTTAGACGGGGAATACAATAGGTTAGATTACATGAAAATAATAAGTTTCATTTTAACCAATATGAAAAAATGTGGGCAAATTATTAGTATAAGAAGTTAAAAGTAACAAATGTAAATTTATAAACTTATAAATTTTTATATTCTTACAGGTGGCTCCACGCATTAAAGACGTATGGAACAAGGACGTCACATGGCGTTACGCGAAGTGAGCAGGTCTGCGAAAGGGCCTCAGAAAATACCATGGGTGGACTCACATATTCATATATGGATATAATTTTTTTGAAATGTTATTAAGGATTTAGTTAAATGCGGAGAGGTAGGATCCAAGTTTTAAAAAATGTTTGGAACCCTATCTGCCTAGCAACAAAATTTAAATAGCAAAGGCAGACGGAACACCATAACATACATTAAAAAACACTAGGCTATTTTTTCAAATAGGGCACCGTCTAACCTCCAAAATCAAAAGATTTAATTATAAATAATGCAAATTATATAAAGAATAAATTATATGCATCAATGGAATGAATAAATAAATGAGTGGAAGAAAGAGAGGATTAGGAAGAAAGAATGAGATGCATATAATTAAATAGACAACTTGGGAGGATATGATATAGATGGATGTCCTAACAAAAAAAAAACAATATAGCAACAAACAATAGCACCAAACATATAGCACACACAGGACATAGGAAACCTCTAGCCAAGGTTAACTAATAAAATAAGGGGAATGACTCCGATAAAGCGATTGAAGCTTTATCGGAATAATGAACCTTTAGATAACATTAGGGACAAATAAATACCCAACTAAAAATTAAATAAATTTTTTGATCAAATTTAATAAATAAAATATAGCTACACATCGGGGAATACAAAAATACATAAACTTTTTTCGATAATTTTTTTTCGGTAAGATAGGGAGGGGGCATCTGTCTGGTGCCCTCCTTCCCCCCCAAAAAAGATGCAGGCAAACAATACATATATGTATATCTAATAAGCGTGACTTAATAAACATCTTTTTTATTTAAACAACTCGAGTTTTTGGCACAACTTGTTGCATACTAAAGTCGGATGGAAGAAAGATTGAACATGCATATTTGCTGAGAACAACAGCTTAGAAAATCTGGCTACCTTGGATAACACTGAGGATACCCTTGAGAATGATCAACTAAAATGCTGGGTGTATACGATGGAAGACAAAACCATTGTCTTTAGGACACAGTGCAGCACATTTTCTATCTTTACGATGGAACAACAAATTAAATGGTTTTCGCCTTAATTATGATTATATTACTTGTATGAACCATTATGTGTCCGTGTACATGTCTGTGCGCATGCATTGTACATGCTTGTGCCAATATGCGCATGTATGCCGGAGAGTTTATGATTGCACAATTCATTGTCCGAAAAGAAAGAATTAAAAACTAAATATCCTAAAAGTTTAATTTTTCACTGCCAGGTGATTTGTTATTTAACCTTAACAACAATCAAATACAGAAATGAAAAACAAAATACTTATCAAGTTTCTTATAACATATACGTGTCTCAAACAGTATTGAGTAAGTGTATAACAAACTTATTTGGGGTCGCGTTTTACGTACGTTTAAAAAATGAGTTGCATATAACACTTTTTGGAATTACAGCAATTATTTATATTAACAGAGAATTATAATCGGATGTAAGTTGAAGAAAGGGCCTTATTAAGTGTCAATTAAGCCCAATTACGTTGTAGATCCGACAATCGGAAAAAAAGAGTTGTTTGAGCAACGAGTTGTTTGTTTCATCTGACGGATGGATTGATAGAAATGACCATAAAGTCCAATTTGAATTCATGTTCATCTTTTCTTTTTAAAAGACCCGTACCTGGTTGGATTTCAGATTCCATGCCTAAAATATTTTTTGGTATACAATGCTTGTTCTCCTCTCCATGAGCAATAGACTATGGGGTGTTTGTCCATTTATGTGTGCGTATTGAATACTATTTACCGATAAGTGTTTATGTTGGTATCGACATTCATAGTTAATAATTTTCGTACGCCTTATTTCTCTTATTTTTCTGCGGGAAAGAAATAAAACAATTCGAAGGAGAAAAAACTACAGAATAATAATGTATATTAAATAATACAGATAGAATATGTGGCATACTCAACATCGAATCTTGTTTGTTTATAAACTTTGTTTTACATAAAATGGCATACTGATAATATTTTTAAAATATCATCTAAAGGCCACATCTCCAGTTAGCTAAACATCATGTAGGTTTTTGTACATCATGCTACGCAATAATGTTGACTTAATACTTGCCAAGGTTTTCATCAGAATTTCTAAATTCCACTTTATAGTCTGTTTTCCTGCTAAAATCTTGAAGTAAAAATTTGTATATATTGAAATATTTTTCCTCAGTCCATGTTTTGTCTATCTCTTTACATTTATTAAAAATATTTTTGAGATAACTCAATTTTCTTGGTGGTTCTAAGTAGTGTATAGCGGTACTTTAGCGTCAATGGCAGTTATTAACATTTAGACTGGGTACTTTGGCGTCATGATTTTGTGGCGTCCAAGCTACAGCCTGGGGTACTATAGCGTAAAGGGCAATTTGTAGTAGCACACGTTGGACCTGTATAGCGACAAGAGTATTGTTACAGGCAAGGCGACGTCACGGTACTGAACACTTGCAACATTGTTACAAGTGGCTGACCTAAATACGCACAGCTACCACTCTAGGAAGGGACAAATATAATAGAGAGACAGACATAAACACATAGATAACACATATATGCCAAAAAGAATTTATATCTTTTCGAGGCATACTAAGATGACCTGAAAAGAGCTTTTGGATTTTTTACTTCTATTGTCTACATATTTCCACCAGCTTCTCACTTTTCCAATGATTTCTTTCTTGTTCTTATTTTCTTCTTCTGGTATCAAATCTGTATGTTCCATAGCTCTAACTTTTTGCTGTATTTTAATCCAGTTCTGATTTAGTCTTTCAAAGTCTGCCTTTTTTGGGGGGTGTTGCCTTCTCCTTTTCTCTCTTTAACCCAGGTTTCCTTGATCTTTTTTTTACTTTTTCTGTCATTGCATTTTCCATAATTTCCTGCTTTCTTTAAACCGTCTAAACCTTTCTGACTTCCATAACAATATCATAAACCTGCTTTAAGTTTCATATTCTGACATATTTCGGATAGTTGAAACGTCTCAACTTATTTGCTTCTTCCAGTATTATCGATTGCAAATGATGGCTTGAAAACATTTAGTTTGTTTTGCTGCCTGTGAACCACCATTCCTTGTCTAGCCTATCCAGTACGTATGATCCATCCATCATCCAATATCAACTATCTCTTAGTTGAATAAATACTCCCAGTTTGCTGCTCATTTTATATTCTGCGTAGAATGGCGCGAAAAATGAAAATGAAAGGATTATAGTCTTGTATTGCTCGATTGCTTCTGAGACTGCTTACGGTACCGGGTATGAACCGCAGTCCCTTTAAAGAGCGCTTGGCCCCAGAGCAGTATATTTTTAAAAATGGATATTAAAAGACTAATATTTATGTTTTATATTAGAAATATTCCATACCGTTCCCTGCACATCATATACTAATTCAGTACTTATAAACTTTTTTATTTATTTATAATTGAGTCATTATGGTTGTTATTATTGTTATGACTGAGCAGTCAAGGTACGCCTATCAGCAGCCGAACTACAATTTAAAAAAGAATTGTATTACTTTTAATATCAAACCATTTTACTTATATACCGATTCTTAATCCTAGTGGAGCTTTAAATTGTTATTGTTATAAATTAGCTAACGACTGTTAGTGTAGCAGACAATACAGGACTAATTTAGTATGATAGTGCTTATATTTATATATAGTTGGATATGGTCTTATAAATAGTACTAGAACATTAATAATACGCAAATATTTAAATATTTAGTTGCTAATTTATTCCTTTATCTTACATAATGTACGTAGTGTTTATTTTGAGCAATATTGGCTAATACTCTTATTTCATGAAACTTCATAAATCAAATGAATGTTTTCCATGAATATTGATAAATCCATCTAATGAATCCCATTTGAGTGATCAGTTGTTTTGGAGTTCCAAAGTTGTATACTTTGTCTTTGCGGGAACATCAGAAAAAGACATCTTACCTCTTCGGCAGTCGAAGCTATCTTCCAGAATGGCGCGAATGACTGACTAGTTATTATATTTGCGTATTGCTCTAGGCATTTGCAACTGGTTGGAACCCCAGGCTGGGCAGGAGTCCCTTTAAGAGGGCGCATGGCTCCAGAGTTGGGCTTTTCTGGAACTAGTGCAACGTTATCTATCAGACGCACCTATCTCGCTCCCAAAAAGGCAGACCCGCAACTAGTTCTCCCATCGCGGCCCCCGCCCCCCCCCCCGCCAACCCTAGCACGATATGATTTTATATACTTCAAGCACGGATATGAATGAATGAAAACACCACTTACACTAACTTCACATATTATATGCTATTCACAGAAACGAATGAGATAAAAAAAACCCAATATATTACTATCCACACAAACGGATGAGAAAAAGCACACCATAAATGCTATCCACACAGAAGGGATGGGATAAAGAAAACAATATTCACTATCAAAAACCCCAGTATCGACTATCCATACAGAAGGGAATGGGAAATAACATATCCATAGTTGCAATCAATACAAAAGAGGAAGACAACAAGACAATACTTACTATCAACACAGACGGAAAGGAAAAAAAAAAATCACATTATCTACCATCCACATAGTCTAGGGACACGGTCTATTTGTTAAGATAACACACACACACACACACACACACACACACACACACACACAGCTCACATAAACACAAAACGTACAAGGGCAGTGAAACACAAGAAAAAACATTTGTTAAGGGATAAACTTTTTGTTAAGTGAAAAAGCAAACACACCTTCGTTCTATGGTGTCAGTGTATGCATAAGTGATTAGGTATCTAAAGTATTTATTAAATAAATCAAGACATAACAATGTTGGATTAACAATCTGAATTTTTTTTTTGATCTCACTTGCATGATCGAAGTGCAATGTGAAGGAACATATCCCTTCCATTTCACTTCCAACTAAAACATGACCAGAGGGATAGAGAGAGGTGAAGGAACATATATGCGTGCAGTGACACTAAAACGCAATATACACCATTCTTATAAAAATCAAGACCAAGAGACACGCTTTCTGTCCAGCTCCCGTCTGAGGCTATAGGTTAAGACATTGGCTCAAATAGTTCATTTTTCCACTTCCATCTCTTCATTGGAACAAGTTATTCCTTTTTCCTTCTGAATCCCTCTCCAATTTATCCTGTTGGCTATTTCTTATGGCACTCTGAAGCCGGGTGTCCTTTCTCCTGACAACGATAACTTGATATTTGTCTCTTTTATTGGACTAAGCGGACATGTTGGAGACAAATGCCCATATACCTTACAGATTTATAAACCTTCATCTAGACTTGCACAGTTTTCCATAACTCATAATTATTCTTCTCTATGACTCGTAGCAAAATCTGACCAGCAGGTCGATATGTGTTGACTCGTCCATCTTCTTGGCTGTTTGAGAACTGAATGAATACGCTAAAATCTTAGATGCTAATCTTATATCGGACTTGCTGCGTGAGAACTCTAGTAGACAGTATTTGTTGCAATCAAGATGAAATGAGAATCTCTCTCCCTCTCTCTACCTACCCCTCCCTCCCTCTCTCTCCTATTTGTATCTTCATTAAACGATACGGATAATTGTATTTTGGGACTTAACCTTGTCTAAAATCAAGATAATATTTAACCTGACCTGAATCATGCAATCTGGTTTTGTAGTAATAGATGTCGCTTTGGCTTGTAGACTTATATGGAATTATAAATTATACACAGTTTTCAGTATTTACAACAAGTCTATACAGGCTGGTTGTATTTACAGGTTTAACACTTGTGGAGACAGACATGTAGAGATCTACATGTGTTTATTTGTTAGTTATTTGTTAGTTACTAGTTTCGCATTGTCTGTTCGTCGTCAGTTTATTGCATTTATATATATACATATATATATATATATATATATATATATATATATATATATATATATATATATATATATATATATATATATATATATATATATATATATATATATATATATATATATATATATATATATATATATATATATATATATATATATATATATATATATATATAATATGTCTGTTTTGTTCCAATGTTTGTATAAAATAAATATACATATCCTAAATCTACCATATTACTTTTCAAATGTAATGATTCAGCTTGTCTATCATGTCCTTTTCTTCGAGTTCCACAGTTGCTTTGCCTACAGTGTTGGAGGCCGTTTGCATAGATGTCCTGCTAGGTGGTGGAATGTCAGTGGCTGCTAGCAAGTATCTAGCTCTGGTGTTGCCCATTGGTGTATCTTGTAGTCCCACTGGAAACATTTACAGCAACAGGATTTGGCCCAGGTTTATTTTTATCGTACAACTCGTACTCTGTTGACATATAGTATGCTTCCAAGCTACTTTCATTAGCAATTTGGTCTATGTTACAGTTTCAGATAAAAGCCTGTAGCTGTCCTATTCCTGGATGAATTTCCTTAAAACTTTGCATCAGTATTTAAGAGTCATTACTTTGATCACGGAAGGAGATTTTGTCCATGAAAGTGACCCTGTACTTCAAGTTCAGTACCCAGGAAATTGTCTGACCCTGTACGAATGTAGTTCTAGTCTTTTTTTTTTTTGCTCTCACATTTTGTTGGTTTTATTGATGCATTTTTGGTAGAGCTTTATACGCAACTTTATTCTTGAGAAATTTATGCTTATGGTGCGGTTGTCTGTGTGTATTGCGGCATTGAGTAACAAGGCCTAAGTGATGATTCGGAAGTGACATCGGTGTTCCATTGTATGGTGTTTTGTTCACAATTCGGCTTCTCAAAAAAAATGCAGGTTAACCATTGACAAACTTCACCGCAAAGTCATCTTTGAAAGTATTTTAGATTAATATGATTTGGATTGATTGTCGCACAGGGGAGAATTTAGTACTGAGAAACAAATGTAGAAAATATATAGTAAAATTTGTTTCATGGCCAGGTGTAACCGTCAAGGCCATACAGGGATGGAACTAACGAGTTGTAAACTTGTGCGCATGGTGGATCCATGAAGAATGTACGGCCAATACAAGTGTGGGCTAACCCAAGAATTAGGGAGAACTATGGTTTGACAATAGACACGTAACACGTTTCATTTGCAATAAATAAATAATAATACTAAATAATACACACAATAAATAAACTTTATTTCTCTTTTCATTCATAAGATCTAGTGTTCAGATATCCTACCCAGGCACAAACAGCAATATGATAGGTGTCATATGGACCATGGTAAGGGCCTTAGTATTTTCATCCGCATTCTCCAAGTGCTTCTTAAATTCGTTATCTCTGAGAAACTCAGTTCCTTCTGAATTATTCATAAGTAGTAATAGGGGGTAATATAGCGACAATGGGAGTTATCAAAAAACACCCAGAGGTATATATGGGAAAATTTAACATTGAGTGATTGGGGAATTGAACACGGCGACAAGGGATTGGGCCAATTCAGCGTCAATGGGACCTTAACGTTAAAAATGGGTATATCAAAATTGGAGTCAGTAGGAATTTAACATGGATGACCTTATGGGGTTTATAGGGTCAAAACTATTTATAGGGTTAAATTTATTTATCGGACAAAAGTTAGATAGGGACACATATCGATGTAAAGAAACAAACAAATGTACATCCAGGAACCCAAAAAGAGGACAATGATGTTCCAAAGAAAGACTCGGACAGAATAATATTAAGAAATAAGAAACAATAACAAAAGCCTATTGTATGGGTACAAAACATTTATTCAATTATATACATGGTTTCTCTTGCTTGTGCCATGGTCTAAGCACTATCCATTTAATACATGCAAATTTTCGACATGGAACAAACCTATTTGCAAGTTAATTAGTTCTTGGTTCTAATAAACTACTTTTTAAAATTAAAAGTTGATGCCTTCAAGAGAAACATGCAACGTATATACATTTCATTAAAGAATTACATTTTTCATACTATAATTAATGTCCATAGTTCAAACTGTCGTGATGCATAGGCTCAAACGACCTCGATCTTTGACTTCACACTGACGTTTGTGTTCCTCTAACAGAGTCAAATAGGTCAGTAATTAAACGTGCTGCTTTCTTGACTGGAACGTTAGGCGCAAAGTCTTTAAATTTCACTGTGAATGTGAAAGTTGTCTCTTTAATTTTTTGGATGCTAAAATACTCTTTTAGGTCTAATTAGTCCTTTTCCTTCTTGGACGCACTTTGATGTGACGGTTTGGTGGTGAAAGAAGCCAATGATGTTTGTTCGTTTTCTTTCATCTGCGTAGAGTGATTCATCTTTCTTGACGTTAGTCTTCGCGATAAAGTGTCGTTCTTGGAAGTTGTCTCTTTTTATACTGGGTGATATCAGCATGTCCAGAAGGCAAAGTCTTGTAGTCTGGAAGTCACACTGGTTGCACGTAGTTTGTCATGGCGTTAGTAAATAAACAACTAAGATGTGGTACTGCATTATTGGTGTGATTGTGAGGCACAGCATCGCACTCTAGTTTCTCGTTGGACTTGAGTCTTGACACTTGTAGTGACACTGAATTATTGATCTTGGAAGTTGTCCCTTTTTATATGCTGACCAATATCAGCGTGTCCGTACGGTAAAGTGAAGTGATTGGGAAGCCGTACTCGCTTCTGGTACACGATTTGATAGACATTTTCCAAGGGTCGACTGACGATTTTATGTATGGGTAAACGTACTATCTTGTTTGTTTGGTAAGTGGTTACTTTAAAGTTTCCATCCATTCTAGACTGCAAGGCTTCTTTGAGTACGCCAAAGTTCACCACTTGACTGGTTCGATAATTTAGAGTCAATCCTTTCATTATACACTCCGTGTGCACTTCTTGTGGGTCCCGGTAATCGTAGCCATAAAATTTGGGACTGCCACTAGCAAAACAAAATCTTGTCGGGGTGCTCGTCCGTCCAGGTTTCTAAATGGTCTCATTTGATCTCAGCGCGATGATTATAATCAGGACGATAAATGTAGATGCAAATGTTAGTGTCAAAGTACAGGACACGATCTCCTAACTATCAGATGACATCAACATACCTTCTCAAAGGGAGCGACATTTCAACACATGGCATTACTTTTGATAAATTTGGTTTTGTTGGTTATTCATCGTTCATCTTTAATTGTTTTTAATGCATGTCTTTTTATATAAGATTTAGGGCTTTCTGTTGTTGTGGTGGTATTTATGTTGTTTAGTCTGTTGCTAAAATTATCTATAGTAATTTGCTTAAATTTGAGTTTTCTTATTTCAAGTCCTACAAAAGAGTGCGTTATCATGGTAATGAATTTAATGTCGCGTATTGCTTGATGGCTTCTGCGACTGCTTACAGTCACAGGCTTGGACTTCAGTCCCTTTAAGAGGGTACTTGGCCTCAGAGCTAGGCCTTTTTCTGAACCCTTGCGGGATGAGAGACTCTAAAATGACCTTAGTTGCTCTATCCGTGCCGCATCATACGTCCTACACCACATCCAAAGAAGACCCGCATCTAGATCTCCCACCAGAGTCCCCCAGTCCATCCTCACCAAATCACGAAAGTAAAGCCTACCCGACTTTATCTCAGGCAGAAAAACAGATCAAATTATAACCAGTTACGCCTAAGGGTGTCCCTTTAGCGATGTTGCGTAAGTCACCTAAGCATACCAAATATCGCAGAGTTATGAATTTGAAATTATCATGTTGAAATTTTGTGTACTTAGCGTACTTATAAGGGCCGAAAATAATCCCAATCTATTGGGCGTATGTCACCCTTTGGAAAATTTATTACCGCTTAGCTAGAGATGGTTTCTTAATTTTGAACGCCTTTCCAAAGTATCACGTTTGTTCAATGGTCTTCGAGGGCCAAAGTGAAGATAGCTTTGAAATAGTTTTCTGGGCAGCTGGCCGCGCGGTTCGGACTGTCGCTCGCTATGTAGCTTGTCCGTGTCCAGGGAGGGAGTTATGGGACAGCAGGGGAAAGGAGGTTTGTCCTGGACTGTCCCTTATCTTTGATACGATGCTAACACCTGTAAGGTGTTTTGTGTTTGAGTGCAAAAGTGAGTACGAAGTTTGTCTTTAAGGAGGATTGAAATTTTATGTTACGCGAACGTTAAGGAAAACACACCGTTTGTTACTGCAATTAGCTGTTACTCTGTTCATTCTAATCATGCTTGCCTTATATCTTTGTTTTGGAGGTCATATTTCTTCTTACGTAAATACATGCATCAACAGACAAATAGCTTAGGTCATTATTTTTGAGGTTCACTTGAACTTTAGCTTCTTTATTTCAAACAAACCTCAGATTCACAAGTTTGAGAAAGAAAGAAAGAAAAACCCATGCCAGTAAATGCTGTAACACTTCTGTCTCTAGTTTGAATGCATGTCAAAATGTTTAAGTAAGATAAAAATAAATTTTCAGTTTCAAAACGCGAACCCGTACTGTGACCGTTCAGTAGTTAATGAGGTAAGAAGAAACGATAAAATACACAACAGAGGGCTTGTAAGTTCACATTCCAGTCTGTCTGCACTGGTAACAACGCAAGAACATAGGCATTATTTTGCCACATTATGCCACACTATCAGGCATTATTTTGCCACACTACCTTCGAACAAAACAATGCATCATCTCTCTTCATGAACTATTTCATTGGGTAGACGCATTTTCTTACCGCGTTCGCTTCGAATTAGTAGCTCTTCACCGTGTCGAGATAGGTCGACAGGTAGGCGATTTACAAAACTAAAATAAAATTTAGAAAAGTAAAACTAACGCTAGAACAATCGTACTCTGAGCGATCCCACAGAAACTCAATTTTATTGTCAAATACATCACAGCATATTTGGGTAAACTATTCTGTAAAATTTAACATCTATGATATCAAAAAATAAAAAAAAGGAATTTTTAGTTGCCTACTCTTCAGTTCACTTTTGTGATATTTAATAAATGTCTAGTTGTTTCTATGAATGGTTATCCAATTGGAATGTGTGTTTCTTTGAATGTTAAGGAAAATATATCGTAAAAAAAAATGTAAGTCACGTGATATTTTTTACAGTAGGAACAAAGCGCGTTTTGGTGCTGCTTTAAGTTTGCAACATTGTTAGTTACTTGTACTAAAAGTGGAGAACATTGATTAAGGCTCGCTCATATGAGAGAGAGAGAGAGAGAGAGAGAGAGAGAGAGAGAGAGAGAGAGAGAGAGAGAGAGAGAGAGAGAGAGAGAGAGAGAGAGAGAGAGAGAGAGAGAGACTTTTTAGTGTTTTTTAGTTTTTAGCGTATTCATTCAGTTCTCAATCCATCAAGAGTTTCTACGAGTCATAAGAAAGCATAATTATCAGGCGAAAACACGGTCTATTTGTTAAGATAACACACACACACGCACACACACACACACACACAAACCTCCTAAACAAAAAGAACCAAAACCATTTGAGCAATCACTTCGTGATTATCCAGTACCACCACAAACACCATCAGAACCCAAATAAAGAAGAAGAGGAATTTCAAGACCCTCCTGGTGCAACTGGAAGTGGTCTAGGAAGTGGTCTTATTACATGTCCCAATAATGTCCTTGCTGATGTCGTGAGAAGTTGTATCGAATACGGGCACGGTGGATTGTGGAATACTAAATATAACTACAATGACGTTATCTCAGTTGATATGGTAGCGTGTTATCCTGGGAGTTTTCTTGGAAATGGAGAGTGTTCTAAATACTTTAATAGATTTGGACATTCTACACATGACATGACCATAATTGCGATAAATGGATCCTTACCAGATTTTGATTTAACAGGATTTGCTTATGTAGAGTCGTTTGAGTTTAGAGAAGGTCTCCATATGATTGTTTATGCGTGGTTTGGAAAAAATTTCACTAAAAAATGTTGGGCTCCAATAGTTCTCCTAAGATATATGCTCGATGCTGGAGTTTTAATATCGTTGAAAGTATCTGAAGCTATTATATCATATCGCGTGCAAAAGCAAGTTTGGTTACCAGAACCTGCTAAACACGATGAGAAATTTGCAAAAGATCTCGGCAGTAAAATAATCGGTAAGTTTACACAAGGAGGATCACATGATCATAAACGAACTTGTACAAGATAGATCATGTATGATGCTGAACTCGATTTTATAACCGTTGATACGATGGAGAAAAGCACATTTATAAGTCGATGTAATGCTTATTCATCAGACAAAACGGAACTGGGTACCATTGTGAGCTATACTGATGGCGAGTCACCGCAGTTTACTCATCTAAGATCTTCGATGCTAGCTTATGTTTCGATAAATCTATTATCGATGATAAACAGATTTCCTCGTTACGCTGTTAGAGTTGCGACAGATTCATTTTATATACATAAAAATATAAAGATTCATTAAATCTCGGTAATGGTGAATGGGGAACGTGGAGAATAAAACAAGAAAATATACTTAGTTATTGTGAATCTGTCGATGTTGAAATTGAGGAAACATATTACAGAAATAATCAAGTATCAAAATCATCTGCACCATCGGTGTATGATCCTGTATCTCGACATAAGACCGTTTATCTTGATCGGTGCGGATGTTCAGGTAAAACAACACGCGCGATTAACTTATTCATGAATTTAGATGATTGTCTTAACATCAACGCACAAACTCGTCAGGGAAATAAAGCAACGAAATGTAAAGTCGTGTACATATCATAGTTTCTTTAGACGGTGCGGAGATACATGGACCCCATCACGAATGGGTGAATAATATATACCTAAAATTATCATATGGGACGAGATATGCACGGTGCCTCTGGAGGTATTACAAATATTTCTTGATTGGTTGTTACTAAAGAATACTGCTGTGATTATGTGTGGTGATCATGGTCAACCACCACCCTTTGTTGGACAGTCTCCACATGAGTGGCTAAAGAACAATGTAGATTATTATGAAGAAATATTTGATGATCATAGAGCTGTTGATGAGTCGCTGAAAGAATTTAAAAGATTAATACGACTACAACAAGATAATTCCAGAAACATCCATGAATGATTTTTGGACCCTATGGAAACCTGCTGAATTGATAGTTGCCAGTAGCAAAATAGTTCCTGACGAACTACAAAAGAAATTATATGCGTTACACAAGGAAAAATTCCCAAAATTATCTGTACCGTTGTGTTATCGCCCTGCAGATACTAGACAATAAAATGTTGATGTTAAGATTCCTAGTGCAGATACTGAAAGTGTCCGAATACAAAATCTTGTGTTAAATGATATTGTCATTGTCGCTGTTGATGTTGTCGAGAGCGCGTTAAACATGGATAAATCTCCATGGACGTTAGGGTACGCTATAACGATACATTCGTCGCAGGGATTTACTATCACTGATACTAAAGTTTGAATTGTCGATGATCGTATTGAGTGATCAAATTTAGTTTATCTCGTAGTATCTCGAGTTAGAAGAATATCACAACCAAAACGGGTTATCATGGATTGCGTAATAACCGAAGAAATCACTAATAGTGTCGATATCAATAAAAGATTATACAGCTATAAGCAGTGTGACAAACAAAAAATAATCGTGAGTTTGGTATAGATGTGTATATTATTATGATGTTAAAACAACGACAAAATAATCATTGCGCAAATTGTAACGCAATAATATTGTGGCAGCATTCGAGCAATAACACATGACAATTTACTGTTGATATAATTAATAGTAGTCTTGGTCACACGTGTGAAAATGTGATGCTGACCTGTTTGGAGTGTAATCTACGTCGAGGATCTGCAAGTTTATAAAAGTGTACTCTGTAGTAATTGCGTATCCTCAGGAATTATTTGTAATTGTTCACGTACAAATCCACGTTAAGGAGCAGTTGAATCTAATCTGTAGATTGCAGGTCTACCTGTGAACCTTACCACGCTGGATATTTTGTGTGTGGTCACACTCCAAATAGGATCAGTTGTCCTTTTTCTGCCTCCTTCGAGTTCGCCAGGTTCATATAAATATCTAACCGTAACATTACCTAGTACTGGTTGAGAAATAGATTTACGTTTTATCCGTATATATTTTTTGTGATCGCATCAGACGGTTTCATAGAAGTTGCACGAGTAACTTCCTTATTCAGCGCAGCTATCACATTCGGTAACTTCGCAACCCATTCACTAGATCTATCCTTTGTCTTCAAGTCAGCAGATATTTCCTTTGCATATTGATAACCGAATAACCGCTCTGCAAGTGTTCGATTAAATCGTTCATCGATTGCCTGATCACGATGAATCTCCGTGTGTCCTTGTCTGATTTTAACGTTGTGCTTGTTCATCAACGATGATACTGCACCAAGAAATTCTTTGCCAGGATCAACCTGTAGTAGTTTTGGCCATTGTAATGGTCCTCTCTGATAAATTCGCTCAAACGCAGACGCAACTTTAGTTGATGTCTTTGTTGATAATGGTTCAGCTTCTTTATATCTACTTGCAAAGTCAACAATAGTCAATGCGTATATGTACGTGCGTGACTTTCGTCCACGTGTTTTAATAGTATCGTGTGGTAAAAATAAAATATCTGCTTGATGAACTTCGTTAGGAACGCTGACATCAAAATGTGCGTATTGAATTTTTTTGTTGGTGGAAAATAAATTTGCCATATTGCCTGCCATGCCAACCAATTTTCAGCAACAGAACGTGAAACTTTTCCTGCCTCAGCAAGTTTAGTGATCGCTGATTTACCTCTCCAGTACCCTCTTGTGCTATAATAAATAGATTCCATTATAATAATTATATAATTAATTACCAGCCCCTAACACTATTTTACTTTTCATAGCAGATTTTATTAGGAAACTAGCGAGTTTCTCTCTAACAGATTTATTAGGCATAGAATTTAATGCATGAATCAATTTCACATCTGCGAGATGCCGTTGTTGCAAATCAGGATTTTTATAAGGAACGTCATGAATGTGACAAGCTTGATCGATCTTATTTACTGGATACTCTACTGGTCTTGGTCGATCTTTGTTATCGAGTCTGATATAGAGACGAGTTCCAGGACCACAGTAATTATATCCAGTTAGGTGTTTCTCAACAGCATACTTAGCCCATGGTAATCTAGGTAATTTTCCTAAAGAAGCAGCAATATCCCCACCTATCTTTGTTGCCACTGAGATAAATTTATATTTTTGTGTACCACGTTTTACACATTTACCTGTTAATGCACGTCGTTTACCTTTTGTTATTATTGTTGTCAATCCAGTGGTGGGTGTAAATGATCTACATAGAACACAATATAGACTAATGTTATTAATAATATGGATAAAATCATTGACTTTTCGGCTACACAAAACCAGGACCCAGTGAAGAACCATCCAGCATTACCAAATTCGATAAGAATGATTATAATAGGTCCATCTGGATCAGGTAAAACACAATTATTGTTAAATTTATTAATGAGGTGGTTGAGATGGAACAAACTATATTTAATAGCACCGTCTGCAGATGATCAGCAGTGTTACGAAGTACTTAAGGATTTTAACGAGAAAGCAAAATCAGTTAATAAAGACGGTAAGGATATTATCGACTTTATCATAGATATAGATGAAGCCCCTTTCTGTAAATGACTTAGATGGATTCCTTAATAATCTCGTAGTATATGATGATGTGATGCTGGACAAACAATCTAATCCAGCTAGAATATTTTCTCGAGGTAGACACAAAAACACAGATGTGATTTATGTTACTCAAATTTATACACAAATACCTAAGGTGATCAGAGATAACTATAATATTTTGGTTGTGTTTAATGGAGTAGATAATTATACTCTGCAGAATATTTATTATACCTGGTGTTCAGGGGACATGGATATGAATAAATTTAAAAATTTCTTTTCTAAAGCACAATCTGTTCCGTTTGGATTTATAGCAATAAATCTACATGATCCAAGATCAAGATATCGTGTAGGTCTGGATAAAATCTTTGGTTAATCTCCCCTGTCAAAGTCAGGAAGAGCAGAGAGGGTAAAGGACAATAATTGAGTCGCTTTACGAGTAAACAAAATCGCCTGACAAAATCATGTCAACAAACATAACTAACCAAAGATTTTATTATACGATTAAATACATAATCGTGTGGAGAGAGACTTTGGTTTAGCGTTGTTGACGTTTTATTTTCTCAGCCTCTGCAGGAACCTTTATTTTTTTTAAAAAAAAAGTATCAGCAAAGTTGTCTGTTCACCCTCTCTGCTACTGATGAATACATGTAAGTGACATAGGCTTTTGAAAATAGTGTTTTTTTCCTGTTTACCATCCAATCAGATACAAGTTATCTATTCCTCTATTGAGGTCAACTGTTTAAGAAATTGGTCCTTTTTTGTTTACCTTAGCAGCATATTTTTCAACGTTCGTATACATTACAACTCTCTACTTAGAAGCATAAATGTTAGGAATTTGTATCTGCAAGTATAAATGTAATATTTATCCTCAATAAGCAAAAAATTACACAAACTATCCAGTTGTTCACTTCTTAATAGTGTTTTTTGGATAAATGTACAATATGTGGACAAGAAGGTGCAAAATGTTCAATAAAACTGTACCAGAACTGTGAAGCAATATTGTAATCTTAGAAGAGATGTTCAATACTTTCATTCTCTATCGTACAAAACGTACATATGTTGTCGTCCAATATGTTAATTCTTTTCAAAAAATCATTAGTAGCTATTATTCTGTTGATTAATCTAAAGCTTAAAGAGATTAACATGGTATCCTTGGTACAAAATTTGGCCCGGCTATAAATCTCAGTCCACTCCTCACTACTTATATTTGTATTCAATACTTGTATCTAAGATTCTTGCATAGCAGTGTGTTGCCTTTCAGCACTTTTTAAAAGATCTTTGTAAACAAACTTGAATGAATTATGTTTTTGCAGGTCCATTATGTTACCATCCTGCCTATCAAAATTATTATGCGCTAAATGGTTTTTCATTACATCTTTCCATGCGTTTGGAATTTTGGATATTAAGGAGAAGTATTTAAAAAAGTCACCACTTATCGTGTTTTGTTTTGTCATTTCAAAAGGCAATAATTGCCTTGATCGTCTACTAGATCATTCAAAATTTCAAAATCGGCTACTGTCCAAGATTTGTATTGATAGATCATTATGGGGGGAGGGATAAAATTAAAAATACTCATGGATAAGATTTCATTTGCATTTTGCGGTACCTATTTTCAATAAGATACTGCCAATATGGCATTTCCAAAACTGTTTTAATGAGCTTACTAAATTCTTCTAATTTCTTTCTCCCTAAGTTCCAAATATCATTTTCATTTTTGAGTATGGTTGTATTTTAAATAAGTTCTGCCAAGCTCCATTTTTCATTTTCCAGCAATCTGTTTGCCCATCTTATCCTAATATACCTAATAAATGAGAATATGGGCATCATACTGAGTCCTCCCTCGTTCTCTGGGGATTCTAATATATCGCGTTTCATTCTCTGTTTTTTTTCCCACCCATTAAAAATTTAAATAATGTACGATTTAGTTCTGCTTCAACTTTGGTTGATGGATTTGGAAGTGCTGAGAAAAGATGTATAAATATGGGCAGAACAAAGGTTTTAACAACAATTGCTTTGGCAACAACTGACTCCAGCTGGCTAAATTTCATTTTTCCTTTGGTAGTTTATTTATATAATTTATTTTTACCATTTGTTGTAAATCTGGCGAAATATCTATACCAATGAGTATAAAGTTTGAGGAAGACCAAATTAGGCCCATATTGAGACGTATTATTTCTTTAGAAAATTTATTGTTTCTAATCCAAATGTCATTTGGTTTTGTTATTTTCAAGATAATAGAAAAACCCTTGCAGGATTTTCATAGCTGTTTTAAGAGAAAGTTGAGATCCATCAAGAAGAGTAAAAGTGTCGTCGGCATACTGGCCCAATTTATATTCATTGACATCAAAGATCAGTCCCCGTACATCCACATTTTGCTTTAAAGTAACAGCTAAAATCTCAACCCCAATAATAAACAAGCAAGGTGCAAGTTTGTCTCCTTGACGACATCCTCTTTCTAGTCTAAAAACGATGGCATATCTATTATTTATAACTCAACTTTTAGAGTCATTACAAAACAACCTAAACCACTTACAAATAGAATCACCAAAGTTTAAAGATTGTAAAGCTTCTTCTACAAAGGTCCATTTAATTGAGTCAAAGGCTTTTTCAAAGTCTAATAGTAATAATAAAACATCTGTTTTCATTTTCAATTTGATTAATGATATATATTAGCCTGGTATTTTCTCCAATAGATCAACTCTTCATAAATCCTTTTTGAGTGTCAAAAATTACTGAGTGAAGAACCTTTTTGATCCTGAGTGCAATGGCTCCTGAAGAAATCTTATAGCCAATATTTTAAAGTGATATAGGTCTCCAATTTTTGCAAAATCTTCTATCTTTTTCTTCCTTTGGTAGACATGTTATGACTCTTTGAGTCTGAAAATCTGATTTGTTTCCTATAGTCTATCTGTAATGTATTGATCTGCAAAGGAATACCCCAAGAGACTTCCAGAAGGATTTATAGAACTCTACAGCGAATCCATCTGAGCCAAGATTTTTTTTCCCGTTTCCAATCCGTTTTAGAAACAAACCGCATTCGTTAAATGTAAGCACACCTTCGCACGATTCTCTTTCCTCTTGACTCAATTTTATATTGTGATTAAAAAATCTATTTTGGTTAAATAATATATTTTCAGTTTCTTGAGTCTCTTCGTCATCAAGCTGAACAATTCTACTTTTGTACAATTCCATATAAAACTGTTTTCGGGCTTCTAAAATATCTATTTGATCAGATAATTTGGTCCCATCATGTAAAATAATTGTCTTATTGACGTAATTTCTTTTTTCAAGATTTAAAAAGTACTTTGTGCCTTTTTTTTCTCCAAATTCATACCATCTGGCTTTAGATCGTAAAATAACAACCTCTATATATTTTTCATAGATTCCTCCAATACTGTTTTTTCTTCTTCTAAAGTTTCTAGAATTCCACCCCTCCGTCTGTGTTATTCAACAGTTCACCATAAATGTCTACTATTTGCTTTTCAATTTTTTAAAAAATTTTTCCCGTTTTTCTTTCGTTGTCTCAACAGAAAAAAAGTTTCAGATCTTATTTTCATTTTCAATATTTCAAAGAACATTGGCTCATTATAGGAAAAAGCAACATGGAGGGAGTCATGTTTATTTTCCATTACATAATATTCATTTACAGTGTCAGCTATACACGTTTTGACTAAATCAGTACACTCATTGATCTTCAACATTTGTGCATTAAATTTCTAATATCCTTTTCCCCTTGAACATGTTGAGAAAGCCACGCTCAGAGCAATAGCTGAATGATCAGATTTATATCCAGGTAAGATACACGTATCAACTGTAATCATAAATGTCTTCAGATACGAGAAAGAAATCTAATCTACTTTGTTTCAAGGGAGATTTTTGCCTCCAGGATTGCATCCTGATTCGATGCCATGGATCAAATATTTCCAATTTGTTTTTTAGGTCTTGGATCATTTCTCTAGACTGTTGGTGTTTATCATATAAAATATTATAGGTATCCAAGTCTAAGTCCTAAACAGTACTCCAGTCTCCGCACAATATAATTGATGAATTCTCAAGAAGTAAAATCTCATTTGACGTTATAAACGAGCTAGGATTATCATCATACAGATTCACGAGGTTATTCTGTTGACATTAATTGTAATATCTAAAATAATAAACCTTCCTTGACTGTCAAATCTTTATGATTTACAAATTCGAACGTATTTCTAAAAAATATTGCAACCCCAGCACTATTACTAGAGCAGTGGCTAAATATACATTTGTATCCCCATTCAGCTGCCCAATATATTTTATCATTCTTTGTACTATGAGTTTCCTGCAAGCATACTATCGATACATTCTTTTGTTTTACCCAGTGGAAATTGTCCCTTCATTTAAAGACTGAACCTTGCAGGCCTCTAACATTCATAGTTATATTTTTTACAATATTATCCATGAGAACGGCAGAAATTGTACGTATATATGTTCTTGTACAGGAATTCATGCAGTAATTATCACCTTGCATTTATCATATACATGGCTTTTACACCCACACTCACACACATATTCACACAGAATACAAACATCTATAATAAAACATCCATGGTGTTCCAATACATGCTGTAGATTTGGCTGCAGTTGATACCGTGAATGATAGACAAGCGAAACAGCTCCATTTATGTTAACTTTTAATCGCCTTTGACGGATTTCTAATAGGCACAGAGTAAAAATTACAAAATAAATGAGAGAAATAAAGGGATGAAAGGAGGGAAAAAAGTAAGAAAGAAAAGCATATATGAATATAGTGAGTGACTTAATGACAGAAAGAGTAAGAAAGAAGAGCATATATGAATATATTGAGTGACTTAATGACAGCAAGAGTAAGAAAGAAGAGCATATATGAATATATTGAGTGACTTAATGACAGCAAGAGTAAGAAAGAAGAGCATATATGAATATAGTGAGTGACTTAATGACAGCAAGAGTAAGAAAGAATAGCATATATGAATATAGTGAGTGACTTAATGACAGCAAGAGTAAGAAAGAATAGCATATATGAATATAGTGAGTGACTTAATGACAGCAAGAGTAAGAAAGAAGAGCATATATGAATATAGTGAGTGACTTAATGACGGCAAGAATGGGATATTCGAAGTATTGAACGTGGATGAGTAAAAACAGCTGATAAACAGCTGAGTAAGTAGATTTTAATACGAGTGAAAAAGGATTCATGAATTAGTGGATGAATTGATTGAGGAGAGATTAGATATAGTTGATGATTGAGTAATAAATCTATTAACTAATAACAAAACTCATAAAGGAAAGAAATAACTTATAAAAAATAAAACAAACTAGAGCAGAAAAGGGAGTATCCAAAATAAAGATCCGTATACCTATATGACTAATTTAAGGATTTTATAGAGTTGCATTTATACTCTAACTTTCTCATCAATATCATCAAATGTCACATTTTATCCTTTTTCCTGATTTGATTTTGCCATGCATAAATCCGTTAAAGTACCACGCACGATCAATCTCCTGATGCTTGGATAATTTATTGATACGTTCATCTTCGTCACATCCTCTACCAGTCGCATGGATGCATGCATGCATGCATGCATGCATGCATACATACATACATACATACATACATACATACATACATACATACATACATACATACATACATACATACATACATACATACATACATACATACATACATACATACATACATACATACATACATACATACATACATACATACATACATACATACATACATACATACATACATACATACACATCGTCTGACACTGTTGAATATTGATCTTCTGGACTGGAATAATTGATAATTAACTGATAACTGTTAGCTGTTTGTTAACATTATTTGCATATGACTTTGGAGCAGACTGGTTTTGACAGTCCTTTGGACTACCCCACCAGTCTACATCTTGGGCATAGCCTTTCATATTCATAACCTCTATATCAAGTTTTGACTATAAGAACATAACAGAAAGTTGGAATTTTCTTTGCATTTTCTCTGAGCACTGTTATAACTAACTCCTGATTTTGTATCATTGAATCCCCATATGGTGGCCATTTTTGGCTCACCACTTGTGTTTTGAGTTTATCCTGAATTTTGTTCACAAGCTCATCGTTATGTATCTCTAGATGGAGTCCAGATACATATACATATGTTTTCCTGGCCTCTACCCTTCTTATCACTGGTGTTGTCTCCCCTACACTGGCTTTGAGACATTTTACCCCTAGATAGTCCGTTTTTAAAATATGGGTTGAGTATTCCTTAGGATATACAATAATTTTTTCCCCATTTTTTAGTCCATATATTTGATTTATATCAACTCCTTGTGCCCTCATTGCTATCGGTGTGTCCGATTGTCTAGATCAGTTTTGAATGTTGCCGAAATCTATCAGCTGCCAGTTTGGTTGGTGAAAAGCTATTAGCCTAGTACCCTTTAGTTAAGTGACAAAATATCTCTAAGCCCTTGTATTTATGCTTGAACAATTTTTTACTTGATGAGTAGAGTTTACCTAGAATCGTGAAAACACAATTGACAGGCCTCGCACCACTTTTAGTTCAATTTTTTCCACAGGAATGCGATTTTGTTTTCCTCAGGTAAATCGCTATTCAGCTAGTTTAGCCAAATTTGAATCTAATGCATTAATTACCAGTACACATATTTGTTTCCACATCTAGCTATTACAAGGGTGATCTACACACAAAACACAATACAAACACTTGAAACTAAAGTTGAAATTAAAAAAGTAAACAAATCACACTTTAAACTGTTGTGTTAAAAGTTTGCAAACAAAAAAGAGTTGAAAAATGAAAAACCACTTGACTCGGATTTCTTCCCCAATCTGTGATTACAAGTAATATCTATCATCTTTCAAAGCTGTATTTGAAAAGCCAACCTCAATGGCCTACATTAACTCAACAACAACAACAACAACAACACAAAAAAAAAAAAAATTGACGGAAGATTACCATATCAAGTCCAGAAATCTCCGCTTCAGTTGTCAGGTTAATTGAACCCGAAAGGTAAGTTAAAAGCCAAACTTATTGGTTAAAGTTCCGTAATATTTTTGTAAAGTGCTCTTGGATTGGTTGGTGCAAATTTCCTTTCCAACAATATTATATACCTATTCTAGTTCTTCAATCGAGTCACTCCAACTCACTAGGAATAAACAGAAGCATACCCGACACCTATGTGATTTTATTTGACTTTATAAGGTAAGAAATTTGGCTGCATATTATTATACTAGTATATATTTATCTTGAGAACATTCTTTTTTTACTTTATTTCCAGAAAAAAAAATTTTCGATGCTAAAATATAAAATGAGTTAATACTTTTTTAGAATACAAGCCAGGATTTATAACTTAATTGACTGTCATTTGAAGAAATTGGATGCTAAGTGATGTTCCTAGGGACAAGTTGTTTGCTGTATATTTGTAAGCCTCTCTAGTTAAGTCTATATGCATTGATTTTTGTCGTCCGAATCCGCATCCTGGCTATGTGTTACAATTTATTAAATACAATAAACGAGAATTTATTTAAACAGATCAAGACTATTTGTTTTAGGACAATACAATAGACAGTTCATGGATGCTGTAATAAATTGATTTATCAAAATTGGCATATAATTAATACGTAGGTGAAAAAACTTTACTTTATTTACCCTGTACGTATTACAAAAAATGGAACAATATAATTTAAAACAAATTCAGAATTGTCAGATTTGGACAAATTATATTTAAACATTTATTAGGAGTGCTACGTTTATAGAAATGGTATGACTGGTCGTGTATGTTGTGTTCAATAAATTATATCGGGAATATACCGGGCTCCTCTAGTAATGATGTTTCATTAATGATGATAATAATTAAGTTTTTTTTTGTTTTAAAAAAAAACTTGTAATTAACAATACTGGGCATTGAAATGGTAACAGATCTCTTTTCATACCGGAGCGGGACCAGAACAAAGTCGACCCATTACAGATTCCGCCCATGCAATAAAAGAACTTTTCCTTTTAAAGACAAGGCCATTACAGAGTTGGCAAACAACGAAGAAGGCCTCGCCCTTGATCTTGCATTGCCCTGGTAATACTTGTTGCTATAAATAACCAACAATGTTCATCTTACAAGGGTTTGTAACTGGTCAACCGATGCCCTCTAAATTAAATGATCATACTAACGCATGTAATGGTAAGGACCATTGTGTGTTCAAGTGAAGTAACTGCAAAACAGCAAGCACTTGCTTGTGATTCCTGCAACTCTTGGCGACAGAGTTTGTAATACAGGCATGTTGCAATCGTTGTTGGTACCCCTTATTTCATTCACAATGACGGTCAGAGCCTTTTCAAGGCATAGGCAAGCGAGGTACGTGTTAAGGATTCCCAAACTTCTTGAAACGGTTATAATACCTTCTGCTCAGTGCTGGATGTTTCATCGTAAGTGAAAATCTACAAAAAATTATTTTAAAGCTTATTACTTCTCATGAAAGTTTCATGAGATCGCTTACAACAACGCTCAATCGGGGTTATTAACTGCTCACAAGACACAACGCTGTTCTTGTCTAGCTATTTCTTCTGATTAAGCAAGATCTTAGCAATTCTCTATAACAACTGAAGGAGAAATCGTTCCAAATAGTCGTGTTATTGGTGAACATTTGAATACAGCCCAAACATATAATATCCTAGATAAAGTATTCCTGAAACAAAACTAATGATTTCAATCAGTTTGCATCGACTAACCGAAATCGGTTTACACGATTTATTTGCTTAATAAGGTTTTATACTTTTAACAGTGTGCTATGTTGCAGACTATAATACTAAGCGTTTCTTGTTTTTAATTTTAAATTTTATTTTGTAGAATTTAAAACCAGCAGATATCATAAGCTGAAACAAGATGGAATGCATTATCAATTTAATTGTATAAATGCATGCAATCTATCCAAGTTTTTTTCTTTACGAAACTAATTAGAACTATGAAATTTAACCTACCGAATTTTAATGTTTTAAATCACAAAAGTCTTCATAATGTATGATGTATATAATATGAAATAAATAATGAAACTAAATTATCTTTTCACCTTGTAGATGGCAAACTGCAAGGACATCATATTGAAACTAGAGACAACATACCACATTTATGATCCCAAGCGGATCTGTATTGCTGCCATTGGGTCTCATATAATCCTTGGAAACTGGAATGAGAACCGACCACTATTGGCCATCAACACAACCGGAGACCAGTGGGAGATTTATATTTCCGCCAATCCTGGGATCCGCATTCAGTGGCAATGGGTTATATACGATATGAAAAAGAGAAAGGTCTTACTTTGGGAAGACCAGGGTAATAATAGGATGCTAGTGGTCCCCTCCAGAGATAGTCACATCATAGTCCCGTGGAATGATGCAGAGAGTAGACCATTTCCCATACGAAAAGCGCCAGCATGTGATCCATATGTAAGTTTTTTATTACGAACATCTGCTTCAGGGGAGATTGAGAGCCCTGTAGTTTCTGAGAAAAAAAAGGACAATGTGTTTCCTGGAAATATACTATTTGAAAATAATGGATTTAAGTCATTTCTTCGCTTCTTTAATTATAAAGCATGACAGATTCAAACTAATATTTTCAGCTGTATACCAAGGAGTAAGTACAAATGTCAGAAGGAAATCCAAACGTGTGCACTTCATAATTGCAAAGGATACAAGAAACAGAAGACAAATGGTTCTTTAAGGTAGAATGTAAACGAAAGAGAAGCCACACCCCAAATCATTATTCTAATTTGATGATCAGAGATAAGGCACGCAGATAACACTGGACAAATGCAACCCGAGTCAGTTCTAATAAAGAATGCATCATAGTGAACAAATCCCACGAAAGAGTGGCAAAAAGAGCGTCACATAAACCATGAATTACTTGTGCTTATCGCTATTAAAGCTAATATTTTGTTAAAGAAAATCTGTCTCAAAGATTTTTGACACAATTAGAATATTCCAAGAGGTCATGATATTTAGAAGGAAGGATCTTATGAAATGTCATCACGTTCAGACAAACCGGAAAAAGTACTTACACTTGGTGACCGAGTTTTGTGTTGAATATTTTGATTTAGATTTCATACTATTTTAAATGCTAATATGTCTTCTAATATGTCTCACAATAAATAAATAATTTATATCAATAGCTTCTTGGTTTATCTCGTTCAAATCAAATTTGTACATATGGTTTTTTATTTTAAAGTGAAGGGCCTCGAGTGGCCGAGTGGTCTAAAGCGCTGTCCGTTACGGAGCACTGCCATCTCACCTGAGTTGGTTCAAGTCTAGGATTCGGCGAATGTGGATATGTGAGAAAGCTTGCCAGTAGCTTCTCGTTGGTCGGTGGTTCTTTCCGGTGATTTTCCGGTTTCTTCCTCCACCATTAATATTGGACGCCACGCATAGCCAGCCTATCGTGTGCTGAAAAATGGCGTTAAACCCAACAACAACAGAATAAGTGTGCAGCACAATCCGTTGTAATGGGATGAAAAGATACAAAATATACAAGATACAGAATATATTACCATCAGTCTAATATGTTCTTTAAACATGTGTTTACTCGAGTCGTAAATGTGACTAGTGTGAACATGTGCTATGTATGATGGAAAATTCATTACAAGCAAACATTCAGGAATAGCTATGGAAACCCTCGGCTGATACTTGGTCAGGTTTTTCTAATGTCCTGATGTATTGCGAAATTACACGTGTACTCCGTGAGAGTGTAATTAAAACGACTTATTAGCTTCGTTTATATGCTTAGGTATTTTGTAAGACACTCAGTCGCAGTCAGATTTAAAATAGAGTAACAGCCAGAATAAAGAACGTGATTACTACTCTATGTGGATTTTTGCACGTGAAAAAATTGCAACAAGGAACATATTGAAGAAATTTGAAAGTTTTTCAACGTGAAAAGAATCGATAGAGAAGAGGGCTTTTTTCTCGAATGTTACAACCAAGAGGGGGCACAAGTTTTGGACATGAGAGAAAATTTACCAATAGCTAATGTAATGGTTGCTATGAAAGTACAATATACAGACTCAATAGAGAGGACTTTTGCAATTAACCGAACTAGATACAAAGTAAACGTTATAAGACCAAGGAGTAAAATACCACCTAGCGAAATGAGAATTAAAAACCTCCTGGTCATAGTGAAAGAACCGAATCCAATTCTGAAAAAGATCAAAAAGCAAACGGGACATTTATGCCTAAATGACTTCCCACTAGTGATACCTACAGAAATAGCTAAAACATGATTTGAGGAAAAATTCCAAATTACGGTAATAACTGCAAGACCGAATAAAATTCCGGTTACATCCATATGCATTGGGAACATGGTTTTCGAGAATCTACAGATCAAGAACTGCCTAGCAACAAGCTCTAAAGGAAAAAGATGAACAACGACATAAAGATCGGCTTCCAAAACAAGTTACAACTCCCCATTAAAACAAATTATAGAAGAACAACAGATTAAACAAATACAAGAACTACAGTTAAAACAAGTACAAATTTACCAGTCGAGAACAGATCCTAAAACAACAGTTAAGCAATAAAAACCAAAAAGCATCCAAAACTCCCCATCAAAGCAAATTCGCGAACAGCAGATTAAATAAAAAGTACATAAACAACAGTTAAAACAAGTACAATGTAACCAGAGTCAAGAACAGATTCGACAACAGCTACAGCAGTCTAAACCAAAAAACATCCAAAGCTCTCCATCAAGCAAATTCGATCTAACCCGAATCAAGAACAGCTTCCTAAACAACAGAATCCTACTTTGCAGGCATCAATAGGCGCACAAATAGCAGGGACAACAGATTGAAAGAGAATAAGAGAACGAAGAAAATAAAAAAGAATAAACAAATAGAAGAACAAAGCAGAACAGAGAGAAAAAATCTACTTCAAAGAGACGAAACATTAGATGGCACATGGACTTACTGTGAGGAATTTTAAATTAAAATAATAAAAAACCTATTATACAATTGAAATGAAATTTTACATATAACACTTTTGAGAAAACTTTACTGTTAACTTTAAACAAAATTTACCATGATACAAAAACATGTAGGGCAGGAGGGCCTCCCTACATGGTCTGCAAAGATCAGCGAGGAAGAGCACACTCTCCCCCCAAAAGAGAGTTTATTAAATATGGGTGGTAATATGGAAAAAAGGAGAAAATAAGCTCCTTAAAATACAAATATAATATTTAATATAATATTTAAATATTTGCACAATACATGGCTAACCGGAAAATCGCCCTAAGACGACGCATGTCGCATATGTAAAAATATAACTTCACTAATACTCGTGTAAAAACTGAATGTGAAAAATTAAAAGTAGAAAAGAATGCTATGATCATGGAAATTACAAAAACTGAGAATTTTAAGAAAAACTTTTAATATTTAGATGGAAATTTAAAGAAGATACTTATATGAAAATAATTGAATACATTATATCTATAATGATAAAATGTTGAAAAGTTATAACAATTAGGAAATGAAATATTAACCAAACTAACAATTGTATTAATAATAACCTAATAGCTATTATTTTCTCGTTATAGACAGGAATCTACACATGGAAGAAGTAAGAGACAAGGACATCGTAGGGCTATATCACATGGCGATACTCGAAGTGGGCAGGTCTGCGGAAGAGACCCGAAAACCCCATGTGTAGTAAACAAACAAAACTTTTTGGCAATCTTGAAATAACCCTAGAAATATAAATAAAAAATAATAATAACTTTGGGAAAAAACAGGATTCAACCTATCTAATAAAAGATATGTATGCGCCCTGTATTGGAAAGTAATCCACTGCATCTAATAATTAAATATATATAGTACTTATATAAAGGGAGAGACATTACATTACGCAAAGTCAGTTAAAACATTGTCGTTTTTTTTAAAAAAAATGTATATTATGCAGTGTCTCACCCTAAAAAAGTCTGAAATTCAAAATTCCATAAATTAAATAATATAAATGAAAAAATACTTTGTTTCCAGTATATGTAAAGTCAAAAATTCAAAATTCCAATAATTAACTAAAAATATAAATGAAATTAAAAAATCTCTTTTTTCAGTATGTGTGTGTATATTATATATGAATGAAGTGACAATGTATACACATATACCATAAGTTTTGTTTCTAGGAAAACTCGGGAATGATTTGGATATAGCGGCTGTCCTCACAAATATACTATATAGCAACATACAATATAGCACAATACATATAGCATACATAGGACGTAGGGGATCCTTAGCCAAGGTCACATGAATATGAACAAGGGAAACGACCCCGATAGGGTAAATGAAACCCTATCAGATGAGGGAACCTTTAAATACACTAGGAATAAATACCCCATCAAAAATTGAGAACATAATACAATTTTTGATCAAAATTCATTTTATAAAGTTTAACATAGCAGCACATCAGGGAGAAAACAAAAATACATGAAAACACTTTTCTATTTGTTTTGTTCGATTAAGGGTGGCATCTGTCTGGTGACCTCCCCCCAGGACAAAGCAGACTTAACCGACCCACAACGACAGTGAATCGTGAACTAAAAACAAATAATAAAAAACGAATACAACTACAGCAGATGAGATAACAAGAACATTTGCAAAAACGTTTAATAAGGGACACAGGAATAGACAAAGGAAATGACTAATGAATTCAACTCACTAGAAAAAAGCAGAGAGCATGAGAGATCATGGAGGTGCACAAAGCTAATAAACGAGTTACAAGTTATCTAAAGGAAATTGTAAAGTACAAAGAATAGAAACACGAGAATGTTCTTTCATCGAATGTCACAAGAAATAGAGCTGACAAATGTACCTAGAGAAAGAACACCAGGAGTTGTAGATGTAATGGTGACACTGAAGGTGTTAAACCCGGACATAAGTCAAATATACTCCATCAACCGGAAAGGGTATGAAGGATACATATTGAGACCTGGAGGAATTAAACCAATAACATACAGGGAAATGCATATCAAAGGACTACCAGCAACTGTCAAAATACCGACACCATACAGGAGAAAAATTAGAAAACAAACAGGGGAACTACACCTAACTGACATCCCACTTGAAATACCGTTAGAAGCCACAAAAGAGAAATTTGAAGAGAAATTCAAAATAAAGGTTATATCAGCACGTTTGGATACCATACCCATGCCAAGTATATACAATGGAACAAGAATATTTGAAATTGAAAAGAGTAATCAGGTAGAGATAAAAACGGCTTTCTACCTTTTTTATACCAAATCATGGTATAAAGGATGTATTTACCACATAATCTGTAACAGATGTAGAAAGACAGGTCATACGTCACACAGATGCACTCAAAACCTAGAGCAACAACGGCAACAAAGCCCCACAACAATAACAGTCAGTCAACAATAAATAGTCAGAAACTTCAGCAACGAGATGATCCAAAAAGAGCAACAACAACAACAACAAATGCTGAACCCAATAATACATTGGAAAGAATAGACGACAGGAAGTCAGAAACATCAGCAACAAGGAAATGAAGGACAAATGATAAAATACAACCTACAAAAAGAACCCTCAAATGTGAATCAACAACAAAAACAAATGCTAAAACCAAGAGCAGCACAAAGAAGGAAACAACCAAGAGACGACCAAATCACATTACAACATCAACAACATGAGAAAATGGAACAGGGCTTCAATCAAAATCTAAGTACTGCCCTAACACTGGCAACAATAGGAACACAAGAGAATGAACAGTCAGAAACAGCAAATAAGGAAACCCAAAAGGAAGAAAGGAGAGTGAAAAGGAGAAAGATGAAAGAAGAAAACGACATGAGAAAAAAATCTCCTAAAAAGAGACGAATGCCTGGAATATAAAAAAATAAAAGTATTAAAAGATGCCTTAATAATAAACAATAAAGAATATTAAATGCTATAGCACAACAATTATGAGTAGGGCAGGAGGGCCTCCCTAAATGGTCTGCAAAGATCAACCAGGAAAGAGCACTCTCCAAAAAGGAGCACCGTCGTAGTCTATTGTAACATCTTAGAATTGCACAACTTTTATTACCTTAAAAAAGGTACTTTTGTGCTAGAAGGAGTTGACTGTTCTTATGTCTACGTAGAACATGCACTTTGCTAGTGAAACTAATTGTACTTAGTTTTTCTAAATTGTTTTCCTGGGGAACGACATTACTAGTTTGAATAAAGACATTTTCCGAAAATATTCTAAATTGGAACGGAACAACATAAACCGTTCTTTACTGTATAAATTCTGGGGTCTTTTTTTGTTAGCCTTCGTCTCACATTATCCGCCATCTTAGGCAGGAACTGAACTTCAGACTGTGCTTGTTTAGAACTGTTCACAGGACTTCTGTTTTATGTCTTTAGAACAATTTGGACCGTTTCTGTCAATCGTAAGTCTTGTTTAACATATTTACATTATTTCATGTTTTCTAGAACAATAAATTAATTTTGTCACAATTTACAAAGTTTGTTGTCTTCACTCTTTCTTTGTGTTACTTTAAACGAGTCTATTCATTTTGTTTGTTGCGACCTGGGAGTTGGGAACCACTGCCCTGTTGGGTTATATGGAAGATTTGACACTATATCAATTTTATACAAAGAAATATTATATGCATATATGAATCGGTTTTAAATTCTTTTTAATTTTATTGTTGTTTCAGTACATCCTATGGTAATGATTATTTTCACGGGACTCAATATTATTTTAAATAAGTACATTATTTTTGTGCAGAACTTAAAAGTATTTCAGTAACATTATTTTTACCTGACCTCGTTCTTACACTTGGTAAACATGAAATTTAAATGATTGGTCAGTATCAATTGAGGTCATACATACTTCACTCACATTATCATCGTGTGTCTTCAACGTATTGAATTATTGGTTCTTAAATAAGACTATCTTCGCGCACGTGTCAAATGCCTTGTATTAAATGATCATGTGACATATCATAAGTGACGAAATGACGTTTTAGTGGGGTTTAATACTCAATATTACGTTTTATAGTTGAGTCGTAAGATTACCTTCAAGAGATCAGAAGTATTTTCTGTTTTCAACTTTTAGTTATGTGCTTTTGAAGAATAATTCGTATTCTCTAGCAAATAAGTGCTTCGTCATCAAATCATTGGACAAAAGCATTCAGTGAAAATTAGTGCTAATGCCGGAATATTTTTTATGATTCAAAATTCAACGTGGAACTTTTGACATCAATACTTTATTCATCTGACGTCATCGTCCGCCATCTTTTAACTTCATCGGGATTCGAACTTAGATTCATTTAGGACATTTTAGTGATAGGACTTGTGTGTTTTAATTCTAGGATTGGGTTTTTGGATTATATTCCAAAACTGTTAAGTCCCTTTTTCAAAAATAAATTATTTTTCTTAAAATTTACAAAGGTTGATGGCTTCACTCTTTTCTTTGCTACATTGGTAAAGCCGAAATTTGTAAGAATATGAACTATTTTCAAATCTTGAATACTATCCAATTATCTGCCAAGCCTTGGTTACCTTTCAATTCTATTTGTTTTTCAAAATTGACAAACTTGATAAGAATGACATGCATGAATCACGCCACAATGTATGTATGTATGTATGTATGTATGTATGTATGTATGTATGTATGTATGTATGTATGTATGTATGTATGTATGTATGTATGTATGTATGTATGTATGTATGTATGTATGTATGTATGTATGTATGTATGTATGCTTCATTACTACGCGACAATGATAACAGTCCCTAGACTATACTGGCTTAGTGGTTAGCGGGTTTGAACCCAGGCCGAATCATTCCAATAACATATACAAATCGTACTAGCAGCTGCCTCGCTAGGCGCTCAGCATTAAGAAGTTAGTGCAAGGACTGTTTGGCTTTGTGTCAGGATAATGCGACTGGGTAGGAAATGATGCTACATGTATGCGGCATGATGTCCCAGTGATAGACATCACTATAAACTGTCACACCTCAGATACCATAGCGATACGACGGAAAACTGTTAAAGGTACGTTAAAATATAAAGCACACACACACACACACACACATACACACACACACATACACACACACACGCGCGCGCGCGCGCGCTATTCCTACCTTATTATTATGACTTTGAGTCACAAAATGATTAAAAGTATATAAAAGTGGGACCCCGAGTGGTCTAAAGCGCTGTCCGTTACGGATCACTGTCATCGCACCTCTGTCTGAGTGGGTTCGAGTTTAAGATTCGGCGAATGTGGATATGTGAGAAATCTTACCAGTAGCTTCTCGTGGGTCTGTGTTTTTTTTTGTTTCGTTTATTTCCCAGTTTCTTCCTCCACCATTAATACTGGCCGCTATGTATCGTGTGATGAAAAATGGTGCTATGCCCAGCAACTTTCCAAAAAGTAGCATGAAGACATGACGCAAATAGAGGATCTCAAATGGGTAACGATTTAATATTGAATTTATGAAACAAGTTAAATAATGTCCAGCTTTTTCGAGCCTTAGCGAGCAAAAGCTGGACATTATTCAACGAGTTTCATAAATTTAATATTAAATCGTCACCCATTTGAGATTCTTTTTATCACAGTTTTTATTTGAGTAGAAATTATTTAGATCGATACAAGAACGAATAATTTTGTTCATTCTGACAGACGGTATACCTTTCATTTGTTGTGCATAAAATATAGTCCCAAACAAAGTTGAACTAGTAAAATTAGATTGTACTGTTTTTTAAACTATAAATCAAAGAAAAAGCTTCCATCCGAATAAATAGAACATTTTGTAACCACAAAATTATTTTTCGAAACAGAATTATAAATGAGATGTGATGCTGCCACATTGTTTTACGGTAAGCAGTCACAGTACTGGAGGCCGACAGTAGAATATACGTGGACCCTAAAATGTGTGTTTAAAAACGTTACATTGTTGCGATTTTCATGTGGAAATAGGATTACCGGATAAAAAAATCCCACATTTACTGCAATGCATTTGTGACCTGATATTTGTAGTACTTGATTTGAAAAATAGACTGCAAAGACGACGTCAGCAAATTTATTTTTGTATCGGATTTATTTCCCACATATGCTACGTAAAGATGCTGTGGTTGGATAAATGTCTGTCAGTTAGGAGACCCATTCATGTCCAGATTATTCTCCAAACAGAAGTGAGTTTGTTTACTTCGTTAATTTAACATTTAAACAACGCTTGTATATACGCTGGATTCTATATCTATGTTACTGATATACGCACCCCACCCACCCACCGCGCTATCCCTTAGTTTTATTCGTTATTGTCGTTTATGTCATGTAGTTTTATGCCTATGATGATATTGTTAAACATGACATAATGAACAACTGTGGGAGTAGCATATCCATATTGAGACAGCCGATATGATATTTCCTCAATTTCTATTTGCGAGACGAGTTAAAAAATGGCCGCCAAAAATGTTGATTCAGATCAAAACATTCCAGAAGGCGGGGTTAAAAACGTTTTTCAACGGTCGCAGCCAATCATTAAAGACACATTGCACAATGATTTCATGATCTCATCTGGCCCAATCAGAATCACAAAGTGATATGTTCATACGTATAATATCAAAAATATGAACCTGTACGCATTGTAGGAAATCAATACTGACTATGTGATAATAAGCGATAACATACTAAGGATATTGACACTTTGTAGCATGTCAACTGTTGCTTTAACAATTTACAACTTATCAAAAATATTATTTGATCTAGAATTATTCTGTACAAATTGACCAAATAATCTTCATTCGAGAAATGTCTGTTTCCAAAATGCAAACCGATGTGTGCGGACAAAGTGTAGGAGATTTTACAGTTTAAGTAATCGGCGAGATGATACTCGAAACCATCAGTAAAGTGCAGGTTTGGAGCAGAGTTAGTAAACATGATGATGGTTTATGCATCTCTCTCTCTCTCTCTCTCTCTCTCTCTCTCTCTCTCTCTCTCTCTCTCTCTCTCTCTCTCTCTCTCTCTCTCTCTCTCTCTCTCTCTCTCAAGAATCTTTATGTTCTCAAAAGAATATGTCTCGTTAAACAATTGTGAAGGTTTTAAATTGTATGGAAGACTGCTTTGTTTTCAACCCTTTTCAGGTTTTCTTATATTGTTGGACTAAATACCAGTGCATCGTCAACTCCAGTCATTATGAAAACAGAGTTGTCCTGAAATCAACAGCAAATTATTCTCGTATTGCCTGTAAATAACGATGCCATTGTTAATTTAAAAATTTAGCAATAGACGACTCAGCGACTTTGCACTTAGGGGTTATTAGACTCGAATTGGAAACAGACGGTAATCTCGTTTCATTTTGGTGGCGCTCTACAGTTTCGTATATAGCATAGGGTTAAAATTTTAAAGAAAAAGAGTTTCCCCCACGTTTCCTCACTAGTTGTACTGGTTATTTAAAAGAGACTTTGTGTATCTTAGGTATTGTTCAAAGAACCTTTAATTCCCTTTATTTTTGATGTATGATTGATGGGTGTAATATGGGTTAGAGAGTATACAGCTTGGTCTTACTCCAGATGTGCACCTTTCAAAAAAGTGCTAGCTCTAGTTGCTCATTTTCACTTTTCGAACTTCAGAGGTAAATTGTAAAAAAAAAAGAGCCGATAACTTTTTTACATTTTATGTATTTGGTAATTCAGTCATTGCACGTTTAGAAGCTGGTATTATCTAGTTTGGCAAGTTTCATTTTTCCATATTTTAATAGCTGCCAAGAATAGTGTACTTTAGACAAATTTAGGTTGATTTTTGGAGCACAATGGAGCAGTCATTTTAGTTAGCAGTGTCTTGAGACCATTTAAAATTTCCAAAAGTACAATATCCAAAGAAATTTCATCCACATTACATGAAAGTAAAATATAGGTATGCCAACATTCTCTCCACTGTGCATGCTTAAAATGCAAACAACTTCACCTTACATACATCACTCTCTCAAAAGTACATAATAACTGGTGAGCGCTATCTTTTTTATGACATCACTAAAGAGCGACATTGACAACGTCATGTTACTATGTCACGTCAGACGGCTTAGCAACGATTATCGGAGATACACGCATCACCATTGCTATTACAGATACGAAGAAAACAGAAGTTATAAAAAAGGTGAGAGTAATTCTTAGGAAAGTAGCATTGCAAAGACATATGTAACTCATAGTTTTCTAAAGGCAAATATAACTTTGAAATTATTGCATAATAAAGCGATATTCCATATGAAATAACTCAAGGGATTCAGTTCATTTACATGGACAACTTATAAAGTCTTCATTTTTAGAATAAAAGTATCACCACATTTTTTGAGGGTCAATTGAGTTTCCAATCGGTTGTAGCAATTGCATTAAAAGATTTGGCGAAAATTTCTTCTACCATACAAATTTTAAAATACAGAACACCAGAAACGTTCTATTTTTATATTATAATTTAAACTATTTAAAAACTTCAAATTTTGGGCTGTTTAAGCATTGACTTTAGACTGTCGTAATGTTGGAGAAAAAGGAGAATCTGAACGCAATGTTTGAATTGTCGTAGCCGGGTATATAAATCGGTAATGAAAAAGACCTTTATGCTATTAGTGCACTAACCTTGCTCCCGTAAAATCTTTATAGATTTTGATACATTAGCTTTGGTCACGTTTATTTTTTTTTGGGGGGGAGCACAAACGTTGTATCAGCTAGGCATCCGTATTAGATTTAGCATCCAAAAAATGTTGAGTATTTGGAATACCTTTCTCCGAAAAATCACGAGGACATATTATACATTTCCCCAAAAACTGAATCTCATGAGGACTTGGATTACCTTTCCACTTAACCTTATGAAGACTTGGGTAACTTTTCTTCGATAGCTCAGGAGGACTTGAGTATATTTCCCCGAATCATCAGGAATTAAAAGTGATTATATTGGATTTATTGTCCATGCTAATGGTGGAGTTGTTCTTAGCAAAATAGCCATAATGCAAAAAAAATATGACTGAATCCATCATAAATAGGAAACTAATGTTAAAAAAGCAAACAATCTTTTGAAGATACATAAATACTTACCTGAAAAAGTCAGGCCGGCTATTTTTTTTTCAAATGACAAGCATAATCCCCCCTCTCTCTCTTTCTCTCTCTCGTCTGTTCGCTCGAATATACGGCTAACTTTAAATTTTATTTTCCGATATTAAATAAATAAATTGCATTAATGATCTCTGTTTTTTAGATGACTTACAACGACAGATATATCATAGTAAAATTAGAGACATCCTACGATATTTCTGATCCTGAAAGTGCATCCGTTGCTGCCATTGGGTCTCATGTAACCCTTGGGAACTGGAATGAGAACCGACCCCTTCTGGCGATCAACAAAATTGGTAACCAGTGGGAAATCTACATTTCTGCTAGAGCTGGGACTCGTATCTACTGGAAATGGATCATATACGATCTAAGGACAAGAAAAATCTTATTGTCAGAAGACAAATTTGGTGTCCGAGAGCTTGTGGTCCCTTTTAATGATTCCCACATTATTGTTCCATGGAACAAAGCACAGAATAGACCATTACCACTGTCTGAAGGTCCGCCTTGTGATCTCAAAGGATTTACTGTTTGCGTAAATTCAGAATATATAAAGTCTTACCACACTGGTCGGCCTGCTAGAATTTACTATTCCAGAGACATTGGAAACACAGTCGTGGGTGCGATGGCCCTTGGTGTTGTTTTCTACTCAGTTTACAGACGATTATTTTGAGTTAACGATAATAGTAGTTTAGCATTATGTAATCATTAGTTTATTCGTTTCATCAATGATGAGATATTCATTGGTTGTAATACTATCTTTTATATTTATTTCCTTGAATACACTTTTCATTTGACCTTTTCATTTCTTATTGTATACAATTGTGATTACAATAACTTCATCGTACCACACCATAAGTCCTTACGGAAGTCTAAATTAAACTGTCCATTACAGAGAGGTTTTCACACCACCGTTTACACTAATTTATACTGTATTAGTCTTGAACTATCGAACACCTACTCATTCATAACAGACAAAAGGAGCAAGCTCCTTGAATTCCGCTAAACACAATGTTTACCGTATATATTTGCTAGCTTGCAAATGTGTTAATTTTACACAGGTAGAACGCTTAAACACTTACTATTTTGGGCCCGTTTTACAAAGCAACGCAAGTTAAAGCATACAATTTTCTGAAGTTTTAAGGGCCATAAATTTTATACTATTTCGTAAGAGCGTTTCATAAAGGTTTCCATAGGAAAAGTTCGTACGTCAAAAATGATTTTTTTTGGTGTAAGCAACTATTTTGTGTGGAAGGAAAGCAATATAATCGGAAAAAATGTAACAACACCTTCTAGATATTTATGAAAGACAGCAAGGAAAATGACGGCGACTAGAACAACAATAAGAACACACTGGTAAAGATGTAACAAGCAAAAATACTGTGATCTCTTGGTCATATTAAATCAAATTTTTATATTGTTTCTGATTAACGAAGGCAGAATGCTCGTGTGTGTGTGTGTGTGTGTGTGTGTGTGAGAGAGAGAGAGAGAGAGAGAGAGAGAGAGAGAGAGAGAGAGAGAGAGAGAGAGAGAGAGAGAGAGAGAGAGAGAGAGAGAGATGAACTTCTTCAGTGAAAGAATTGGCTAAGCCATACTTTATATATCTAAATTAGAGTCTACAATTACAAATGAGAATATAGCGACGTGTTATGCAATCACATTTATGCAATCCTGTACGTTCATGCAATCCTTTATATTCGTGCAATCTGTAACGTTTATACAATCCTTTACACATTTATGTAGTCCTTTACGTTCATGCAACCCGTTACGTTTATACAATCCTTTACACATTTATGTAGTCCTTTACGTTTATGCAATCCATTTCGTTTATACAATCCTTTGTGTCGTTACCCTTACGTAATCTTTGCAGCATCCAAACCTTCAAAATATACATGATATTCATTGCATTACTAAGGAGAAAGTATTTATAGGGTTTTAAGTTCACTTCTTAAAGACTAAAAAGATGGAAAAATCCATTAGTTAGGAATAAACCTTAGAAAAATGAATACATATTCTATAGAATAATATCTGTTAAGTTATGTTGATCAATAAATGAATATTGATAATTTGACAGGAAGGCTTGAACTGAGAATATCGTTTTGCAGATGCATATATTTTTAGCATAAAAATGCATATAAATATTATAATTAGAAGAAGCAAGTTATGTCTGTTTGCGTTTTTTCTCATATGTGTACGTTGTAAAGTGTGATTATTTTTTTAAAGAATATGTTTCGTTTAAATTTAGAATTTCTCTCCTAAAATCTATTACTAAAACGTATCTTAACACAGTATCTACTTGATGTTTTAAGAAAAAGAAATTATTCAAACTATTGTTAAGTTGAGCCGAATTGTCTTGGGCAAAATTGATTATAATCCTGTTTTAATGATACAACTTCCCCATCCCTCACCCTATTCTCTCTCTCTCACAGCTTGAATTCACATTTTTTCTTCTTCTGGTAAACAGGGTCTTTCGGAAAAAAAGAATCCTTTTTTCCCATCATCACTCTTTTGGTTACATCTATATGCAACACAGTGCATCATATTTTCTGTGCAAGAGCACGTTAGTAAGATATATCACACAGACATTTACGTTGGGAAATGAAACACTTGAATGGCTAGGTTGAATAGAAGGGATAAATGTACGTTATATCCGTGTTTGGCAAACGGAAACTACCGATTGTTTACGGAGATTGCCGAATAATTTTTTCATTGCCAAAAGTGGATTTTTAAGCCTAATTGAGCAATTTTATGATAGGCAAACATAACAAAAGCGTTTTGTTTATGACTATAATAATATCACACGTTTGTAGATTACAGGTCGCTAGTGACATTTATGCTGTTTTCTATCACCCATTCCCGTTGGTTGGCTCGTCAAACCTTGGAATAAAATTACAGTGCAAAAATGTATCCAACATGGATGATATGTCGCTTTTACAGAATACCTTCATAATGGACCCTTAGTTGATAAGTGTAACTTTGAATCTGGCTTTGACAATATTTGATGTGATAACAACATATAGCTCTAACTAAAAATGGAAGCGATCAGAAATAACCGCTTTATTTGAACTTTTGTTGGTGTACCGCTGTGACCTCGTGAGGGAGGGATATTCTTAAGAATGGTCCACTTCACCAACATCCCGAGAGCTGAATTCTTCAAGCAGCAGGGAGGGTGAATCCTACAAATTTTTGCGACCAAATCGATTAAAGCCTCAGAATGCCAAATGGAACCTTCCTACGAAATCTCATATTTTAACTAAAAAAAAATTAAAGACCCCATTTTACAAATGGAGCCTTAGCGATTTTGTCGCAAATACATTGTCATAACCACCCTGGAAATTGCTGCCATCTAATCGCAATAAGTTGTCATTTCACCCTCCCTGCTGCTGATTAATACAAATTATTTAACCAAATATTTGATCAAGTCCAATACGATATCGTGACCGAGGGTCGTGTAAATTTATTGTTATAAATCCATATGGGACAGACTGAGCATGACCAAAGTAATTTTTAAATCCATTGAAGTCCATATCGGAACAC